>VZTX01007866.1:66104-92791 GCA_013400915.1 Pardalotus punctatus | reverse complement strand
GTTTTAAAATCCTTTATAAAGAGCACCCCTTCTAGGGAAGTACAAAAGAGCAATAAAACACTGGCTGCAGCCAAGGACATCCTTGTATTATATATGCACCTCACAGCACACACACACATACGGTCTCTGAACCTGCTCTACCTGATCTTTGCAACTCTGAACAGCTGCCTGTATTATCATAACTTTTACTCTGACAGACACGTATCTTGATTTGACCTTTTTTGGGAACTTCATGCTAAGGGTAGGCACTGCAAAAATGGGATTTCATGGTCTGGTGTGAAGATCTGCTTGTCTTGTCTCATCACTTGAAGGAAGACATGGAGTAGATAGATGTGGAACAGCAACAGTGAGACGACAAAGACTGGACGGCTTTGACTTTAGGTGAAATATGGGATCCAAAATAAACACACATCCTAAAAGCATGAGTGGGCATATCCTGGGCTCAAAACTCCGAGGCAGATCCGCATATCTGAATCTAGGTACGCATCCAGCTTGCAGAGGTTTAGAATGGCATAGGACATTGCTGAAACAATTCAAAGGGCTCTGCAGTGCTTGAGCAGAATAGCAATGGCATGGCACAGCTCTGAGCCCAGGGGCTTTTCCAGATTCTAATATGAGACTTGCTCTTTAAAAACATAAACCAGAAAGCAGACAATATTTAGCAGGCAATCATATGCTCTCAGAATAAGAAATACTTATCATTGGTTCACAGACTTTAGAGGGAAGTAAAACTTAAACAGGAGTATTTAGCAATGCTTGCCATTTCCAAAATGGCCTATGAAGATATTAGCATGAAAATACTATATATATATATAATGAATGCAGTATTGTGAGTCTAGGGTTTGAACTCTGGCATAATTTAATATCACATCGTGATTTACACTAAGAGACAAACAGTCAGAGAAATGGTTAAACAAAACAAGGCCTTTTATGAGGCCTGGGAATTTAATAAGCCAAAGGATAAATATTGACAAGCTACAGACAGGTGGAACAGGTTTGTAAAGACATAAAATGACTGTTCTAAGGTTCAAGAAACCTTGAAGCTTACTAACGGGTTGTACAAGATAAGTTCTTGGCATGTTTTCTTCCTGCTAAGTAAGGTCAATCAGGCTCAGTCCATGCAGAACTGGCATGTCTTTTAGTGTACTCCTGAAGTAACACTGCCATCTAGATGTAACCTCCTTACCCATGCCTGCTGCTGCTGAGCACTTCTAATTGAAGAATTGCTGCCAATCTGATTAGAGCACAACAAAAGCAAAGCATGCATGTGCATATATCAGTAACGGGAGGTCTGGGTTCAGCCCTCGGCATGTGCTAGTTCAGAAGGAAACAGTATTGCCAAATTCCCCAGTCTGGTGGGGCAGGGGAAAGACAAGGTACCACACTGCTGTGGATGTCAGAGGGAAGCTCCAAGGCAGTCACAGAAGTGGACTGTATCCCATTTCATACTAACTATCCACGAGGCTTTCCTCATGCTTCTACTATTAGTCACCAGTGCGCAGTCAGTAGTTGCAGACACCCACTTTGTCATACATACATAGAGACTGTGAGGTGCTTAGAGTATCAGTATCAGCACCCTCTTTTGTGAGCAGCTACTTCTGATCCTGTGGTCTGCCAGGGGAGCTGAGGGCAAGGCAGTATATGAGTAACCTCATGAGAAAAACATTCAGATAAAGAACCTCCTATAAAACTACATGAAGATTAAACCAACGCAGTTCTAAAGATTCTGGTCCTGTTTGACTCACAAGGTCTGTACAAGAGTAGAGATTATATATATCCACTTCTGAGCTGCAACACCTGCCAATGCGACATTTTTGTATTTACATAAGCTGCAGCATTTTACTGTCAAGCTGCAAGTTTCATGGATCCTGAGAAAGTGCAGATTTGATTCAAGCCTGAGTTTCAGATTTCTTAGAGCCTCTCTAGCACCACAGTTTTAACACGTTCTTCCAGAAGTAAGCTGTTTTCATTCCAGGCACATGCACATTCCCTAAATAGGCACGGTTCTAGATCTAGATGGGAGAAGGAAAAGGTCACATTAATTTTTAGTCCTTACCCTTTATGTAAAGGGCACAGAAGATGACAAACCACCAAGAACTTTTATTATGAAGCCCTGACACTGAATCTTTTAATGCACATTTACATTTTCTCACTTGTAATATGGAAATAATCTTTTCAAGCCTACAGAAGCAGCTCCAATTTGCAGTGCCTAGCAGAGGGAACAGGGTGCTGGCCCATCCACAGGGTCCCACGCTGCTTACACGCAGGATACAGACTGGAAATGTGGCACCCTTTTAAAAGAATACTTCTGCTCCATGTACACAAACAAGCAATGTACCTGGCCATTCTCTTGTGTTTATTTATTGTGGCTCATTCAAGCGGGGCTGAATCAGTACATCTATAAAAAAGTCTTCTAGACTTCAGAAAATTAGTGGATCAGTCTCCAAATGTATGACTTGCATTGGCCTAAGACAGAAACAAAATGTATTGATGAAAAAATCCCAGGCTTAGCTTGAATGGGTAACAGAAAAACCACCACAGTGCAAAAATTAATTTAAAAGCATAACTAGATAAGCAGACTCTCCCCAGAAAGCAAAGTCATTCTCACAAAAAGCAAGGTCATTCTCAAGTTTATTTAAAAGCATATCTCTTTGGATGCACAGCAGAGTTCAAAGTTGGAAAAAAGGTAGGAAACACAAGAGCAGAGTTTCAGAGTTGAATGGGAAAAAAACACAGGAAAGGGGATGATGGTCTTTTATAGAACCTGGTTCTTTGGTATCTCATAGCTCTGTTGCAAAGAAAAGTGCAAAAATACTAGAACCATCATGAGTGAATTATTCAGGATTAGCAGCATCCCCGCAAATAACATTGGAGCTGCTGGATGAGGCAGAAAAAATACACAGGACACCAGGAAATCAAAGAAGTTGTCTGGCTGTACAGTTCTGTAAGTAAAAAAATTCCCCTGCTCCCGTGAAAATGCCAGTCAATGCAGCTAACATTTTTTTTGGCATTCAATAGAAAGAACCCACAAAAGGGCATCCCTTTACAGAAAATATGTGAAGTTTGTCCCTCTGCTGTGAACAGGGCTCTGCCTCTCTCCTCCTTCAGGCACTGGATTTATTTCCCAGGCACTGCTGGAGTAGCCTTGCAGGCAGATTTCCTGCCAGCATAGTCACACTCAATGTGAGAACATTGGATGCAGACAATGAGTGTTTAATAAAAGCTTACAAGAGTTGTGTGGTTTTTTTTTTCTTCTTCTTTTTTTTTTTTTTTTGACTTGAGCGTGGTTCATTGCTAATGCAATAATTGATTGCAGTTCAAGTCAAGCGCAGTCAAAATTCAAATAAACATATAAAAGCCCTTTCTGGGAAGTTACAAGGCATCAGAGTGACCAAAAAAATTTAAAGAATAATCTCCCATGCCTCTCAAGACAAACAAATGGCTAGCCCAAAGGTTGCTAAAGAATTCGGGGCATGGCAGAGCAGAGCAGAGGCAGCTCAGAATTGTGGTGAAACAAGAGCTTTGTCTATTCATGAGCAATACTCTGCCCCTAGCAAGCTCATTGCTGGTATCTCCCACTTGCTGTGACTACCTCCTGGCAGGGACCATCTACAGGACAGTCTTCTTGTCAGCTGCCTTTTTCCTGAGTGAGAAAATACACTGGCTAGAGGTTAGAGAGAGAACTAAGGCTAGCACAGGAAGGGCGTCCATTGTCTCTCAGCACTCACCAAGCCAAGAGCCGCACAGTATCCTGAGCAGTGCACTACACTATGTGTTGTGAAGCTGCTGTCTCTGTAAACTACAGGGACAAAAGCAGATTTCGTGCTTCAAAGGGATTTCTTTCTCCAACTCTATGGCTGGCTTCAGTGAAACTTTAGGGATTTTTCTCCTTATTTGGGGATTGTGGTAGATTCTTTCCTCTGTTTTAATTGCCTCCAGCAAAGTTACTTAATCCTCTACCTTCCTTCCCACACATAGAAATATGAAATTATTCTGAACAAAGCAAATATGCATCTTTTTCACAGGTTTTAAGATTAACAAGTTTCCCATAGGAGCAAGAAAGCATCTGTAGAAATCTTGCAACACTTTTTCTTGTGGTTATTTGAATGCTTTCATATATTTTAAGAATATATCCTCAGAAAAAGCACATCTCTCAGGTTTTTCTTGTCACCACCTCTTCTTTCAGCAGTTTCTATTTTTCATGCAGGTAATTTCAGTGACCACTGTTAAATTAATTTAGGACTGCAATTCCTGTGGGCAAACATCCACATCACTAAAGCCATTGCCAGGACTAGTATTGACCCATCAGATGGAAACATTGCATACAAGACAAAGAGTAATACATTACAGAAATTAAAATGTGGTCTGTCCAGAAAATGGTTTAAAAAACCCAGCAATGTTAGGGCAGTGTAGAGAAGTCTGTATTTTTACCATCAAGATGCATCTTGTCTCTGGGTAAATAAAAGGACAAACTCTTTTAAGTCCAGCAGCCCCAAGGAAAGCTGACTTCAACTGGCAAAAATGTAACACAAGTGTGGAAAAATGTTGTATGAAATTGTATGTGTGTGGCAGGAGGTTGTTTTTCCTTCCATCAGTTAATTTGGTAGAAACATTCTTTACCTTAATATCAAGGTAACTCTACTCAAGCTGGCAAGTTCCTACTAGCTAAAGATGCAAACCTCCGGAGCCCCAGCAAAGGTGTGCTTCCATCTGTGGCACCGAGGTTATTTTCTCAACTGCTGATCTGCATGATGAGCTGTTTTCTTAATTTCCACCTCCCTTTTGTTTTCTGCCAGTTCCTGTGGGGAGGCAGAAATCCTGTGACTTGTAACCAGTTACTGAAGGCTGGTTTTTCAGATAATGATCCCATTAAACCTGACATGGTGTTGAAGTCCAGGTTCATGCATCCAGTAAGGGTTTAGTTTATATACTCGTGCTAAAGATTCAAATATTAGGTAAAGGTAGAGCAGGGCAGAATAAAAACCGAAACCAGAAAATTTCTTTGTGTAGAACCAGAACTGAAGTCAGTAATTTTATGTTCCTTTGATCATTTTCTCTTTTCAAAGACTGTGTGGAAATCCTTTGCTAGCATTCACCTACATACTCCACACCACTGAAACTATCCGGTGCTACATCTCCTCAAGAAGCATTGTCTCATCTTCCACCCTTCCGGATGTTCTTTTGTGCTGTGACACCCACCACTTTCATCAGAATTTTGTCATTGTGCCTTTCCAGCAAAACAATACTTAGTGTAGAAAACTTAGTAGATATCCAAGATCTAGTCTATTATTTACTTATCTCGAGTTAAAAGAGTATCTCAAATGCTGCCTTTGGGCCTTTCCCAGCTGATCCATCCCTTCAGCTCCCCAAGATGAAGGGTGACATGGTACCTGCCACATACCAGGGCAACCAGTATCTCACTATGGAGGCTGAAAAAGGTTTTCTGCTGCAAGGGCCACAAAAGACAATGAACACACATTTCATAAAACACATTGTCCTTGCCTGTGACATTTTTCTATATCCAAACCCAAAGCACCAAATAACAGATGAAATGATAAAACCTTGCACAAAATTAAGAAATCACTTGATGTGGTAGAAGCACTGGTCCACAGTAGGACTCTGGATAATGAGACCATGAAAAGAGAGCGAGCTTGGGTCACCCCCTTGTATTACATCACACTCAGTGTATGATTATACCTGACATTTCATTTAACCTGTTTAATTCTCCTACCAGAGTAGGCTGTCCCCTTTGCTTGGGATCAATTTTTCTTATTATTAGGCATTTTCTCCCCTTACTGTTTAATCCAAAGTCTGTCTCACTCTTGTCACTATAATGATTAAAACCCCCACTGCTATTGTACCAGGAATGCAGATTCCTTTGTCCTACTGCAGTTATAGTTTAGAGATTAGGATGTCCTACCTAGTAATGTTCCTTTCTGCTTTAAAGCCAGTACAGTGTTTTTGTCCCAGGGTGTGATGCAGGGCTGTATTACAGACACAGAGATGCTGCCTTACAAAGTTAGAAGGCTACATAATTCTTCACGAAGAGAACAGTGTGCCCTGAAATCTGCCATACATTACAGTTACTGCTGGGGGAAACAGAAAACAAACAGAACAAAAAAACTGTCAGCAGAATAACAAACTGGGAAACACCTGCCATTACTTTCCTATCTTAAGAAAATTTTACAAAGAATTATTAGGTCTGAATTAAAAATCTGTTAAGTTTTCCTAAAGTGAAAATAGCTTAAATTAAAAAAAACTTTCATTTTTCATCATCTAGAGGAACCCACAAGTTAGACAAGAGGTCTATTTAATTATCCTTAAGTGTGGCCCTCCAGTACTCCATCCTCTCTGCTACAAACTGATGTGGAACAGGCTGAAAACCCAGGAAATGAGGAAGTGGAAAACAAGTCTCTCCAAGAGGTGGCACCAAACTGCTGCCTAAGGATCCTGTTAAGGGGCATGAAAGGTCTCTCCTTTTACTCAAACTTTCACAGATTCCTCACTTAAAATCATCTTCTTGTTTACAGCACATGGAACAAATAATAGGAGGGAAGGGCCAGTGTCTAGTGTGCAGAGAGTTTCTTTGTAAAATCCGAGATACTTTATGGGAGAACAGCCTTCTTGGCATGCTCTCACTCCCAGGGTCTCACCCTCATGTGAGTGAGTAATTTGCATGCCTGTGGCTGGACAGGCTGGCTCAAAAATTCATCCTGGCGCAAGTAAAAAATGCAGAAGTATTCTAGATTAGTTCTAAACTGAGTAGAATTAAAATTCGGTATGATTTTTAATCTACCCAAATTTTAATGTCTTGGTACAGAAAGGAGATAGAAGATATTACACAGACAAGAACATCGGAAGAAACAATACTAAAGAACCTAATAGTTATTTTGCCCCTTTTGTGGTGGGGAAATATTATCTACATTTGGTATTTCAACTGTTGACAGTCAATAATTCAGATCTACTTCATACTACTAGTGTACAGAATGACATGACTTCTTGGTGATGTCCTTCTACTTATACTGACAGTATTAGTTTACATTTTCCAGTGGTAAGCCAACGAGCTGTTGGTTTCTGATGCAACTTTCTCACTCATAACATGAGCTATTATTCAGCACGGCAACCAAAATCCAATTGTCTCCATGATAAATCCTGCCCACATCTGAGATTACGCATCACAGTTGGAACAGTGATTTTATAACCACTAAAAAGCAGAATCAGCCAACGTGGTCAGAAGCTCAGCAGTGTGGTCTCTGTTCTCACAGCAGTATCTGTATTCCAGGCTCCACTGTACTATGGAAGAGATGCTGGGCAAGCATCCTGCAGACCCTCCAGAAAAGTCAGCTCTGCCAAGGAGCACAGCTGGTTCAACAGAGCCCCTCCACTGCCTTAGCAGGATTATGGGATAATCCTTTCCCTCAGGGGTCCCAGTTCATTTTTCTATCACAGACACATTACTGTCAGTCTAAGATGCTGGATTACCTCTGTCTGTATCATGCAGCCTGTGAGATCCGACAAAGCACAGATCAGGTATGGTAAGAATCTCCCAAAAAAAAGGCATAGCCTAAAAAGGGGCAGTTTATATCCAGCCAGACCACCTTCCAGGCAGTTTGGTTAAACAGCTCCAAGGTTTGCAAAACCTCTGCTCCATTGGTAGGATTGGCTATGGCTGTTTCATTTGACCCTGAAAGACTGAATAAATAAATCCTATTTTGTTCACTGGAAATTCAGATGTGTGGAGAGCTGCAGCTTTATCAACGAGTTTTCCCCAAGACAAGCTGTTAACCACAGCAAGATTAAAGCTCCTGGGTGGAAGCAGAAAGGGGAGTGGGGGGAAGAAAGGAGAAACTTCCTTAGTAAGCCATGAATGTAACCTGTGCAATGTTATTAGGTCTGTGAAAGTCTTCAAAATGTGTTCTGGCTGATTTGTTGCTCAAACTTTGGCCTCAGTTAGTCAGGGGAATTCTGATTCACTGATTGCTCAGGGTATGGTGGGAACCTACAGGCCACTTGAGAAGACTGACACCCTACAGCCTCTCAAGATGTGCACCTACAAAGGAATTGGCTTCTTTTTATCCTACAGGCAGGAAGAGGCAGAGACCATTCTCTTTATCCCTCATTTGGGTGTAACAGCAATCCAGACTGAAGCAAAAGGACCTCATATAATCTGACAAAATCCTGTGAACATCATAACTATTCTATTCTTTTAAATAATTCTAATAATATTCTTAATAATTCTAAATTACCGTCCTCTGTACAACAGCTAGTACTACAGTATTACTCCTATAGTTATCTTGGTTTTTCCTTTCCCTCCATACAAAATGTTTAACTGCTTCAGCCCTCTTTATTCCCTCTCTGGAGAGAGAGAGCTACCAAAAGCAAAATCAGAAGTAGTGCTTTAATATGTCAATAAGGATGATTTGGCAATGAATATTACACACTTTTCCCTCTCCTTTTTAGTCAGACCACAGGCTTCATCAGAGGATGTCAGTAATGCAAATTTCTACCAAACCCCAAAAAAAATTTTTGTGTTTTTCTCTCTGAAGGTGGTCTTTCATTTGGACTAACTCCATCTGCATGTCCCACAAAGCCACATCACAATCTGGCACCCTGACTAACAGTGAGTAACATCTAGGGCAGTCATGGTATTTTTTTGAGCAACTCTGATGTATTTTTCTTTCAGTTACTTGGAGCCAAGTGGTTGTGCTGCAGTGAAACCCCACAGCATTGCTCCTGATGGGCACATCACCTGCTCAGTCCTGGACTCTGCTGACACTCACAGGCGTGTGTCCCTGCCCTGACCATGTGCAAAGCTGCTCCTTCAGTGCTCCCTCAAGGTCTCCCTCATCCCATCCAGTGAGCACCTAAGCTTTGGTATGTAAAATGGTAACCCCCATGTAGCGAGTAGCTGTCAAGGAAGATACCTCTCCTTCACAAACACAACAAGGAGAATCTCTGTCCTTGGTGAGGTATCTGCTTTCTCCTGTCCTTTTTAAATTATAAGATAAATGTCAGACTGCATCTGTTACTAAATGCAAGGTAAAAATATAAGGCTTCTGCTACATACCAGGCTGATTATAGATAATCACAGGCTGTTAGCGATAGTGATTCATTGCCTTGAAGCAATTGTCTAATACAAAAAAACCCAGAGATTACTCTCTGGCCCTGAGCATCAAGCTAGCTTGTCTTCCTCTCCAATAAGGTGTCCAGGCTCATATGAATACAGGATTTCTCAGGTACCACATTCACACCCCAAAATCCAGTGCCCTCAGCTAAGAGATATTTTGGTAATTTATGGCTTGGCAGCTCCTCATATAGCTTCCCCTCAAGGCCCTTCACCATTCTCATAGCCCTGCCCTAGAAGCTCTCCAACAGCTTTATATCTTCCTTCTGTTTGACCACCCAAAAATGCACACAATATCCAAGGTGAGGCCACCCAAGTGCAGGGCAGAGCTGGACAATCCCCTCACTTGTGGGGCCAGTATTTCTATGCCTGATGCTCCTCAGGACACAGCTGACCCTCCTGCCTGCCAGGGCACTGCTGACATTTCCATATCAGTCAACACAGTGAACTCAAACTTTTTAGACTGCACCTAGAGTTCTAATTTCTTCTGTTTCCCTTCATCCCATACATATTTGTGTCCAGTCACTTCAAATGGGCCAATGCTCATGGGAGTGGGAAGGAGAAGCATCGAGTCCTCCTCACCTTGTGGTCCTTACAGGCACTCCTTTGTTTTTTCCCGTACATGCCCTTGCTTTGAAGATTCTCTGGGAAGATCCTGCCCATATCCTGCTCCTTGTACAAGATGCTCCATAGCCTGCTCACCTCCTTGCATAGGTTGTTCCCCAGGCCATTTACAGCCTCAAATATGGGACGTGTCCCACAGCTGAGGAGACCCAATTGCTGACAAAGGCAGAGGCTCAATCCACAACCTGAAGTCCCAGCAGATTTGAAAAGCTCCATCCTTTCTTGCACGGCTCTGTGCGCAGCTCCAGCTCCCTCTTGTGCCAGGGGCACTTGCTCCAGCCTGGCTCTCTGTTTGCAGCTCGCTGCAGGGGGATGTATGACCGGTGCTCAGCCCGGGCACTGCGACCATCCCCCACCATAGGGGTGAGTGAAGCCCTGCACTCTTAGCATAGGCTAGGGTACCCAGCAGTCTGTTCCCCCAGAAGCTGTAGCTCTTCACAGCATTCAAGTTCCCAGAAGCTGATGTAGTTTTAGGTATAAAGGTTCTCCCTGCCACAGTCTTTGCACCCCCTAGCTATAGCTCTTCCAAGTAGTCAAAACCAATAACGTCCACCTCTTCTATACATTGCCACAGTTTTTTTGTTGTTGGTCGGAGAGAGAACAGAGTCATTGATGGTTTTGCGGTTGAGCTGCAGAGCAGCCAGAATGGAGAGCAGCTGGGAAGAAGATCATGGGCACTATTCTCTTGCTTCCAACTTCTGAGAAAACTTTGATGAGAATGGTCCACGCACTGTGCCAGGAGGCCCCCAAAAGCACAGGGAGATGTGGTCTGGGTGGTCTTCTCTTGTGAACGCTAAGTAGTCCTTTAGCAGGCAGGAAGGTGTGACACAAATAAAGCCACCTTGCATTATTTCTATGCATTTTCCATGTCTCTATTATTCTGGGAAGTCCTCCACTGCCTTTCATGCTGAGCAGAATAAGAGAGGAGCATCTTTTTGTGAAACACAAGATCCATTCTAAATAAGCTCATTATTGCTCACAAATATGGAATCTTACAATTAATGTAATATTTTTTCCAACAGTACTCTTGAATAGGACCAATCTTAGTACTTTACTCAATTACTCTAGCAGCAATTACATCTTCAGAATCTTCCATCCAACCGAAGCACCTCTAATTCCCCTCTCGACTTAAAAATAGCCTTGCAACTTCTTTCTCTTCAAATACCCTTCCTGCTAATAAGCATCAGCTGAAGGAGCCTCCTGCCACAATGAACCAGCAACCGCAGCAATTACAGCAGAGGTTCTGCTCCCCATGTGTATTTGGGAATCTTAATGCTCCTTTGGTTTTAATTTTGGCTCCTCCATTTTTAATGCACCCAGTAAGGTTTTCAGTCAGCTTTTAGAATACTTGGAGTTTAGCATATCCTTCTAATCCCTTGAATCATTAATCCTCAAATTGAGTTAGATGCTCCCAGCACTCATGGCTGAGAAGTTTGAAAGTAAAAGTGATTTTAACTAAAAGCTCATAATTTAAATAGAAAGCCAAAAACCAGTTCACAACACATGGATTTTAATCAATTTACAACTATTCCATTATTTGACTTGATTTCTGTCTAAAAGCTTACATCCTGTTGTTTAGCTCTTTACTGGCTGCAGGCCTGAACAATGGACTGTGCAGTAGGCATTTTAAGAAAAAAAATCTAGAGTTTGAGTCTCAAGCCACCAATACGTGTACCCCAGGTGGCTGAAAGACAGCACTTCTAAAGGGACTTGCTGATATCAGGCTGGTCTCTCCTGCAGAGAGCACTCTGGACAAGCAGGAATCCTTTTGAGAAGTCAAGCAGTTCAGACAGTGATCCCCTCAAACTACTGTATGTCAGAAGCAATGCACCATTTTGTTTTGCCTCCACACCATGAATTCACTCTGACATTTTTTAACTTCCCATGGAATTCCCATTCTTTCCCTTCAGCAATGATTCTTGACTTTTATTTAACCCCTAAGCCCTTCATTCTCCTGAATAAGGAGCCAAATATGTACAAAGACAGAAAGAAATTGAACCTGCACAAGAATTGAACCTCAGCAACTGGGTTCTTCTTGGAAGGTCTCGTGTAAGCTTGTATGTGGGTCAAAATATGGTATGGGAAATGATACAAATATTTGCTTTAAAAATACTTTTTAAAAGTACCAATTCCATGTGTGCCTTTAGAATTTTGCTTTAAAGGAAAGAGCACTTGCAGATTACTCCAAAGTGAGCTCAGCTCTTCAACAAACATGTCTCCTTTGCTTTTTCATTGGGTCAGAC
The DNA here is from genome assembly GCA_013400915.1 of Pardalotus punctatus. Taxonomy (NCBI): domain Eukaryota; kingdom Metazoa; phylum Chordata; class Aves; order Passeriformes; family Pardalotidae; genus Pardalotus; species Pardalotus punctatus. The sequence goes on along the minus strand of VZTX01007866.1, from coordinate 80,800 downwards.
AACCATTCACACCTCTGAGAACTGCTCCAGTTTGGTGGCCTCAGTGGACATTTTACTTGGTCTGTACTTCCCCTGGGCTTAGCCCTACCTCCAGAGCAGTTTTGGGGCTCAAATTCTGTTCTTCTTTTCCTTTCTCCCAGTCTCACCCCCACTGCAGCAAAGATGTTGTTTGATCTTTCAGGTCATTCCTCTGAGATAATTCCTGTTGTCCAGAATCCATATATCTTACAGATTTGAAAATAACCCAAACCACGTAGACTTGAAACTACATTACTTTTATTTCAGTTATTGAACCACCCTTTCTTGTTGTGCTGACAAGCCAACTTAGAACTGGGTTTGAACAATTTCTGCAATATTGTTCAGTGTACGGATGTAAGAACTAGAAAACCCCGAGCAAAAATAGCAGTCCAGATAGGCTCAAGAATCAACAGGAATCTATTTAACCTGCCACATCTGCAGGACCCAAACAAAGCACAGTTAACCGGGATTACCCGAACACATTTACTGAAAACTTTTCATCCAAAAATGCGGCCCGTGGAGGACCCTGTTCCGAGGGCAGCGGTGCCATCTAGCGATGGGAAGGACTCACTGCACCATTTATATTCCGCAGCTACAACACACAACACTCGACTTACCTGATGAAAAGGTTGAAATGTTGAAAAAGTGCACTACAGGAAATAGAATGCCTTCTCGTGACGCCACATTTTTGATAAAGACAAGACACAAACAGATTTTTCAGTAACACCTGAATATTCATTTGTATGGGAAGATTTCTTTATCTCTTCTTGGCTTCCCTAATATACATATATATTAAAATTACTGTAAATGCTTTTAATTATGGACTGTTTTTTGAAATAACCAGTAAATTTTTCAGTGCTTTGCCTTCACAAACTTATATGACAACTGATTACAATGACAACTGATCAGATTAAAACAGGTTTCAAAGTTGATTTTGATCCTGTTGCTTTGTTGACTTCCAAGGAAGTCTGTCAGACACCCTGTCTGCCTGTTGAGTACTTTTAAAAATTCTTATGTACGATCGTGCACTGATAAATCTATGAAAACATTAAATATACATTTATGTATGCAGACAAACACCCCAAAATGTTAGACCAAAGGTGAAAGAGCCCAACTTCCACAGACAAAGTCCAAGCAAAAGAATAGAATATGTGTGCAAGAAGATGAGATGCCTTAACTATTTGAGGAGGATAGACCTCAGACAAGTCAGATGTTCCTCATGTGTAATCCCTTTGCACTGCTGTGTCTCATGGCACAAGGAACAGTACCATGGGGGTGCACGTTACTGTGAATATGTGTGCATGGATGTGTCTAGGATGAACTGCAGAAAAGCGCTTAGAAACTTAAACACTTTAGCGGCTGCTTATTAACGTTTTGCATCTGGTATTGGAGTTTACCTATTGTATATTGATCCTGACAGTTTAGTTCACAGATTGCCACTTCCTTGTCATTAATAAATCCATAGGCCCACTTGTTGAGGAACACACTTGGTTCAGATAGCCTGGTTTGCAAGCTGCAGTTTGAGATGCAGACTGAGCTCTGGCTGGGAGCCCAGAAAGACAAGAGGCTCTGCCATCCTTTGCATAACAAAGGGCACAAAGACTGGTGGCACAGCCGGTGAAAGGACGCTGAGAGACTCGGGAGGAAGACCGAGACTTTTGAGCAGGTAGATTGTGAGAGTCTGCCGTTCCTTTGATGGGGACCCTCCTCGGAGGCTACTTCTGTGTAACTTCGCCCTGAATAAATGGCTTTATAGAAGGAGACTTCTGAGACTCTGCCCTGGGAAATCTGGGCTCGAGCTGGTGAGGAAACCTGGTCTGACCGTGTGAGTGGGGGAGATGGGGAATCAAGCGGGGCTCGCACTGGAGCCGCCGGCTGTGAAGGTGCTTTGGTCCCAGCAGTGGAAGTCTCGGGCCTTGGGAGTGTGACCAGCAGAGAGGCTCGAGAATGGTTGGACCGGGAAGATTCCTTAACTTTCTTTGAGCCTGCTATAAACCTTGTGAGTTGACCAGTTTTTCCCTGGGACAGCAATACTCAGTTCATTATGGCAGACATGTGAATCTCTTGACTCTTCTCACACAAGGTGCGCTGCATCTTCTCAGATGTACAAATTGTCTATACTAGGACACCTTCAAGTTTGTTGCTGCAGCCTCTACAGCATTTGGCTCCATGAAAACAGTGGGTACCCAGCAATGCCTGAAACAAACTTCTGGCAAATACACATACATTTGTCACTCAAAATTTGCTCTTCTATTTTGACAAGTTGTAAGAAAGATCCCCTGACAGAATTATGACTTCACAGCTCACAGCTGTTATTTATGCTCTATAAAATGTCACTAACATCTGCTACCACAGTGAAATGCAGTACTGCAAAGCAATCTGTAGTTTGGATGTAAACAAACAAAACCAGTTTCCAAACAATGGTATAAAAGGCAATAAAGCTGAAATAGCCTAAGTAATTTAAAATCTAAAAGGGTATCAATCTGTTGAATTTTTATGGAATGAGATGCAAATTCAGTTTTCCAAATGTAAATCGTACGTGACTCTGAAGAAAATCAAGGTTTTCAAAAGTTGTGTTTTTTGTCTGCTGTGTTGGCACTCCTGGTACTCACATCTAATATTCGCAGAAAGACAGGTGCCCCTTCTCATAGTACCTTAGGATGTATCACCTCTGGGCAATTCAGAAATGCCGCAGGCACACTGACAGTCACATCTGGAAATAGATGTCCTAGGACACTGAGCCAGACCTGCAGGTACCTCCTGTGAGGCCTCATGTCACACACCAGCCACCCTGACCTTGCTGGCAAAAAGAACATGCACATTTGCCTTGGGGCAGCCAAATGACTCCAACTGTTCTTTCCATCATCTGGAAACAGCCTTGATCAGTGAAAAAGTGGCAGTTCTTGCAATCCAAACACATGAAACTAGAAATATCTTGTGAAACACTTTGTGAAATGAAGAACTCCCTGCCACCAGGGATGCAAACCTAAATGTGCATCCCCAAATACACACAGTCCAATTCTTGCAGTATGCAACAGACCTCCACACCCCATCTTTAGTATCCTTTGGTACAAAGAACTTGCTCACCCAGAGCAAAAGAACCTGTTCTGATCTCCTAAATTACAGTATAATCTTCACTTCTTGTGCTTTTCTTAGAGGAGCCCCTGCAGAAACAGATTGGCAAGGGACACTGGAGAAGTCTCCCACCAGTCTCCCAGAAATAAGCTAGATGATGAGACAATGATGAGAATAAGACAATGATGAGAATTTTTTCCAAATGTGCAGCTCTATCCACATCCCCCAAACCCGTGGGCTGGTGTCAAAGAAGCCAGAATCCAATAGCCATCAGAACAGCCCTGCCCTTCCTGGAGCCACGTGAACCCTAAGCATAGGATGGAGCTGGTGCCAAAAGCCATCAAGATCTTGCTAGTGCTAAAGGAGGTCAATGAGAAGGTTTTCACCACCTGTGGCATGCTGGAAGAACTCCAGGGATGGGGGCAGGTGGTGGTGGGGGGGGTGTGTGTGTGTGTGTGTAGGATAGCCAGGGAACCTTTCACAGAACAGGAGCACTAGCTGACTTGCTACCCTGAAATGCACACTCCTCCACCAATGCTTGGAGACAGCAAAAGCTGCACCTACAAAAATTTCCCAGGATCACAGTTTTTGCTGGGCAAAAGCAACATATCTCAGCAGAATCAAGGAAGTCACCATTGCTAGATGACCTGTAAGAAGTAACATCTTGTAAACTTCAAATTTTCAGAGAAAAGTCCTGAGAGAAACAAAAGCTACAGACGACTCACTACCCTGAGGACCCATTTGGAGAAGCAAAACTTGAAAGTGCACAGGGGGTGATAAATTAACCTCTAGATTGCCTATGTGTTCATTGACCTTGGAGCTGTCAGATGCTCTGAGATTGTCTGTCCTCTTCCACTGCTCTCACTCCCAAGGACAACACAGGAGCTAGAGATAGCCAGAAGTAGGATTTTGAAAACTGTGCTAGCTGTGGATAGCAGGGTAGCATTTCCACCTAAGGTTTGGGATTAAGGAATGGAATAAAACATCCTCCACTCCATGGACTTGAGTGGGATATTTATTGAAGGTGCTAAGATTTCAAGCAGCTCCAAGAAAGATGACTGACTCCAAGGACAGACAAGAAAAGATCATCCTGCTAAACAAATTGCAGAGGTAATTGAGAGCCAGAGAACACTGAAGAATCTCTGCATTCTATGCTACATTCAAGGTGTGGCAGAGTGTGTGACACCATCACAGACAGTACTGTAAGTGATTTAACAAAGGCTGTCTAATAAGAAAAATATGCAGATACACTATGCTTGACAACTATTAGTAAGGTGGGCCAAAGCCACATGACTGCTTAACTGCAGACAAGAGGCTGGGCCAAGATCTAACACCCAGGAATAATGTGGATCCAGGGAGCTCTCAGAAAAGAAAGCAAAAGTGCTCCAAGAAACTAAGAGGAACTGAGAGGGAAGCACAACATCGTTCCTCTCCGTTTCAGCTGCATACTGGGTGGGTGCAATTTCAGATCTAAAGCACTGGCCTCATTATTGCAGCCAACAGACTGCCTGGGTCTGTGCTCATAAATGGGTAGCCCTATAGTGCAATGGTGACTACAGACAAAGCACTTAGAGCAGAATTATGTATGTTTTAAAAAGGACATAAATAAGATTCATTTCACAGAAAAGCCAGGATTTATGTATAAAACCTTTAATCTTACACTGTTTCAGTCTAAAAGGAGAACCAGCCCAACACATATTACAATTTGTCAGTGTCTTAACAATTGCAAGACTGGAACGAACTGGTATTTGCCATTTATTTCCAGAGTACATTGCCAGCTGTGAAATCTGCAAGTAACTCCAACAGTGATTCTTTATCATCTTCTCTAAGAGAGGACATGGAGCCTAAGACAGTTATAGGAGAGCCCACATTGCTCAAGTCCTCTCAAGTTCTCAGGATCTATTCAAGTTTCATCCATCTAGAACAGCTTCACTGGATTATTTATGTGATAATTCATATCTGCTGCCCCCCTATCAGGTTGCAACCCCTGAGAAGTGAGGCATTCACTGCTCTAGGGTAAAAGAACAGTAAAAGGCATCTTGGGTATTTTCTGTGTAACATTTTGCAAGTATTTTAAAAATCAGAAGTTTTATTAGCACCACATCTTTCAATCCATGGCAAGATACAGACTGCCAGTAAGATTAGCACTAAAAAGCTGCTGATGCAATAAAAGACCCTAACTTATGTCATTGAAGCTGTGTATTTTAAAGGCCAAAGGTATCAATAATGCTGAACTGACAATAACAAAGATTTGTCAGCCTTTAAAAGCCTTAAATCTATGCAGTAGACAAGCCATAGATTTTTCAGCATTTAATATAATTTTAACAGCTTAATGATTAACTTGCAATTAATTACATCATGTTCAGTGACCAGCATGTTTGTCAGGTTCAGGCCTATAAACTATTTGTAGGAGTCTAAATACCAGTTTATTTGGACTGCAGCCCCAAAGCAATAACAAGAACCTCTGCAATGTACAGATCAGACCCTTCAGATACCAGAGTCAAAGCTGGAATACTTCACAACAGGCATCTTTATCCTGCACCAAAGGTAGAACATGATCCTGAAGATCCACCACTTCCTTCAAACTGAGCTACCTAAATAATCAGAGGAGATAGTTTGATACAGATAAATCACACTTTTATCGCTTGAGTCAAAGGATGTTTTGCTTTGCAAACTAATTGCCAAAGATGCTTAATACAGAAGTGTAGCAAGAAGGAGACCGCAAAAAAAAAACCAAACCAAATCGACTTCCTGTACTTTCTGTACTTTGACAGTCCTTCACTGCTTTACCTTGCATTTTCTCTGACTCCTCAGCTCATCCTTCCCTTCAGTTCAGATCCATTACACCACCATGCTACATTGTTCCACACCCCCCCCGCCCCCCCACTATGTACCACACCCGCAGGGAAATGCAGAATAACATCTCCTTATCCTGCTCCTACAGGTAGGATGCACTAAACAAGGTTTTTGTCCTGAGTGCATGAATTCTCAGAAGCTATCTAAGAGCAGTTAAGGGCAGGCTATTCTTTTAAAGTGAAAATCAGGCCTACGGTTGAGTGAGGACAAAGTCCAAAAGGAATGGCTGCAGAAAGGATGCTCATAAGTGAGTTTGGGTTGGACAGTTATGAGCATGCTCTGCTTGTGCCTGGCATGGGTAAAAGTGTGAAGAAACTACTTATAGCCTCCTTAGCCCAGAAAAATCTCTCAGGTGATGTTTAGCAGCTACACTGTTACATAACATGTGGATTATTATTACTATTTTACAGTGTTAGGTTCTTACAGGCTTATTTTTATGCAAGAAGAGTGAAATATTAAAATCCAAAATAACTCCAAAGATGAGGGCAGTAATGCTTTGTGATACCAATTTCACGGCTTGACTCAGCATTAGGTTCTAATCAGGATTACAGTTCTTACAGGCCCAGAGCAGGCACCTTTACTCCATCCACATACTCAGGATAATTAAAATCTATTATTTATACTTATTAAATACATATGAGATCAAGTTCTCTGTTGCAGGCAAAAAGGAAAAGTGCTTTTGACTACACCTGAAAATTGTAATATTACAAATCCCAGTACCAAACAGCTGGCAGGTGCTTTACAAATGAATTTTATAAAAGCAACCCAGGTATCATCCAGATTATGTGCCATGAATGTGCTAGAAGATACACAATTCAGTAAATAGCATTACCTGGATGGCAGTGTGTCCACACATTAAGACAGATGCAAGGTTCAAATTTGCAGGTATAATTTGGGGAAGATTATTTAATACTTGACTAATTTAGCTAACATTTGAAAAAAGGTTCTAATTAAAAAATGCCTGGGGCTGTCACCTGCTGCCAAAATCGCAGAGATGCTGCCATTGACATGTTTCTACTTCATTATTAAAAAAAGCATTTGGACTGGTTCAGGAGTTGGAGAACAGAAACCAACTTGCCATGATGTTAGCAGAATGTACTTTGAAGCTTCCTAGATCTGATTACTGCAACATTTTGGACAGTTCTGCAACACTAACTCCATGATTAAGCAGAAGAGATACCTGAGCAATAAAGGCAGCAGAAAGTGCTAGATCCTCAGGTATCTATTTTTAGAATCCTGCAAGATGGTGTAGATTTTATCTTTTCAGCTATAATGGAAGTAATTGATTTTTGTCTTACTAGGAAAGGAAGTGAGAAAAATTAGATTTACAAACATTCATTGGCTGCTCCACTTGCAGCTGTTGTTGACAAGACTTGGGAACACAGGCAATTTTGTGTTGAAAACCTGCTGGATACATTTGCACCACTTGACCAGGTGATTCCCCAAATCCTTTTCATCAATAAAGAGTTGGAGCATTACTGGTGAGATAAAGAAGCAGAATACTGGATAGAACCTTACTATTCCTTCTGCAGGAACAAAAAAACAATCTTACTGAGGATGCTGTCGATTCAGACAATAGCAAGGAAGGTCTGTAGCTTCTTCATGGTGTGAAAAGCAACTTTACCCTGTTCCCAGTTGTATGTAAGGAGGATCACGCCCTCAATCAGTGACTGAGCAAAATTGTTTCTCTAGTGACCAACATTTTCAGGCCATTCTCAAATCACCTTTAAAGATGAACGGTCTACAGTTTAGAGATGCTACCTCTAGCTGCTGAACAGCAGATCCTATCAAGGTTTCCCAGTACCCAGAGACTGAAATAGTGAAAAGTACCAGATCCATTTAAGTTTCTAACACAGACAGTGAAGATTTGTGAGGGCAGAAAGGAGCAAAGGGGGGCATTTTAAAATATCTTCAGAAGAGTAGTGAAAGGCTGCATTAAAAAAAAAAAAAAAAAAAGAAACTTTGCAATTCTAGCTTTTTGAAGTTAAAGAACAATTCCCATCCCTATAAAACCTTCCAAAGCTGATTTTCAATTCTGACTTACCCAAACTCCTTTGGATTCTTTTATGCTGAAGTTATTACATATTGAGAGCATATTTCCAAGGCACCCTTTGAGAAAGCACATGCTGCCAGTGTGCCTGAAGCACACAGCTCCTGCACGAATCAGTGACATGTGTGCTTTAGCACAGACATTTGGCAAAATTCAGGAGACCTCCACAGTACCACAAAAGTTTAACCGGAGCCAAGGGAGATGTCCTGTTTAATCTGAAGGTAAGAACAAAAGACCAGGTGGCAACGAACTCTATACAGATCAGCTGGGGAAAAAAAAGTTAAAAAATCCAGGGGCAAGAAGTTTTTTTGCTTTTTAGTGGTAGGAAGGTTTTTTCCTGCCTGTCCAGCTCCATCCTTTCAGTTGCTCATTTTGCCCTACCCATCAAGTGGTTCTCACCCTTACAAAGCAGTGTCTCTCAACTTCTCTCAAATTTTTAGAGTTTTACAGCAGCAACAACCTCTTACCTTGAAAGAAAAAGATGGCATTCTGGCCCATGCTCCTGGCCAGCTGGGATCCTGGACAGTGGGGACAACATGTAATAAAAGAGCTTTTACAGAAAAATGTGCATAATGGTAGCAGAACGGGGGTCCAGCTCAGGCAACCCTATGACACAGGATGGAACAGATATCCTGAGCCACAAAAGGAGTAGAAGGTGCATTGGAACGGCACAGAAGGGAAAGGTTTAGTTTACTCTATGTATAAAATCCCAAAAAGGAGCATGGGTCAAGCTTCACAAACTAAGTGCAGATACGCCAAAACGAAGTACAGTAAGACTCCATCATGAAAGGGGGACTTTAAGTCGACATTCTGACACTGCAGCCATGCAGGGATGAGCCCCTTGTTCATAGTTACCAAGCATGTTCGCGGCTCTGTCATCTTGGCTTGAAGAAGGCAGGACCTGCATTCAACACACTCTGCCTGCAGTTTTTGCAGCTGCTTCTGTATCCACTGTATGACTGAGACTTCTGTACAATACATTCATCCATTGCCAGACTTTGGAAAGTAATTTTTAAATGTCTGAACACACACAGACAGAACACCTGAAAAATGTTTCTGCTGACATAAAATATTCTTGCTATAAAATGAAAACTATCACATCATTTTTAATCAAATTTTGTCCTCCAGAGGAAAAAAAAATTGTCTTAAGATTATTTCCAGTTTTAATTTGCATCCCCCCCTCCTTTTTTAAAAAAATCTGAAGTGCTAATTAGTATTTCCACAACTACTACTAGCATTTTTAAGGAAGGATTAAGCAATTTTTTTGTTAATATACACAAAAATCTTAATGTGGAAATTACAAAGTTAGAGACAAGGCCTGTACAAGGGACATCAGCTGCTATTTACCAGAGCAAGACTTAAGAAGCATTTTTTAGCCCATTGCTTATCAAAGTTCCTTTTCTGATTTATTTTGTTGTATGAGCCCAGAAATGATGGGAGAATGATATTAACTAGCAAGAAAATCCTCAGAAAACAAATGAAGAACTTAAAAAATGATGCATCTTAGAGAAAGAAACCACAGCCATCAGTAGCAATTGTGTTAAGACAAAACAAACCACTACAAGCACTGCATCAGAGAAAATAGTATTTGATTTTTCTTTCTCTCTCTGACCTGAACAACTGATGGAGGAATTATTATTCCTCTGTTCAGTTCCCTATATTTCTTCTGCTATGTAGAAACCGTACCTTCAGACTGTTTTTTAGCCTGAAGTATCATTTAGCAATGCCATTTTACTATACTGCCCTTGTTTCTGTCATATTGTGCCGGTCATTATACATACACAAATCTTCCAAGTGCTCCCTTTCAAAGAAAATTGAACACAGCCTTTTTTTTAAAAGGTCATCTTTAAAATGATATACAATAAATCCAACGCTGGTAAAAATCTATTTTAACAGCACTTCTCCCTCACCCCCGTGTTTCATCTTCATTGAATATTAAGCAGCACAAATCAAAAGATGGGGCTTGTTGGCTGCTTCAGACTAGAGACATTCCCTTTCACAACCATGGCATTAAAGTCTGATCTAGTGGCATTTCTATAATTAATGACACTAAACCCCAAGACATGGAACACAAGCACTTCATCATTTCCTTCTGACCCCCAAATCTGAGCTATCATTTCCTTCCTAACATTAATTCCCCATTTATGTTCTTCCCTGGCATGTATAGAGATATTGAAGAGGAAAATAATCTTTCTTCCTATTGTAAATCATGCAGATGTACTTATCAAGTCCGAACAGAGTCTCTGGATTTTTTATGGAAATGAAAAGCTAAAATTAATTTTTAAATGTCAGAAGCACATAGATATTCCAGTGGTTTTTCAAGATATAAATTAATCAAACACATTCATGATAATGTAGAATTAAAAAATAAAAGGTCCCATATATCGTAGCAATTTCTGAAGACTGAATTTTATAGTTATTTACTCATCCAACAACACTGACTGTCAAACAATGGAGCATTAGCATGGCTTCAGTCAATGGGGCTACTATGCTGCTGCCTTTGAAAATCTGAGAAGGCAGTGACTTGCTGCACTGTTCAACAAGGACATCCCTTAACCTTTCCCACACCACCACCTTGCTTTCTCCTCTCTCTCTCCCTTCTCTACATTATTCCCCTGTCTGGCCTGTAAATCTCTGCTGCTGTGTTGTCCTTGCTCTCTCTCTGTTTTCTGACCCAGACCATACTCAGATGTCTACTGTCCACAGTGGCCCACCTTCCTTGCATACATAAGTCCTCAAGTGGACACCTTCCCAGTTTTCTTAGTCTTTTTCTTCGCTTTTGCTGTCTCTCAGGATAACCATTTGCCCCTTAAATTCATGAAGGAAAGTCAGATTGTCCCCAAATGCTGCTCTTGCTCAAACAGTCCATCCATCCACCCCAAAAATCCTCCTGGGGAAGAAGCCAACGTTTTACCTTGCCTCCTCCAGTTGAAATGCCTCATGACCTGCCACAAGGCAGGCTTAAGAGATCCTGGGCACAGCATTGGCTGTGCCGTCTGCCCACCCACTCATCCCTCCAGCTCTTCCTACAGGGGAGCAGCTCAATTCCTGCTGTCCATCACGGGATAGGAAGGGGATAACTCAGCAAGACTTCATACACCAAAGTATCACTTTTTGTGCAGCCACAGGAAACCTGTCAAGACAACTACAAATACTTTTGTCTAGTATGTGGGGAGTAATCCTTCAAACAAGTACTTTCTTTTAGCATGTGGGGAGTAATCCTTCAAACAAGAAAATCAGACTGCCAAGTCTCTCCATTCTGGAATGCAGAGAGTGGAGTGCTCTGTGCCATCGAGCTCCTGCTGAGACCAGGCAGCACCAGCCCTGGAACATGAGCAGGACCTGTTACTTTGCTCTTCCCCTTTGCCTGGGGCTGGAGCAGAGTCAGGGTGGGGAAAATGGGGTTATACCCTACAGAGAAACAGGGAAGCTTGGAGACCTGTTCAGACAGAGCTACTGCTCTGTCCTTCCCACACCACTTGGGAATCACACATGTAGCATCCCAGCATACAGAGGCGGAGCTGCCTTCATACTGAAGACTGTGTCTTTTCTCCTCTCCAGCTGATCCCAAAACTATGTTTCCGGCAGCTGCTGGCAGCTCTCTGGCTCCTGCCATCCCACCATGTTCTGCAGGCTGCAGTGGGACCTGTGCTGTGGCAGGCAAGCAGCATGGAGTGGGGGAGGCTGAAGAGGAGGCTGATCTCACTCTCCATGCCTAAGTGTCCAGATCCAGGGGGGCGGATGCCATACAACAGTCTAACATGCCAATAGTTAAAAGCAGATATTTATCCTTCATGTCCTCCAAAGGACAAGGAACAAACTACAAACAAAAATGTGTAAATATGCAAAGTAAAACTCTCATCAAAAGAACTCTCATACCATACACAGGATGAAAACATCCCTCTACCCCAGCTGTGGCTTCAGCTTCAGCAATATTCAGAAGCAAGTTAGCACTAGCATACTACTACATAGGACAACAGTGGTCTTTTTTACTGTTGAGGGAACGGTTATATACTGCTTAGATACTGCCATAAATACAGACTTGCAAAACTGCCATGAAAACTCACACGTGCAAGCACATCACTTTCTTCCCCAACGCTGCAAGAACCATAAAGAAGTAGAAACAAAACACCTTAGTAACTGTCTAGCTTTCAATGAAAAAAAATACACATGCCAAAGAGATGTAAACCTTTTCCTATCTTCTGTAAATGCAGATGGCTCTTTGTAAATATATACAGAACAGTAACACAGTTGCCATGAAGACCAAGTCTAAATAACAAAGGACACTACAAAAATCCATACATATTGGAAAATACTTTGAGGAGAATAGCACATGCTTTCCAGGCACAAATCAGGACTCTGCCTCTCTCCTAAGCTACTGAAGTCCAAACTCGCAGCATGGCAGGCAAAAAAGAGAGCTCATCATGGCAGAGTGAAGGAAGCTCAGACAGCACAATTGATACCTTCTACCCCACCCTAAAGAACCCATAGTACAAACTTTTGACAAAACCACATTGTTAAGCCAGGCAAAATGTGCTATGTTCCTCCAGAAAATGTCCCCCCAGGAAAAACAAATTAAAATAGAGAGTTTTTTTTTGGAAAAAGCTTTATTTCAGGAAATGCTTTTTAAAATAAAAATCTAATCCAACCAGAAGTCTGTGTCATGAATTGTTTCATACACATGTCTTTTATCAGGTTAAATTTTTTTCCAGTCAGTGCCTTTTGGTTCCATCTGCTGTGGGGATGGTTCACAGCAAGGCTCCTCATGCAGCACAGCTGGAAATGTGAGTTTCCTCTGTAGGTAAAGTCTCTGGCATTTAACTGTGACACTGAAGGAAAAAAACTAGTTAGACAAAACCCACCAAAATGCCTCTACATATGGATTCTCATTCAGCAAGCTACTCTGCACCACCACACACTGTGCACTATGGCTACCAGGACATTTGCTGATTAGGGATCTTCCTCTCCCCTTCCTTCCATCCTTGCAGACTGCAAACTGGCCTCAAAAACAAGAGACAAATTAGACACATATCCACTGTGAGAGTCCTGACTGACACTAATCTTTCTGTGCTGGTGTGCCAATGGAAAAGATCCAGCAGAATTTGGCCACCAAAATTATGGCCCCATCTGAGGAACAATGCTGCACCAATTTTCATTCAAAGCAAAGTCCAATCCAAAGGTGGAGAAAACTTGTAGAGGACCTCAAGCCAATAACCCTCCAAAGCCAAGTAGAGAGCTCATCTCTGAAGGAGATCAGTAACACTGAGGGACCTGCCCTGTGGGCAGAGACAAAGAGTGGCTGCCTAAAAATCCCATGGAATGACCAGAACGACCAACTCCCTACTGCCCTACTCTGATGTGACAGTACCTCACCTGTAATGAAGGCTGTCAGCAAAAACTTAAGCCCAGAAAATATTTTGTGCACACTTCAATGCAACAGGGAGTTGAGAACAGCAAAGCATTTGCTAACTGGCTGCAGAGGCCCCACAGTCTGATGAATAATTAATAAGCTTTGGATACTCAATAAAAACTCAAAGGTGGCAGCCATCCAGGCACAGAGCTCTAGACCAAAATCAGTAAGCAAAGTAAGGATAAAAAAATAATAAATCCATGTTGTCTTTGTTCTTCCTTTACCTGTTACAAGATGAAGCAGCAAGGAAGCGCTCCCTTTAGGCAGTGACAGCCTCTTTTCCCCCTCATGCAAGGAAGTGCCCCGTGCTACACCTGTAGCGCTGAAATGTACAGAACTTTCTCACCTTTGAGCACTGCTTCTTTACACAAGAAAAATCCTGTGTTTTCAAAGGTGATTAGCTCCCTTAGTTTGCATCAGTTCCAGCATTCCTACAAACCAAAAGGTGTCAGGCTCATGGGCAATCACAGCCTGAACAAGTTCTACATCGGGTTTTCTTTTTTTGGTTGGTTGGGTTTTGTATCTTGGGGTTTTTTTTGCCGTCCCCTCATTGAATAGCATTTGTTAGAGGCATATTCAGAGAATCAACCAGGTGGAACAAGATCTCTGAGATCGAGTCCAACCTGTGACCAAAGAGGACCTTGCCAACCAGACCAGGGCACTGAGCGCCACGTCCACTCTTTCCTTAAACACCTGCAGGGACGGTGATTCCACCACATCCCTGGGCAGCCCATTCCAATACCTAATCACCCTTTCTGTGAGGAAATCCCTCCTAATGCCCAACCTAAACCTCCCCTAGCCCAGCTTGAGGCTATGTCCTCTACGCTATGTCCTCTCGTCCTGTCGCTGTCTGCCTGGGAGAATAGCGGCACCTTCTTCCCTTGATTTCCCGCCAGGAGGCTCTTGGATCCCAAGGCCCCAAGAGCACGGAAAGCAAACCCGCCGTCAGACGCCGTAGAGAGGCGGATCTGCCCTGACGACCGCGCCCGGCCCCTGCGGCGAGGAGGGAGGAGCAAGAGCCCGCGGAAACCGGAAGGGGGAACCCAAGGAAAACCCCGCCCCCAAAATTCCTCCCCGCGCGCTCCGGAGCCGCCCCGCCCGCCGTGGTGACGTCACGCCGTCGGCCGCTCAGTGCGACGTGTCCCTCGGCCCGCGGTGAGGGGGCTCGGGAGTCCCCGGGTCTCTGCATCTGGGATCTGGGATCAGTGATCAGTGATGAGGAGCTGGGCAGCGGGGCTGGGGAGCGCCCGGGGGCCGCGCCGGGCCGGGGTGACAGCGGCGGGCGGG
>VZTX01007866.1:0-65999 GCA_013400915.1 Pardalotus punctatus | reverse complement strand
CGGGGGGGGGGGAAGAGGGGCCGGCTTCGTACCGGGAGCTTCGTACCGCGGGTCCGTACGGGTTGGTGGCCGCAGATCCCTCCAGCCCAGTGTCCTTACGGTGGCAATGCTGGCACTCCTCTGTCGTGAGAAGGAGGCTCGGCCACAGCATTCCCGCCGTGCTCACCGACCGACCGCCCGGCAGCTTTTGGCGTGGGGGTCTCCTGTAACCGGTGGCTTTTGTCTGTTTAGAAGCCTTCGGTGGTGTTCTCAGAAGCACAGTGTAGGACATCAGATGAAAGCCAATCTGTGATGGAGCTGTTGTTTTCCTCTTCTGTGCTGGGAGGCATAATTTTCCAATTTTTTTCTTTTGCAGTAAGAAATAGGCCGTTGTTTATTTACTGATACAGTGTCTTCATTTCCTGCAAAGTGGAAGTATCTTAGGTTGGAATATTGCATTTTAAGTTCTCTTAAGCCTTTAACAAATTTTGTAGGTAACTGCTACTCCTGTAATTAAAAAAAAAAATCCAGTTTTCATTATATATGTGGAACCATCAATGTCAAATGTGTTCGTCTTTGCAGGTAATCATGGATCAGGTAATGCAATTTGTGGAACCCAGCCGTCAGTTTGTAAAAGACTCCATACGACTTGTTAAGAGATGCACCAAGCCTGACAGGAAAGGTAAAGCACACTATAAACCAGAACATAGTCCTTATTTCATCTTGTATCTCAGCAAGTGTCTTTCCATATTTCACTTCTGTTGATTTACTTGCTGTGGATGTTTGTCAGCTGCCAATATGAGATTTAAACTTGAGCTTTAGTTGTCTAATTGTCAGTGGGTTTAAGGTTCTGGCTATAATAAACTTGAACGTGTTCTTTTCTGGTACATATGTAGGTGTGTGAGTGGTACTAAAACTCACTCTATGAGAGAGGCTAAGTAGCTGAAATTCAGTGCTCTACAGTTACCAGTTGCTGCCTGATTGGGACAGGAAGAATTTTGTTGCTGGGAGTATGGAAGATGAAGTTTTAGACTAGAGAGGCCCTGGAGAGAAGCTCTAACTATAACTGGTCAACTGGTCATCCTTAATGGTAGTGACAGTGCTTTATTCACATGCTCAGGGTGAACAGGTCTGTGACTCTTAAGTTTGCTAGCGACTCTTGAGATCTGTAAGGGACTTCATTCCTTGTCAGACTGGAAAGTTTCTGAGGGGCTGTTGACCTTCTTAGTCAACTTCACAGTTGCTGTCCTAAAATAATTGAAAACATCCCAAGTACTCTATTTTTGTGGGGACTTACGGTGCAGTGATGGACATAAATGCAGATTTTTCCATTTTCGATGCTGTTGGGCATTGCTTTCAGGGCTTGTAGGGATGTAAAGGAAAGATAATGGGATAAATGTTCCATGAATTATCATGGACTGTGGGTATTTCTGATTCTGCTTATTTAAGAAATACTGTGATTGGCCATTCTTCGTGGAAATCATCATCTTCTCTCTGAAAATCTCATCTGTCTTCTGAAAAAGTGGATTTGTTTCTCAACGTCTGTGCAGCTTTTGAAGTGTTTGCAGTGTTAGCGTTGTTCTGTAAAGAGAGATCTCTTCTTTGGTCACTGCAGTGCTCGTCTGTATGCCACACATGAGGCTTCCTGACAAAATTTTTTGTTGTTTTTTGCAGAGTTCCAGAAGATTGCCATGGCAACAGCAATAGGCTTTGCAATAATGGGATTTATTGGTTTCTTTGTCAAACTGATCCATATCCCAATCAACAATATAATTGTGTAAGTGAATATGACCTTCGATTTCACTAAATTTTTACATGTTCAGTTTTAAACAGATGACATTAGTAAGTCCTACAGGACCCATGTTGCTTTAGTGTCTGTGCATTTCACATGTTAGCGTAACATGACAAGTATTACTTTATTCAAAGGACTTTATGAACAAGTAGGTTGTTAATTCAGCATGTTGCAGAGTATCAGATCCATAGTTCTTAAGGTTTTTTCTGAGTATTCTGCTTCAAAACTGAACATCAAATATTTTGATTTCCAGCTCCTCAGTGTGTGTTTGACCATAGAACATTTACCTTATTTGGATCTTATATACTCTTACTGTTTCCAGTTTGAAATTCAGGTATCCAAAGTAAATGGATGAACAGTAAAGAAAACTGAGTGGGTGTGCTGTAGGATGACAGGGCACAGAACAAAGTTGGTCTTGTTTTATTTACTGAGTGCTAGGTATATTTGAAACTTGTTTTATATATAATTACATTCTGTAAAATCCCTTTTGGAATGAATGTTACATCATGAAAAACTTGAACTTCAAGTCAACTGGCACCATGATACTGACATATTAATAGTACCAATTAAAATTCCTCATATTCTCCAGAGCTGATGTGATCCCTTTCTAGCACTGGAAGAGGTTAAAAGGTTAAATACCATCTGTGTCCATGATGTATGACTTGCTTATACCTGTAAGAGTGGTCATCTAGGCAAGGAGTGTTTGAAGATGAGATGTAATGGTTGCCTTAACAAGGCAGTGGTGGGAGGATAAATTAGACTTCAGGTGGAATCACTTGATCACACTTCATTAGTTGAAACTCATTACTTTGTTCTCTCAACAGAGGTGGCTGAATATTCATCATGAAGAAGACAGTTGAGACACCTGCTGCAAAGATTTCACAGCTTTAATTTCTTTGATATTAAACAAGCTGAGTTTGGGTTTTCAAACATTCTTGTCATCTTAATTTTCTTTTGAAGTGTATGTGATCATACCTGTCTACAGAGTTTCTTTTCGGTAATAGCTTGTTTTCTTACTTCTTTTAACTGTAGTAGAATCATTCAGGTGGGAAGGAAACTTGGAACGTCTCTAGTCCCATGTCCTGCTCAAAGCTGGGTCAGTGTTGCATTCTGATGAGGTTGCTTAAGGTTTTGTCCAGTCAAATACAGAAAGCTTCCAAGGGGGGCAGCTGTATGACCTCTCTTCAGGAGCTGTTTACTAAGCAGTAAATTAAGCATTGGAACAGCATTGTTCCAGTAAAAGCAGACAGCAAGAAAACAGCATTACTGTATCCTTTCAAGTGGTGATGTAAAAGTGTATGGGAATTCTTGTCACTAATTCCTGGAATCACTGTAATTATCACTAATTCCTTCCAGCATTTGGAAGTCCTGCTAAGCTATAGTATGTGCTTGACAGGAAGAACACTCCACCAAATACAGAAGTTGCATTGCCAGTCCTGATTCTGATGGCATAATTAAAAAATGCAAACATAATTGATTACTGAGATGTACCATTTGAGGATAATTTAGTTGTCACAGACACTAAGCAGTCCTTCAGCAAGTCCACAACTTGGCCACACTTTCGGATTGGATATACAACCATTTTGGACCCTCTTCTGTACATAGAATTATAAAAAGGCCTCTGCATGTTGACTTGGAAATTTCCATTATTTTAAATGATTGTATATTTTGATTTTAAGAACTAAGGCTGCAAAAACTCTGGTAGATGCAATGCTCTTCCTCCTCACATTAAGACATTTATTTCACTCCAAAATTTTACTGTAAGCATTTGGTATTTGCAGAAGGTACAATGGTATTTCTATTAGACTTCAAAAACAATTAATACTGGGAAGTCTGATACTGGTATTACAGCAAAACTGAAGCTGCTTCAGTACACTAACTTGCTTCCTAAGTAGAAAAGTTCAATTATTATTCTTGAGAAATCTTCACCAGCACCAAACCAGGACAGAAAAATGAGATTAACTAATCTTAGTAATACAGTTATACTATGTGTAACTGTGTACTGTATTTCCTTTTGGCAAGATGGAAAAACAGTAACTCAGTATTGGAATAAAATACTTTATAAAAGTAGCCTGAACTAACCAGATAAGCAGCAGCAGTTTCTTTACATTCATTTCTGTTTGTGATTGTACTGAGTGGCTACTCATGCATCTTCTGATTAAGTAGTGTGAGGTACCAGAATGAAGTACTCTGTTACTGCAGGTAATTTTGATTCAAACTCAAGTGACTTTTATTTCAGACTTGTTTTCCATTCAATACATAAAATCAGTGCCTGCTTATATCTTTTGCAACAGCTTAACTGTCTTAATTCAGTGAAAATTTGTAGTAATTTGAGTCATGTCAGATCAGAAGAGGCAGTGGTAGCTGATCTCATCTCTTGATAGCCATTGTCCACAGCAAAGGTTTGTCTGTCTCAATGGTCACAATCCCAGAGTTGTCATAGGTGTTGGAAGTACTGACAAGTGTTCCAAACTTCAGCACCTGGTTGGCTGTGAAAAATAAGAAACAGACTTAGTGGCTCTCTACAACAATAAACGTGCATCAGTACATTTGTTTCAAAGACCGCTGCTCCCACAAAGAACAAACAAATGGGTGAATAACCCAGCTAAACATAATCTAATTAGAAGGCTTTTATGAGACTCTTCAATTACCTGTAGAGGCAATAAATTAATACGCAAATTTGTATTTTGACTTTGCAGCAGATTATTACAAAAGCAGCTTGTTGAATAGTCCTCAGAGTTTCACATATGGAGATTTGTATTGCATTAGGACCAGTTCAAGTACTAGTGCCAGAAAAGGTATTTAAAGTAAAACAAAGAGTTTCTTACTGTAGTTCCAAACTTGGGATTTGCTTTAGCTGAGCAACAAGGCTATAATTTTTTAAAACAGGAACAGTTCTAAACCAAAGGCCAGCAGTTAAAAGTGGTATTTAACAACTTTGAATTAAGGGACTTGCATCTGTTCTTCTGTTGCATGTGTAGAGAGGTAGGTGTTTATGTACATTAAAAACCAAGAAGCATTACTCTAACAAATATCAAAACATGCAGTGTAAGTTTTACCTTTGATTTCTTCCCTTTTTGAAATAGCATTGTTTGCATGTTGCAAACATACCAACTTCCTCAAAGGCACTCCAGACCTACTCAGTTCTGTGTTAGTACTTGCTCATGGAAAGGTTGAGAGTAAGAACTCTTAATACTATCCTTTGCTTTAGCCTGTAAAACAAGGTAAATGACAGCTCTTACTACTGGCACTTCAGAAAAACATTTCCATGGAGGATACAAGGAGAGCTGCGTCTAGGGAGAATTGTTCAGGAAGATCAGCAAGTCTGCCTGACCTATCAAAATTGCCAAATTGTGCAGTAATACCCAAATAAAAATCCTCTGGATTTGCTATCAAGTGACCCACTGCAAAGGGAGATCTCCCTATAATCAAAAGGAGTGCAAAACAACTTAGTAAGTTCTATTTTCTGGTTTGTACAAGAGATGCATTTTCCAGTGTTGGATATGAGCACTGGCTATAGCAAACTTGGGTGTAGTGCATTACTACACTGCGTATTAGTGTCTACCTCTTGCTGGAAGCTGCACAGGAGGAACTGATCTTGCCATGCTCTATGGCTTTAAAAGGAGGGACAGTCTTTAAAAACCAGGACATGTAGCTCAATGTCTCTTCTGCCAAATCTGTGCTTGCTGCTACTTATTCCTGCTCCTATGCTTGTTAATAGCTTGAAGTGAACTGGAGGTTTCAGCTCCTAGATGAATTTGTTGGAATGAGAGAGTAACACCCAAGTTTCACTACTGCAAATGGAAGAGTCCTGCCATTTGAAGTTCAGGAGCTGGGAGCATAACTGCAATGCACTGCAGAACTTCAGCAAAGAGAAAAAAAAGGAAAAAAGTACTGGTGTACTAGATCAATTGTGTATGTAAAAGAAAGGTGCTAGATTCTATCAGGATGCTCTTGGACACAGGATGGTACCGGGCAGGCTCCTAGATAATTGCCAGGATGAATGAGTTGTGGTGTTTGCCTTTGGAAGACACAACAGAAGCCACTTGGGGCTGTGTCTTGCCAGAAAACACAGATTTCACCACCTACTGTTTGCAGGTAAACAAGTCATTTAATGATGAGGTAAGAGATGCGTGGAGTTCCCTGTGTAAAAATACTCCCAAAATACTGTGTTAAGTACTGTGGTCAAGTTATGAATATTTCTAGTCAGTTTTAAGTAGGAAAGAACCTTAAATATTTGTTGACACAAATTACCTTCTTTTGGTTACTATATATTGAAACTTGCAGAGGGTGGGGAGGAAGAACTTTGTTGATGAACTGCTGAATAAACCCACTCATTTAGTATCATTTATTTCTTCGTGCTTAAGACTCAGAATGATACTTAATGTTTCACAGCTTTGCATATAAAATAATGGCTCTACAGAAGGCAAGAATTAACCACAACATGGTAGCTTAATGAAACAAAATCTAAAGCCATATTTCTTAGCGCATAAAATCAAGTGAAAACGAGAGCCTTTTTTCTCCCTTTCAATAGAAAATTCTTGCCCACTAGATGGAGCCTTTAATCTTTCTCTATCAGGTTTTCTTCTGCACAAGGATCAGTTTGAAACGCTGAAATGAAAAAATGCAAAAACTATAAAACTACTGCTGATTCACGTGGCTCAAATGGACCAATTCCAAACACTTGGTTTCACAACTGGCCAACATTTCAATTAATATAACTAAAAATGCATGTTTTCCATTCAATAAATGAACAGTGATTAATGTGAAAAACTAGCTTTGAGCCAGTAAAGGAAATAAGAGGATGTGCATACCTACTGCTGCTAGGCAAACTTCCTGCTGTGTCATGCATTCTGATGGAAGTTTACAAGGTCAAAAAAGTGGGAAGTTTTATCAGTTCAAACCTGATCCATTCCCCTTTTTTTAAAAATGAATTTCAGTCTCATTTGTTAAGTCCTAGCACGAACTTTTGTCTTTGGGGGAAAAAAAATCGCTATTATAGCACCCATTTTCACTACTGAGATTACTTTTCATGAAACACATTCCAAACAACACCACCTTTTAATTTTCTAATATTTAGTATTTATAGTTTTGCTATAATTGGGTACCAAATCCAATTTTAACAAAGGATTCCACATTGTGATTTAAAAAAAAAATAATCTAAATTTCAAAAACCCTGGAAATGTTATAATTTTCTAATTAAATCTTATTTTGAATCACTGAAAGTTTTCTTTTTGACCAATAGTGGTCTCTTGTTTTTAGTGAGAAATTTAAAGAGTTGATTTGGATAAACCCATAAGTGATTCATTGAAACCCCCTCTTCCCCTGCTTCCAGCAGCCTTAAAAGTTCTTTTTCGTGCTTTGGTTCCAATCAAACTGTGTTTGCTGATAATGGACTGTTGATGAGAAAAATACTCTGCCCAGCTTCTCCATTTTAGCTATATTATTTTTTCATTACTCTCCATCTATAAAATCACCAAGGACTTCAATGTTACAAGCAAATGCTGTTCCTGCTTTTTCTGGAGGGGGGGAACCCCCCACCAATCCCAATCCCCCCCAAACTCCCCACCCAACAAAATCTATCATGAGACAGATTTTGATGGTGTGCCCTGTGTTCTTACTGGTAACAAATTTCTGTCTGATGGATTGCAGCATACCACTAATTCAGACCTAAACACGAGCATGGAGAGCACTGACTGATGAGGCAGTGGAGGGATGTCTTTCTAGTGGTTTTTGTTTTGTTTAGCAGGTGTTTCAATCTGCCAGGGTTTGAGAATGTTGGAAATAATTTAAGAGGAAAACTGAGGGCATGTAGGTGAGCTTCCCAAAGAAGCATAATCACAAATATCATTACTTCTTAGACATCGGTTTTGCTGACCAAATTATATAACAAAAGAGGTCTCAGTAAACCTAAGACTGGCAATTTCCACTATTTTATTGCTCTTATTCTGATAATTCAAAAAAAAAAAACCAGAACAAATCCTAGGATGCTATGTAGAAAATGTTAATCTCAGAGGTAAAATTTTGAAAATTCATGAATCTTATGGTTGCAAGAATAACATTTGGAAATGTTAACAAAATGCACCCTATAGGTAATTAAGTTATATAAATAATCAAAAATGCTAAACCTAAAAATTTATTTTAAAATCTCACCATACTTATACTTCTACCACAGCAGGGAGTTATTTTTGAGCAGATGATACTGAAAATGAGACCTAAGCCTTGCTTGCAATCCTTGCGCTGCTGGCTTTCTGCCGGGAAAGTGAGAAATAGTGTGGCCTAGTTATAACTAGACTGGATGTCATCATGTTAGGTGCTGTGAAAATACTGTCAACATCAGGTAATTCCTCTTGATAACTGTATTCATGATCTAGTAGACTTAAAATTTCTATGTTTTGTTGTACTATTTAGGGCACTTAAAGTTCAGTCCAGAGAAGAGAGCTCATATATATACATACACATATATACACATATATATATACATATATATACATATATATACATATAAAGAAATAAATAAACAAATATATAGATCTATCAAGGTTTCATGTACATCTTACAAGCTGCACTTAAGCAATGCTTGAGGGAGGCATATACAGAGAAAAACTTCATCCTAAACTTGTCAAATATGGCAAAAGCAATGTCACGGTCTTAGCGCTGTTACCACAAACGACTGAGAACAAAACACTATCATGAGAAGCATGCCCCACATAGATACTGTGGTACCTATGCTATGCTTCCTTTTCTCAACTGTGTCTTAATTACTTCCTGAAATATGTAAAGTCACACCTTGCTGGTTTCCACCACTGAAAATAGAAATAAGGAAAGGAATACAAGCAGATTGCCACTGCTGACATGTATGTGTAGAGTATTAAAATAATTATTAATTAAAAGCTGTATTATAGTGAATGTAATCCTCTTCCCCCTAGGCAAATGCCACATCAAAATGATAGAAAATTAAGATCAATAAACTGAGACACAAGCTAAAGTGAAATATTGAATCACCATTTGGTAGCCTATTACAGTTTATCTGGAGAGGATTTCCCTGAAGTTCTGTGTTAGGAGCAAAAATCTGCATTTAAATGGAGCTACATTAGTAATGCATGAGCTAGTACTTTGCAGGTCACCCCATGTCCGCAGAACAGCAGCATTAATTTTGCTATCTAAAAATAAAAAACCCTAGTAATTTGTAGACTGATTTTCCTTTCATTCCTCCTAGCTTTACACTTCTGGTTAGACTGATTTCACTGGAGTTAATCTTGATTTACACTGATGGATACAAAAGAAAAATTGAGAGCTTGATCTCTGTGCAGTGGGAACTGCAAAACTGGAAGTTGCAAATAACAGTAATTTACAATAAAACACGAACTATTTTCAATACTGATACAACAGAAGTACCATAAATGCTTGCTGAGTCTGCTGGAAGGAGGCAGACCAGCCTGGTTCTGCACAGATTCCCTCAGGACCAAGGGGAGTTTTGAATAAACAGAAATTGCATTGGGCATTTTTTATAACTATTGTAACTTTGGGTACCTGGTTTTGTGGCACAGAACGATGGTTTTATAATCTCAGTGCATTCATACAAACAGATTTAAGAAAGCATCGAGAGGATATGGAAGGAAGGGGGCCCAGCAGGCAGGGCTGGGTGGCTATTCCACCAGTTCAGGTGCTGGCATAGACTCTTGGCTAGGGCTCTGCAGCACCTCAGGGCTCTGCCTGGTCTCACACTGGGGGGAATTTAGGAGATGACAACAAAAGCTTAAAGGCTGTCAAGGCTTCACAATATCCTTTAAAAAGAGAAAAAATATATTAACAGAACCATGTGTTCTACCCTGGATAGAAACCACCCATGTTGAGAGAGCCTTCAGAAATGCAAATGAATGTCAGAAGTTTTCAAATTTATTTCCAGCACACTTTTTTTCCCCCCCCCATATTTTTTCTAGCTTTGTAATCATGGTGGTACTGTAAGATTAGCTCAAACTCTTCCTGTCACATCATCTGCTTGGTGGCAATTTAAAATGATAAGCTAGTAAAAATGATGTTAAGAAACAAGAGTGCTTTCTACATTGAGGTCTCTGCTGCTACTACTGCTTCACCAAGATCAACAAGAATCATTAACTGTAAGGAGTTTCTACAGCTATTAGCAGCATTTTAGCACTACCGGCAAGATGTGCTTCAGTGTTTGTTCAGAATCGCTTTAGCATTTTAACTTAATTAAAGTGGCCTGGAAAGTTAGACAAGGAAACTCCACATACTGTTTTCAGTAGTCCCCTTCTGGTCTAGATGTGACACACTTGTAATGGGAGTGATTTAGTAAAAACAGAACTATAAAGTAGGTCAGGGAAATTGCTGTCTGGAAGACTTTCACTAAGCTAAAAGCAAAGCCAGGCTACGAAGTAATTCTAAGAATTGAGTTTAGCCAGAAAGAAGTAGGGTGTTTACTTAATTTTTGATGCTTTCCACTAAGTTTGTATAATGTTTCGCGAACTACTTACAGCTCTGAGGTGCTGAACGGGTGACAGGTACTATTAATAATAGCGTTAGAGCCCTGAAGAAACAGCTGCAGAAATAAAGTTTAGCTTCAGTTTGACAGTCACTGCTGTAAAGATTTTGCATATAAGCAAGACAAAATAATTTGATGCTATTTTGGTCTGTCTATACTTCATGTTGTGAGATAAAGAACACTATTCTCATGAGAAAAAGGGCAAGAGTAATACTGAGATTCATCAGCTAATGAATTGTCTTACTGCTAACTTGTCCACAAGACACTGCATAGCACACATCATCCTATTACGCTGTCATGCTTTAGAGGCATTATTTAGTCACACAAAGCTGAGGATGGCAATCTGGTGCAACACTGAAACCTGAGATTAGCTAAAAACAATGGTATTCTGTCACAGCATTTAGGTCTGAAGCTCTGGTTTGACATGACAGCAAAGAACCTAAAAATACTTGCTATTTTGAAAGCTGCTACACTGTCAAGTTGATATGATGCATCTAGTGGTGAAATCTACTGAATTTCTTAGAGAAAGCAATTGACCACACACAGCGCTGCAGAAAGGAGTGAAATTCCCCCTACATTCCTCATGACTGGGCTGTTGGAGACAGGGAAGAGAGACGGGAAGAGAAAGAAGGAACCTTTTCCTTACCAGAATCTCAGGGAAAGGTGATTACATCCATGTACTCAGGCTTCAAACAGTTTAGCACCAGAAAGGAACCAGATCCAGGACTGACCAAGATCAACAACTTGCCTCTAGCTACAGTAATTATCCAGCACTTCACATAAAAATATAAAAAATCCCTCTCAAAAACCCCTCTCTATCCTTCAATAGGTTTTTAAAAAGTGTGATATTAGTTAACCAGAACACGTTAATTATTTTTCTCTTCTATTCTTTGGACTCCTGATAAATCCTGTCACATCTAGATTAAGATATTCACAATAAGAAGCAGAAAAAGAGGATTTTAAAACACATTCAAAATACAAGTCTTTCAGTTTCTGTATGCATACCATTGTTCCCATCATTTACAAAAATGTGCATATACAGTGATTATTTCTGTATCAATCAAACTGGGCCTGTAGCTGAAATATTGGTATGTGGATATTTGCTCAGTAAATGCCTACACAGACTGGATGAAATGGGGATCTCGTTCATATGCTCCATGGAGGAGAACAGAAGCAATGCCATAAATACTTCACAACAGTCTTGGCCAGCCTCTTATATTGCCTACCAGTGTGTAGCCCCTAACAGCAAGTCTCCCAAGAAATTTAGCACTTCTCTGCTTTCTGTGATGGGGATAGGATTTTCCTAATGGAGTTAATCTAAAGCCAGTCCCTCGCCAGCCCTGAAAACCAAATTTAAGCAGGCTATCTTATTGCTGCTGCCAGCACTAGCTCAGCACCATACCCAGAGTCCTGTTCCTCTGCACGTGTTCCTCTGTCACTGGGCTTCAGTGCCAAAATTAAATTAAATATGATTTGACAAAGTTCTGTAAAGGCTCAGTGCTTAACTCCAACGTGCAAAGTTACAATAGCAAAGATCAAAGTAGATCTGTGCAGATATAATTGCAGTCAGAGAGGAAGAACATGTGAGAGGAACAACTCTGCAGACACCAAGGTCAGTGAAGAAAAAACGGGAGGATGTGCTCCAGGCACTGGAGCTGAGATTCTCCTGCAGCCCATGGTGCAGACCATGGTGAGGCAGTTGTGACCCTACAGGCCAGGGAGGATCATGGGGATGGAGAGATCCACCTGCAGCCTATGGATGGGACCCATGCCGTAGCAGGTAGATGACCAAAAGAGGCTGTGAACCTGGGGGAAGCCCATGCTGGAAGAGGCTCCTGGCAGGGATCTGTGGACCCATGGAGAGTGGAGCCCATGCTGGAGCAGGTTTCCTGGTACAGCCTGTGACCCTGTGGGGGTCCCACACTGGAGCAGCGTGTCCTTGAAGGACTGCACCCCGCAGAAAGGGACCCATGCTGGATCAGTTTGTGAAGAACTGTAGCCTGTGGCATGGACTCTCATTAGCGAAGTTTGTGGAGAATTGTCTCCTGTGGGAAGGACCCCACGCTGGAGCAGGGGAAGGACTCCTCTCCCTGAGCAGTGGCAGAAACAGCCTGTGGTGAACTGACCATAAACCCCATTCCCTGTTTCCCCACACTGCTGGTGGGGATGAGGTAGAGCCTGAGAAGGAGGGAGGGGTGGGGGGGAACAGTGTTTTTAAGATTTATTTTACTTCTCAATATCCTGCTCTGACTTTTTTAGTAATAAACTAAATTAATATCCCCAAGTTTAATCTGTTTTGCCCATGATGGTAATCAGTGAGTGTAATCTCCTGGTTCTTATCTCAACTGATGAACCTTTCACTATATTTTCTCTCCCCTGTCCAGTTGTGAATGGGAGTGATAGGCTTTAGTGGGTACCTGGCATCCAGCGAAGGAGCGAGAGGCTTTAGTGGGTACCTGGCATCCAGCCAGGGTCAACCCACCACAGAAGGGTTGAACATATTGCATATTTAAGCCCTTCTCCTGCCAAGTCCAGCCCCCACCAGAACTGACCTAGTTCACAGCTGCTCCATTCAGATGCCTGGGTGGCCCCCAGAAGCTCCATAGTCTCATGACCACTAAGAATTACTTGCTCCAAGACCTCAATCAAGCTGTCAGGCCAGACAGACTATTAAACTGTGCCAGAATGGTGGATCTGGTGCTCAAAGAGCTCCTCTGACCACAAGGAAGCAAACAGCTGCCTTCACCTCTGAGTAATGGTCAGGGTGCAAGAAAAGATACGTGCCCTGCCACATCGAATCCCAGGACAGCTGTTTGCATTGTGGCTTGCAGAGGGCAAGGGGATTGCCAGGCTTGAAAGCAAGCTGCAGCCCCTCTGAGCTGCTAGCTAAAATAACAAACTTCAATCAAATTAAATCCCTGACAAACAATTTTATTATGCAAGCTTTAACAGCAAACGACACCATTTCCTAAAAGAGTTTTATGTAAATATGGCATTACATTTACACAAAAAAATGAAGAGAACAAACTGGAATATTCATCCTTATGCACAAAAGGCACCAATAATAAAGCATCTGTGCTTTTGTCTAAAACATTTCTCTGGAAGGGGGTAATTATTATTCAAAAAACCCACACTGATCTGCTCCTGACAGCTCACAAGGTACGTTCATCTACTTGCTCTCCCTGACAGCTGATCTATTCTAGGCACACATAACTAACTAATAAAGACTATTATACTTCTAATAGAAAAGTAATTCCATTTATCTTTACCCTTAGCACTGATTCCTTTCACAGCATTGGGGTGGGATGCTGTAAGAGGTTTCTAAAATGTGGTTGTTTTCACCCCTATAATTCCTGTGCATTACTTGGAATTTTAGATTGATCCTCTTTCTTGAGAAAAAACAATTAGACACAGATAGCATCACCCTGAGGATGAAGCAAAAGCAATTATTTCTGTTACAAAATGCCCCCCTAGATCTGCATGTGAACAACTAAGCTTTTTGATTTTTAATTTTATTATGTTGTCTTACTGTTAACAAATAATTAATATGATTACTAACACCCTATGTACCTCTAATGTCTACATGATTTCCATTATAAAGCTATTGCTGCTGCTTATTCTATTCCATTTATCTTCAAACTTGCATCTTAAACTTACAATGTTTGTTGATATTCATGGAACTGCAGCTCCTCCAAACTTGTTCCCTGGAATCCAGCAGTTTATGTGTTGCAATCCTTGAGATGGAACATGAGATTCAACAGGAGGCTTCAAACTACCCTGTTTATTGTTCAGAGGTAGTCAATTGGATTAGATGTCTCGCCACATCCTCAAAAAAAAAAGGATTGCTTTTGAAACAGCGCTGCCCACTGTATCTTTCAATCTTCCTTCTTTCTAAGCCTTAAAGTCAGCTTTTTTGAAAAAAAAAATCCAATAAAAATGTAACTTATGACACAGAAAAGCCTATTTTAGCTAGTATTACCCACTTCCACTTCACCCAGAATTAGAGCCCTTTGCTTCAGGAAGGCCACGGGAGTGGTATCTGCCATGTATATGAATCAGTAAGTCATTGCATACAGCTCATTTCATGTTTCTGGCTGTTTGCTTTACAGCTGTTTTTTTTGGGATGTAAGGATAAGATTTTTTATCGATGCTGCTGAATACGAAGAGCTCCTATATAATGTTTGTCCCCAAAATGACAAAAGAGATTCATCATTAGAGATGAGTCCTAAGTCTCATTGACTGTCAAAGACTTCATTCAAGTGGAAAACCCGCTACTGAGAATCTGTTAGTGGGCTGTGCACTCTCGAAAAAATCTGATTGATTTCGAGTAATGATTTCCAATATGAACAGTGCTCTTTGTATTGGTGTGCTTCCTCCTCCTGACCTGAAAAGCCTTTTTAGCCCTACCCCAAACCCTCTTCTCCCCTCTGCAAACTGGCTCAGCTACTCATCATTTACATTCACAAAACATGCTATGCACTTCCAGGCCCCCTGCAAGGATTCAGTGGTTTGGGGGATCTTTTCTTTGGCTTCTTCTTCACTAGGGAGCAGTGCCTCAGCAGGGCTGTAGCAAACTTTCTGCCAGGGCTGAGAGGAAGGAAAGGCTTCTGCATTAAGGACCCAGCGCCGTGTCAGGCACTGCCCAGGCCAGGTGGTGTAAGCCCTTGGACCTAAAACACAGAGGCTGAATGCACCACTAAATTAATGTAGTGCTACATGGCGCAGTCAAAGACATTAAAGTTTTAAGAGTGCAATTGATTATATGTAGTTCTGCTTTCAAACACACTGGTCAAGATGGATTGCAACAGTCATGCCATGTCACAGTGATGCATGTCAGCAGGCTCTCAGTTTTACTGTATGGAGGACTTGACATAGGCTTTTAACCTACCAATAAACTACCCTAACACACTGCAAGAAGTGGGAAGGAAAAGGAACTACAAATCCAACAGTCACACGTAAAATAAAAGACAACACCAACTACACTACAGCTTGTCCGCTGGCAACAGCACTTGGGGTTAAAGAAACATGATGGCTGCAATTGCCGAGAAAGGAAATACATCCTCAAACAGCCTCTTTTTGAAGCTACAGGGAGCTTCCATAAAGTAAATCTGCCTTTTGCCTGGAATGTTCCTTATCTTACTTGAAATTACTGTCATCTTCAAACATTTGTAATTCCTCACTAATTATCAGTGTCTGAGGGGTACTTTAGGAGAAACATTCCTATCAATAGCTAAGAAAGCTACCTTTCTGAATTATATTTTGAACTCAGAATCAAAGTGGTGAGGCACTGGAACAGGTTTCCAAGGGAAGTTATGGATGCCCCAACTGTGGGAGATGAGATTTACCTTGTTATCACAAAGAGATTCTGTTTACCTTGTTATCACAAATATCATGGTCAAGGCCAGGTTGGATGGTGCTTTGAGCAACCTGGTCTTGTGAAAGGTGTCCCTGCTTGTGGCAGGGGGGGTGAAACTAGATGAATTTGAAGGTCTCTTCCAAACCAAACTGGTCTATTATTCTATGAAATATTATTGTATCTTATCTGACATTGCTTTTCCCATCCTGGCCATTTGTGGTACTCAATATTTCCCCCCACTTTTTTTTTTTGTTTTGTTTTTTTTTTTTTTTTTTTGTTTTGCATTCACTTCTCAAAAAATATGACACCTAGCAGAATTTCATTGACATAAACTATTTCACTAACTGTTTAAAATCACTAGATGTGAAATACTTTTTTATTTTTGTGGATATGGAAAATTTTACTGAAAGCAAACTTTAAATTACTATTAAAACATTTCTGTTAGCTCTAGAAACAATGCTAGCAGCTTACATTCTTCTTAAACTGACATTTTCCTTAAAAGTATCCAAAGGATGAAAAAATAGCACTATAAAAGATTTCTGACTAACTCACCATCTACAGCAGACTAATGCATCTTTTTAGAGGTGTTGCATAAGTGTGAGAAAAGAAAATAAGTACAGTTTAAAAAGATATGAGTAGAGTTAAGTATCTCATTATCTGGGGAAAGAATAATAGATGTAGAAGTTTATTTCCTATGACATTTCAAAATTTATTTTAACTTGGTAGATTTGCTTAAAATTGGAAAAAAAACCTCCAACAACATAAACTTATCCTTTGAAATTAGGCAGATCAATAATAAAACACACAGTATTTTCAAATTATAGGCATTCCTTTAACTACTGCTATGGGGCTTCCCACCAATAGTCTCAACATGTCTGCTGCACAGTGCATTAAAAATGATGTTTGTATTTACGACTTAAGCTCATAGGATAAACTTAATATAGCTATAATATTTCCATTTGAATCCTTCTTTGCTGTACTATTCTAAACATCCTACAACACCAAAAACCAGCCTGTCTCTGATGTCTTTGTGATAACAAGGTAAACAGAAGTACCTAAGAACATAGTAACATATCTGAAGATTATTCCTCAGATGTTTCAATCAGAGTAGACACTTTATAATTAACTGAATGCAGAAGTCCCAAAGCAAGTGAGCCCTACAACTCTATTCCACCTCTTGGAAGTTGTGAATATAGGCACATATTCTTCTTAACAGCATAATTTTAGAAGGATATTGTTATGTATCACTACAAGACAGTGACAAGAAAGAAGTAGGTGTAACCCTGAGGTAAGCCTCAGAACCTAGAGATGTCTCGTGCAAGCTTTGAACCCAACATGAAACTTGGTGGTCTCTGAACACTTATAACTACTTTGTAATTTAAGGCACGACCACCTATCAAGAGGTGTATCTGTTACAGAATAGGCAGCACTGCTCTTTTAGAAACAGGCAGGCTTGTTTCCACACCATCAAAATAATATCACACGCCTGCCCACTACAAGGCAGCCTTCATGAGACCAAGGGAAGCACTTCTCAGTGATGCCCAAAATCAGGCAGGAAGAAAGTCTGATGAGATCTTAGAGCTTACTGGAGGATTTAGAAAACACCAAGTTAAACACCAACATTTCCAGGAAGAACTGGAGAACCTTGCAAGTTCTGTACAGAACTGATATCGATAAGCCTTGCAGCCTTTAGGTCAGGATGTGGCAAGAAGTTTGTCATGTCATGTGCAAGAGTGGAACCTGGAAAATACAGATTTGGAAGGGCTCATTCACAGGTACATAAGCATAGAAGAGAACAATAAAGAGTTATATTTAAAAGTTGTGAGTAAGAATGTAGTTATACAACTTTTAATATCATTGGCAGCCAGGGAGATAAATCTCTGCTACTCTGAAATAGCCATACTACTGCTACTCATAAATAGCCATAGCATTCTCTAGCAAACCACAGGACCTTTAAGGAAAGGCAGAATACTGCAGGAAGCTCTTACTTAATTATACCTGAAGTCAGTCAGCCATAAAGGATGCCTTACACAAGTGCCACACAAAAACTATACTGGAAATGGACTGAGGGGCTTGAAAACAATGCTTCAGAACAGGAAAAGTCCCTCAAATCTATCATTTTGGGAGAGGGAAGGAAAAGATTTAACGGTAGAAAAAGTTTTTCTACCGTTAAATCTTTACCAAAGATTTAACAGTAGAAAAAACATGTCTTGGAAAGCTTGCCTTGCTGTAGCTGCCTAAACTCACTAAGTGCAGCTTGCTGCCTAACTTGTGTTGCTCACAGGTAAACACTCCTGTTAAGAAGTTTTTCTCCCTCTCTTGATTCATGGACTTCAGAAGTCAGGGGATGCTGAATGCAACACTGTAATGTGTAGAACACGGAATGGACAGTATCATTGATGCAGTGTAATGAGCCATTTCCCCTCCCTACTGTGATTAATGGTGTGGACAGGAGGTCTGCTGGCAGAGCTCACACACGATTCTGGCCCTGGAGGCATGGCCTACATAGAGCACCTTGTGAATGCTTGCATGAGAGATTGGCAGGCAGAGGCAGCTCTGGGAGCCTTTGTTATTGTCCAGTTTACTCTTTCCTGATCTCCTCCAGCTTGCACAATCTGTGTAGCCTCTGGGAAGGCAGCTTTAGAATTGGCTTACTTGATGGAAAAAGCTGTTCTTCTTGATGCATATGATGCAAAGTAATATGACAATGATTGACAGCTAGGGGAGAAGAGAAGAGGAAAATTGAGTTAAGTTGGGTATTGTGTGAAGAAGCAGAAGGGAGAAGGAAAAAAAGGAAAATTCCTCATTACTGCAGCACGTGTGCAGTGGGGGAGATAAGAGCTGCTGGGTTTCATAATAATCATTATTAAAGTCAGTTAAGTTGACACAAGTTTAGGATGGTATAAATAGTACCCCAGTGATTACTGGATGTTTTTCTTCAAAACTTAATCTTCCACAAATAGAAAATAATTAATAAATGTAGGAATCTGCCAGTGTACTCCCCCTTCACATTTGTGAACAGGCCATGTAATGTGAATAAACCCTAGGGCCTAGTCCTATCTGCACTTTTGTTGATACACTATGCTCCTCATGTATGCATTCAAGGTGAGTCAGAACTTGCCTGCCAGCTTCTCATTTCCTCCTCCCTTACACTGTGGAGTCAGTTGTAATTTTTAGTGAATGATGCAATTACATTGCAATGTACCAGGCAAAAGTGCACTGATCCTTTTGTGCTTTTTGAGTTCAGGTCTGAAAACAGAAGAAAAACGTGTAATTGATTCCATCAGCCTTTTTTTGTATTTGTCGTGGTTTAGACCCTGGCCACACGCCAAGGTACCCACGGCATCTACTCACTCACCCTCCCCTGACACAACTGGGCAGAGGAGAAAAAAAAGTTAATACACACAGGGCTCATGAGCTGAGATAAGGACTGGGAGATGTTCTAAGGTCAGAACAGGCTCCTCTTAAAATTACAAGTGAAATTTTATTACTACAGAAGTAGAGGAAGATAACAAGAAGTAAAAATAACAGCCCTCATAGACACCATTTCTCCGCTCACCCCCCTCCCTCCTTCCCACCAGCAGCACAGCGGGAAGGGCAAGGGGTTTTGGTCAGTTCATCACTGGGATCTTCTTCTGCTTCTCTGGGAGAGAAGTCTTTTCCTCTGCATTGCCATGGGGTCCCTCTCACGGGAGGCAGTTCCCCATGAACTCCTCTAGCGTGGGTCCAAATCTCATGAGCAGCAGCCCACCCGAACCTGCCCCAATGTGAGCTCCCCCCACGGGCAGACAGTGCTCCCAAAACTGCCGTGGTGTGTGGTCCCTTGTCCATGGGGTGCAGACCTCTAAAGCCAGGCTGTTCCATCTCAGGAGAAAGGCCTCTCTACCCACTGGGACTCCCACTGGAGCACAGCTTCCTCCAGACATCCACCTGCTCTGGCGTGGGCACCTCACCATGGGCTGTGAGTGGATCTCTGCATCCCCAGTGGCTGCACGGGGATAAGCTGCTTCACCATGGTTCTCACCACAGCCAGCAGAGGAAATTCAGCTCTGGTGCCAGGAGCACCTCCTCCTCCTCCACTGACCTTGCTGTCTCCATGTTGTTTCCCTCACATGTTCTCACCTCCTCCTCCTCTGGCTAAAAGGAAGTGCATGCACCCATTGTTTTGACTTCTCCTTAAATATGTTATCACAGAGGCGTAACCAACATCTCTAATTGGCGCAGCCTTGGCCAGTGGCATGTCCATCATCTTCAGAGACATCAGAAATTGGCTCTGGTGAACACGGTGAAAGCTTCGAGAAACTTCACATTGGAGCCATCTTTGAGGCCCCCCCCACTAGCAAAACTGTGCCAAGCAAAACCAACACAGTATTGAAACAAAAGTTAATACCCAGAGAAACTTTCTTCCACTCGAAAAATTAAGTTAAAATGTGGAGTCTCTCACTTTTTTGCTTCAGGAGATGGTACACGCCCAAGATACATCCGATCTTAGTGTATATCTTAGTTTATCTTCAGCAGACTGTTAGGTTCTGGACCACTTGCATGGAAAGCTGAAATCTTGGGGGAAAAGAAGAAGGGAGGGGCAGAAATTATAACAACTTGAAGACGCTTGTGGCAAAACTGGAGATAGAAATATATATCAAAGAGAAGAGAGCTTATTTGAATGAATCCCAACTGGCCCTCATTCTTAGTTATGAGTAGAAAGACCTTTTTCCAGAGCTGCAGAAGTCATGCTAGAAATCACTACTCATTGCTGCTGTTTGGAAAGTTTTACAAGTGTCTCATAAGAGTATGCCATGCTTGCATTGAGCCTGAAGGAAATCCCACCATTAGTAAACAGGTTATGCTGTAGTTTTCTTCGTGCTGCATATATGCAAGCAGCTCAGTACAACACAGTCATAAGAGATAAGGTTAGGAAATCACATGCACAGTAGTTGTCTGTCTGTCAATACAGAAACATTTTCTTCCAAAACAAAACCAATTTTTTTTTGTTTAAATCCCAATCTTCTACAATTACTGATATCAGACCATATGCAACAGCACACTCAGTTGGATGTACCGTTAACATCAGTATTTTAACAATTTCTGTATGCAATCATAAAGCTCTAAAACACCGAACCATCCCCTCAAAACCTCTTAATTGCTAATGAGACTAATTTCAGCATTTATCCCTCCGAAAATCCTAGAATTCAAACCTCTGTAATCCAGGGTCATCTCTGCAAAAGATCTGCAAGTCAAGATGGGTCATGACAGGTCAAATTTTGAATATATTTCCTGCTTTGAAAACACCTGGTAGGTCTCTCTATCATTCCTTAGAGATATGGGGTTCAAATAGTACAAATCTTCAGGCCAATTGGGTACATTCATGACCATGTTCAGGGACAACTGCAACTCCAAGACACATGCACACTCATCTTTAGGGTAAATTCATACATAATTTGGACCTTATCTAGTCAGTCTACTTCACTGTTCACTTCTGCAGGCTACAATTCAGAGAGCAACTAAATCGTGTGCTTAAACTAAGTCCACGACATGCTGTTATCATAGAAACCTCAGTACCCACCCTGTGTTGTATTGAATCGTAGTCCAAAGAATTCCCTTTAAAACTTCTGATAATATAACATGATGGAAAAAAAGACAGAGAAATTTGCAGCCTCTCACAATAAGATATGGACCCCCCAGTGCCTTTAATTCTTGATTTAAAAAGCTTTACATTTTCGCATGCACACAGAACTCCAAAACCAAAACACTTTTGCTATGAAAAATCTAGTGTTAAAAAAGTATTCAGTCTTGACACTATATGGGCTCCTTAATTTTTGCTGCAACTTTGTTATGGAGCAGGAAAGTTTTTTCACTTGTCACATTAAACTAAAATTGGGTTGATCTGACCCTAGTGACAATGAACTGATTTTAGGAACACATGGAAGTCCCGCATCTACTTTTCAAGAAACAGTAAAAGAAAGAGTTATCTTCTCACCATTCTCTCAACCCACTTTTCTACCCATCCACTACTAAAATGAGAGATGTATGCTTAGAAATTCATCCTATGAAGTATTCAAGACATTCTGATGGCTTCAATTTATCAACATAAATTACTGTACTTCACAGCAAAGCTTCTGTCATAAGAAAACACCATGTGCCCTAAATTGTCTGCTGCCCTCTCCAATAATCAGCCTACTTTTTAAGATCTAGAGATTTGCTGATAAAAGACACCTCAGTGCATACAGCGACAAAAAAAATTGAGTTTCATACACATCACTGGAAACGTCCACACACTGCTCTATTAATCTTTAGATTGGGGTCATTTTTCTCTTGAGATGTGGTAATAGATTACTTCAAGAGAAAATCGGGAAGAGCACCCAGACAGGGGCCTGCTGAATACTAAGCAAGTTCGCCTCTCTCCTTCTTGGTTTAATCCTAAAATATATCTAATGACCAAAGCTGCTGTTAACCCTGTACCAACAAACACCAATGCAGAAGGAGCACGTGATGTTTAGTGCCATCACTCTGCCTCTACATCTCCTCAAGCACCCTGTGCTGTGAGACCCACGCAGGCACTGCTCCTCTTCTCTCACTGATCACAACACAATTTGCTGGTTGCAGCATCATCGCCTACCTGCCCAAGAGCTCCTCAAATCCCATACCCAACCTCCTTTGCAGTTCTTTCTTTGATTTCTCTGGGAAACAAAATCTACTCTCTTCTGGAAAAGTACTCTGACCCCTTGTCTTTTTGCCTGTAGAGATTCAGTCTCTAAGTTACAGCATCTAGAAAAGACTTTCTCTACCTCATTCCTCAATCCCTCTGGATGAGTCTTGGCATGGTACCAGACCTTGAGCCCCACATTTAATGTTCTTTTGTTTCAGGACATTTAAAACTCCATGAGGAAAAACATACCTGAAAGTGCCTGGGAGGAAATTATGAAGTGGCTTCATGCTCTTCAGCGCCTTTGCCAGTCCGGATTTTTATAGTATTTTTCCCATGGGTGAAAATTGTGATTACCAGCAGCATAGGAAATACTGACCACTGTGTTTAGGGGCACACCTCTCCATTCACAAAACAGAAATCAGGACTGGGAACAGAAATTAGCAGAGTGCCCTTCGTACAAACCACAGAATCACATAACAGTCTGTGTTGGAAGGGCCCCAGATGGATCATTTAAGTCCAACTCTGAACTGCATGGCCCATACAGGGATTGAGCCATGACCTTGGTGTTAATTGCACCATGCTCGTGCCAAATGACCAAGAGCAAGAGTGTTGTGCCTTTGCTACTGAGGGTACAGTTCTGTATCCTTGGACAATCCCTGCTGGATTCCTTCTCTCACTGTTTCATTCTGTAGCCAAGGAGATGGTCCATCAGGGTGGAGGAAAAGCATATTGGGCTTCACCACTCCTACATCAGCTGAACTGCCTGTGGGGCTGTGGCTAAAGACATAAACTAAAGGAGTCCCAAGCTGCTGCATGGAATGCCAGCATCCAACCTGCTTGCTGGGATGGCTCAGGAGCCCCTGCACAGGGAAGGACAATTCAGTGGTTTAATGACACCACTGCTTGGCATCTCTGCAGTTACTCTGGTGTGTTTGCACCTCCAGAGAGCCTCAAAATGAAGCTCTTCTGATCTACTTCTCTTTGCTCACGGTAACCTTAAAATACCACCTCCTGTACAACAGAATGCACTGGCAGTGCTGAGGTTAAAGGGTTCTGTTAGGATTTTCACTGTATCTTCCTCCTTCTAAGATATCAATGCAAGATATTCTGTTATTGCCCATACAAGTTTCCCAGGAAGTACACAGCTTTTAAATGATGACTTGATGTCTTAGAAGTTTTAGGCTCTGCATTATCAACCAGGAAAATCTATGAAAAGGGTGGATACAGTTAGAATTTTTTGGGACAGTGCAGACTGGACTTGATTGAGAGAGAAGAAAGATATTTCTATGAGGAGCAAGTTAAAGTATTACCAGGTAGGCCCATATATAATGGAACTGTATAATAGCAACCAATTCTAATATACACTCCAATGGTCCTGTTCTATTTCAGTCTTGAACCCCAAAATGTCACTTGTCCTGTGAGAGACTGTTACAGACCCTCATTGATATTGACATCTGCTTCACACAGGCAGCAAGCCCACAACATCATGAGACATTTAGAGCTCTAGAAAGGGAGATGCTTTCATTATACTTTATCACAAACAATGCGAACTTCTGCCTCTCTGCACTCTGAGAACATCCTCCCAGTTTCACAGCAGGGATGACTTGCTCACTGTTGCTGCACCTTGCTGTTTAGATGCTACACACCTTATTTTGCAGAACCTTCCCCCTCCTTTTCAGAGCTTGTGCCATCTCATAATTTCATGGAGCTTCTTGGGAGAAGCTGCACAAATGAATGATAGAAGTCCATACTAGAAGCACCTTGCAAAAATAGACACTGAGAAAGAGCCACCACACATTGGTCCTATCTGGATGCTAAACCATAGGCAAAGCAGTTTTTGGCTAGCAGCAATGGTATTGAGTGTCTGCACAGAACCCTTTGAGCATCAACTTTGAAAGTTGTTTTTTTTACACTAAGTAGGTCATAATGTTTGTTCCCAAGTCACTGTGCAGAGAGAAAGAAAAAAACACTGGGGTACGCAGTGACATTATGGGGGATAGGATGAAGTTAAGATGACAGTGCTTATTTCTTCATTAAAGCAAAGCATCTGCCACTTTGTTAATATTCCAGTATGCCCTGCTCCCAGAGAACTGTGAAGGCAGCAATGATTAAAGGTAGCTCTGACTAGGGAAAATGCATGTTACACTGACCTCAAAAGTGTAATTCAAAATTTATGCTGCTGAATGGTCTACACTCTAATCGAGGAACCATCTGTGTCGATGTAGGTACAGTACATGCACAGCCTCAGGGGAGGCACCCTGAACTTATTGTCAGCACAACAGAGAACAAAAGATGACGGCCCACTATCAACCCCTCCTGCCTAAAAAAATAATTTGAAGTGAGGCTTATGACTGAGGAGATAAAAAGTTAGTGAACCTGGTCCACAGAGAGGCCACTGCCCTGACCCAATCAGCTGGAATCACTCAAAGAAGCCACCACAGGCTGCTCAGGGCGATTTTGCTGTAAATAGGCAGCTGTGAACACAGGAGACTACAGTGGCTTTCTGCCAAAAATCTGCATTTTAATAACTTTGTAATTGCATATATTTGCAATCTGTTGACTCTGACTTATTTTAAGAACATCCAAGGTGTAAAACAGTATCACCACCAGATTTTCTGGTACTTTAAATTTCACAATGAAGTTTGCATCAACTCAGTAATTACTGTGAATAATTCATAATAAGCATTATAATGATGTGACATATTCTAGTGAATCCCTGAATTTTAGGGTGTTGAAGTGATAAAAACAAAATAAAAATTAAATTCAATCGTAAATACTAGAAGAAAAATAATTAAATTCCATAATTAAAAAAACAGATTGCAAATCCAGTCTGGGTGGTGGTGTTGCTATAAAGCTCATGTAATTTCATTAGAAGTGATTTGCCTTAAAGATGAAGAATAATTTTAGCAAAAATGGCTATGATTCTGCAAATGTCAGCATCCACAGGCAAAGCCATGCATGTGGGTAGTCTGCTGCACAGTGAGATAACTTGTGTGAAACTATTTGCAAGACTGAGGCTCCAATGACAGTTTGCACAACAAAACACTTGAAAAAATTATCCATTTCAATAAAAATAATATGGAATTAAACCCACTTTTATTTGGTTGTGCTTTTCAGATTAGTGTTACGAACAACATATTGTGTAAGGGATATGGAAGAAGTTTCAAATTATCCAAGTCCCTTTGCTTAAAGAAGCAGTCAAACATTTTGGCTCACATTGGCTCACTGTACCCTTTCCATTGTCCAGTATTCTGAAACTGTGATCCCTAAAGCAGACTTCCAGGGAAAGCTACAAGACACACAGAAGCAGTATTTATTTCATGTATTAACAAGACTGAGACATCTTGAAAATCTTGTTTAATTTAAAATTGAACTTTTTACATCTTCCCTCTATACAGATATACTGACTGAACATTCCAAGTCAACCACTTGAACTTAAATGGAATAATAACATAAGTTCAGTTTTGTGTTTGTAATGCCTTTCTTAGGTCAAAATTTTAACCATGGAAAAGCTTGTTGTTCCATTTCATAAGGGGAAGAATGAAAGCTTAGTTCCCTTACCCCTCTTTCCAATGGGGCAGCAGGCTGAAATTAAAATTAGTCTCTTGCTTCCAAGACTACAAGCTAAGTAACCACCTCATAATAAAACAGATAAATAGTTACAACTTGAAGTGTACATCTCCACAGGTTGATCAGGCTGAATGGGCACTGACTGGCTGTTTTTCTTCCCTACTCGTGAAAAGCAGTGACAAAAGCCCCCAGGGGACAGGTGAATTTGCCCCAGTATACACTGGGAAAGACAGCGAAAGGCTGCCAGAGCTATGGTTGAAGGTACAGCTGCACCTGTCCAGCCCAAAAGGTGTTGGGCTTTTTGTTGTCATCTTTTCCTCCACCCCCGAGTTGTCATTCCTTGTCATTTCCTCAGTAAAGGTGTATGTGTTTGCTAGCAACAGAGGGAAAGTGCTGGGTGACAGATCCTGGTGACAGATTTGCCACATGTAATGATATATGGATATGATTTTCATAATGATTTGCAAAAGGAAATGCAGTGTTCTTACCTAATTCTGAGAAATGCATTTTTTTTACCCAGAATATTTAGCAATAATTTTCTTGAAAGCTTTTTGCAATTATTTTTCAGTTTTCTCATTAATTCTCTTCAATAGTCACTACACATACCTCAGCCCTCCAGTTTGAAATAGTATCATGTAGCCCCAATAAATATACCAATTTTTACCAACAATGAATGAAGTATTCAGAGAAAATAAACTAGAGTTGCAAGTATTTAACACAGGTCACTAAATACAACAGAATAAATATAAGATCCTAGAAAGATGGCAGCCATCATAGATGAGACAGATTTATGATATATGTGGAGTGCAAACTCCCCCCACCTTCCTAATGCCGCGACTTTTCTAGTGGCAAGGGAAACACAGTAGTCGTTTCATCCCCTTGTCAGCTCCAAGAAGCAACCTGAAGAGCTTTATTCACTTAGAAATGTAAGGTAATACACAGTGAAAGACCACACTTGAAATGTTCTCCATCACTCATCCACTATGAAACCTTCATCACCAGGCAGCAACTGCAACACTTTCTAACAGAGGCTTCCAGTGGCTGCTTCAAGGCTCAGCAATGCCATAGGAGGAAAGTAACACTCAATTTTACTTCTTTATTGGTGGGTGGGAGGGATGGGAATGTAACAAATGACCCCTGACATAAGGCATTTCATGGAGAATTGACCAGTTGGGATTAATGGCCCTTGGCTGAATCTGGGCTATAAAATTTTTCAGCCAGCCATTAATTTTCAGGAAATGTTCTATTCCTCAGTCATTATTACTTAAATAAAAACATATATTGTATATATGGTCAAATCAAATTACGGCTAGAATTTTGTCAAGCAGAGATAAGGGTGTAAATTTACTGTGTTATTAAGGGTTTTCCTTTTATGCTCAGATAACTACAGGTTGGTAGTGGGAATGACTGCTATACACGCTCAGGGAAAACACCCTTGCTTTGTCCTTGTGTAAAAGAGATCATGGGATTAGAAGCCAGGATAACTAATTTTAAAAAAATCATCATCAATTACCTCAATTTTTCTGTTATGATCATGAAGAAAAGCAGTGTACGTATACTCACAGATGTTCAGTGTAATTATACCCAATGATATGTATACTTATCATACAAAAATATATAGAGTACATCAAACACATGGAAGGTGGTGTGGCATTTTTGCAGTGAATTTGGGCTGAATATGTTAATTATGCACATGAAAGCTGTAATTGCATAGCGCAGAACATCCAAAAGAAAGGCTAATAAAACTTTCCTATCACACTTATATTCCATGGTTTTTGCTGCACACTGCAGGAGCACCAATTTATGGAAACGAATTTAGCAAAATTTTATGGAAGCTATTGCTTGCAAGAGTGAGTCTGTACTTCAGCTGCCATCAGTGAGGCCATACAGTGATTTGAGAAGGAAAAAGACTATAACCAATACAATTTTAGAAGCCTTTATAAATGACTGAAAATAGATTTGCTATACAAGTGCCTTGACTTGAAAAATCTCATGGTAAGGTCTCGACCCATGATAGGTATACAGTCTGGTAGAGTTAGCATTAATGTATGATTTTACCAATAGAGGGAAGGAATTGATAAACTTACCAGAGACTACAAATCATCTATGGAGGGCCAAGGATAATCCACAGATGCCTGACTTTAAAATCTTGAATGCTTTCTATGTATACAGAAATGATGTTCTTGTCTGGAGATGTTTTACCTTCATGAGAGGCTCTGTTTTTCTTCCAGACAGCCTGGAACACTGTGCCCACTGAGTCAGGCTGTATCCTTAGGGGTGGCCCCACCAAGGACACAACAGAGCATGGACTGATTTTGAGGAGACAAAGCTAAGAAAGGAGCAATGAAGTTTCAGTCACCCAGCAGTCATGGGGATGTAATGCCATTCCCTGTCTTTGAGGAGCAGCAGGGCTGGACATCAAGCTCCATGCTCCCCTCAGCACCTGAGGCTGATGGGACCTCTGCAGTGCATGCCAATCATCCCAACACCCTGATGGGTGGTACTGGGTTCTACACTACA
The DNA here is from genome assembly GCA_013400915.1 of Pardalotus punctatus. Lineage (NCBI taxonomy): Eukaryota > Metazoa > Chordata > Aves > Passeriformes > Pardalotidae > Pardalotus > Pardalotus punctatus. Next base: position 37,633 of record VZTX01007866.1, on the reverse strand, counting down.
CTACTTTTACAATGCCACTTGCAGAAAATGAAGGACATTCTAAATCCTCACCATGGAAGGACAAGAACCAATCTTACTTATGTTTAATAATGTGCATTACTTCATATCAGTTTGTGGGCATGCAGTCAGTCCCTGACCCTGCCCCTCACCTCCCTGCATCAGTGCTGAGCTCCCTGGCACCGTAAATATGGTGCCCTTGAGGTGCTCTGACCATTCCTCTTCCCTCTCACATCCAGCCTTTGGCCTTCCCCTTGTCTCCTGTGATGGCTGGCAAGCTCTTACTTCATCCAGTTTCCACATTCAGCCACCTCACACTCCCTTCCCCACACCAGGAAGAATTTTCTCTTTTAGCAAAATAACAACACAAGTCTTCCAAGCTACTCAGCACCTGCAGTTTTTCAAGTGAAAAGGAAGTCTGCCCAGAACATGTGCAGACAGGCCTGTTCTAGAAAGAGTTTCAGCTTTCCAAATCATTTGCTATTCCTAATGCCTTCCACAGTGGTCTGCCTCATGCTTTGTTAGCTCTGTAGATCGCACAAAGACTTCCAAACAGCGTGATATTAAATGCTCTAAAAGATGACAAAACCAGGATGGAGCCCAGTGTAATGTAGCTTTACACTAATACACAATCAGTGAAATAATGACTTACTGCCTCCACACTTCATGGGCACATTTGAAACAAAGGAAAATTAAGTTTGCATGTTCTGATTCACCTTGGCCTTCTTCAGCCTTGTATTTAATGTAGTCACTGATATGCAAACCAATTTTATCAAGTCTCAAGAGACTCTGGCTAGTACTAAAAACTGAGCTAAAAAATATCAGGTTTGATCAGGCTCTGATGCTGAAGAGCTGCATATTCAGCTCTATATTTGTATTTCCTGGAATTTACTGCCCATTTTCTGTGAACACATCCAACTGACAAAAAAAAGTGCTTTGTAAGGATACAGCACCAGACAAAATTTATTCTCAAATACTGCCCATGTGAAATCTGGGAATCCAATGCACCACAACTGAGAAACTGGCCAAGATCATCTTTCCGCCTTCATTCTTTGTAGTGAAATGAAATTTTGTTACCATACTGCATTAACTCATAAGAGAATCAGGAAGCAAATATTAATTTCTGCCATAAAAGCAATGAGAAAATGTAGCTAATATTTTATGTTGTAATTCCTGTAACCAATACTATAAAAATTGGTGAAAAATGCATATCCACCTTAAAAAGCAGTGAAACCTGTAATGAAGGTTAATAGTAATGATAATGTTTAATTCACCAAATGGATGGAGCATAAGAGATCATCCACTGTGAAAGGTGCAATTCAAACAGTCTTAGAGGCCTGGAATAATAAAAAAACAGTAGAGAAGAAAAGTATATTTCTATGCCATGGATTGAAATTCTTTTCTGAATAGAGAAAAGGCAGGAAGACACTATGAAGTGATATTGCCGTGTTCCCTATGTGTACAAACATACTTAAAAAACAACTAGGCAAGAAGATTCATACTTTGCTTTTTTTCCCCAAACCAGCATGTCTTATCAGCATTACAAGGAAATGTATCACCTAGGAGACAGAGCAAACACCAATGCTGTTAAAATTAATAAGAATTTAAATTTTCTGAAAGCAGATTGCTTTCCCTAGCTGTGATCCTTGGCTAGTGCAAATCCACCTGCTTCCATTGCTACATTCTCCTTGCTTTATTCTCCTATGTTATTCAATATATTCAATCATTTTTGCAAGACTGAGAGCCTTTAGAGGCATGTATTGTGCATGTGTTATATGTCCACAGAATGCTTCTTTAAGCCTTGTTTTCAGCTTCTAAACAAGCTTCAAAGCCTTGCTTACAGTCACAACACTGACTGAAAAATGAAATTTCATCAGCTTAGAAATACAAAGCATGAGATGCAACACAGACACATATCCAAGTATATAGCTTGAGTTTAGAAGTAAGAATCCAATACTTCCAAAAACTTTAGTAGATTTTTTAGTAATTTGTGCTACACCTAAGCAAACTAAAGATGGATTAAGGGGTCATATTTCCAAGACTTTTGGATGGTTTTATCTGTAATGGTTGCTAAACATTGTTAGGAGAAGGAATTTGTTAAGTATCTCTGAAACATCAGGACATCTAGTACAAGGCTTAATTTTGGCTTGTAAACATTTTGGTCACAATGGCACAGAAAATGCATAGTTAGAGGAAAAAGACCTAATACCTTTTGCAATTTAATACCACTGTACTATTATTTTCCACATTAGCCAAAACTCCTCCAACTTCCTTATGCACATGAAAAATAACATCAGACACTGAGAAGCAATTATTAGTTCCTGTGCAATGAACCTCTTATGCTCGTTGTTAATGTGTTTCATCTCAAAAACAAAACAAATCTGAAATTAGTAAGTATTTGGTTACATTTTCTTTGTTCTACAAAGAAAACCCACCAGGCAGCCAAAGAAGAGCTATATCAACATATCTTCTCATTGTTTCAAAGCTTTTTGGCCTAGGTTATAAAATAAAGTTGGCGGAGGAAAATAATTGCTCATAATGTTTTGAACAGTATCACAATGTTACCGGCTTGAGATGATTAGCTACTTACTCATATAATGCTGAAGTAATTTTTTCTACGTGTCAGTCCTCACATACATGGATTTTGCAAACACACATATAAGATATGAATGTATGTCACAAAATAAACCAAAAGCATGTTAACAGTATAATCTACTCACATTCAGCTGATGCTGATGAGAATTATTTGCCTCCTATTTTACTTGTACACACTTGCACAGGAGTTACTTTTTCTCCCACCTTCTGCCTCTTTGGTACTGAGGTGTTTTATTCAGACCCTTGAATTATGATTCTGTGAGTTGTTTTCCCTGTGGAATATTCTGGACCTGACTTTGTACTGTGTTTATTTCAGCAGTGCTGAGAGGTTTTTGCCCAATGTATAGCTCAAGTTGTGGTGATGCTGAATTCAGCCCTGATGTCTGAAATGCTTTGAAATTTCACAAGGTGAGAAACAGCACGAGCTTGCTTGATCTTGGTATTTAGGCCTTTTGTTCACCCTGATTGAACAGGCACAGTGGGTGAGGATTTTGACTGGGAAAGAGAAATTTCAGGCCAAAACCCTACAGTGAGATGTGGTCTCCAGAAAGGTTAACATGTTCTTCAAAACAGCAAAGATAGATTGCTGCTTGCCAGTAGCACTGTGATCCACTTAACTGAGGCATACAAAAGAAAAAAAATTTTTTGCTCCTCCTGCTTTCTGATGCCTTTCATCACTCTTTTTATAGGAAAGTAAATAGCTGATGCTAGCCCAGCACCTGACCAGTCATTGCCCTGTTCATAAATCAGAATAAAGCAAACATCACTTTCTCCACAGCTTTCTCCCACTGTATGGTGCTTTCAGCTGTCAGCTTTCCATATTTATCTTGTCTTTTGGAAATCAATCCTATGCAATGTGAACATGGAGAGGTGGAAATGAAGAAGAGAAATTTGCACAGTATCACTCCTCAAGTTTACTTATCTTGTAAATCCATAAGGCACCTCTCATGCTCATGTAATGAGCATGTTATAAATAAAAAAGAGAAAGAAATCACCTCTGCAAAGTAAAATCAAAAACAAATCTAGCTCTTTCACCCTACTAAATGCTGGAAAAATGCAAGGAAAAGAGATCCCTCCCTCTTAAATATTTTAAGGCAATACATTTATGAGAGCATAACTCATTGAATATGCTTCCAGTATATTAAAGAGAAAAAACGTTTTCCTTCAGACTCAAGCTATACCGGAAAAGAAACAACTAAAAAGTTATTTAGGGTAGAACAAAGGGTTTCTCACATGGAATCAGACCTGTATAAACAAAGCCATTGTATTAGGCCAGTATTAACTCAGTTGCAACTTCAGCTTTAACTGGCATATAATTGTTATAGCAATCTATTTTCAAGGATGGTTTGCATGAGTCATGACAGGCTATTTACTTCTAAACACTCAGACTTATGGTTCAGCTTCCTTTTATGTGGCCCAAAGAAGATTTGGAGACAAGCAAAGGAAATGTATACATTTTATAAATATAAAATGTGTGTATGTTTTATAAAACTTTAATAAACTCTTTAATACCATTTTCGCTCTTACTTGCATCATCTACTATCACCTCACAAACAAGCATATGCATTCATATAATGAAACTTGCTCTGATAGTCCCAAGAGTAAATATTCATAAAACTTTCTTTAGACATCTAATTTGATGTCTAAATGAGAATTCCAGAATTGCACAGAATAACCCCAGTACTGCCTTGCACCGCAGAAGAACTTAGCTGCCTAACTGTAAGCCTCTAAATCATACCTCAACTAGAAGTATAAAGTGATCCAAAATAAGAGTGGAGATGCCCTAAAAGAGGTTTCTCGACACTTCTAAGTCACTGCTGATTTACTGCTCATGACCTTCTTGGAGATTGTGGATTATGAGCATATGGAAATGGATGGCCCAACAACAGCGACCCAGAGAGGTGTAAATAATTGCAGTGTCCATCTTGAAAGTGAAATAATTATCTTCGTAACCTTTAACAGACCTGAAACTTGTATTCCCAAGGATAGGCCAGGAGGGAAGAGGGGGACATTTTCTTCTCTATTGCAGCTCACATTTCTCAGTTCAAGGGAATTCAACTGGGTGTCATCCACAGGGGCAAACTGCTAGGGGAAGAAGACCACTAAACAGTTTATGGGAAAAAATACTAGCTGATATTTTCTCTTGCTGCCTCACCTGCAGATGCTGCAGAGCAGAAAAACGAAGAGACAGCCAAAACAGAAGTGAAGTTTAAATGAGACTGGTGTGAATCATGACTGCAATAACTAGCTCACCTGGGGCATGTCTCCTATGTGTAGGCAGGAGCTCAATCAAAGCAGTCTGGAATAAATGACGTGATTTTAGAGAGAATGACTTAAGCTAACTCAACCTGGTATGTGAACATTTTGTGTTGATCAAAACCTGAAAAAATATCAACACAAAATGAAAATTCAACTGGTCAGGTGTTGAGCAGGGGCAGACTGACATTTAGCTCTGAGCACTGCAGGCAGACAGACATCTCTTTTCAGGTACAGGCCTGTCTCCAAATCAGACACTCATTTCACCTGCTTGGCACAGCAGGCCCTTAAATTGATTGTCCCTTACTTCCTCTGGACACAAAAATAAACCAGGTGAGCTCAGCTCAACAACTGAAAGTGCTAAAGCTAGCCTGGCCGGCATCACATCAGGAAGTGCTCAGGTGCCCTGCTCTGCCAGCAGACTGATTGAGTAGCAAGTCCTATAGAGGAGGATGAAGGAGTAATGAAGCACCTCTCTCATTCGTTTGCATCAGGTCCAAGAGGCCACAGCCTCAGGGGGAAATGCAACGATCTGTGTTAAGGGTTTGCTGTGCTAACCCATCGTGATGGGACAGCCTCAAGACTTCTCCTTCCTTGTTTACATTTGGAACCTGGGTAAAACAGACCAGCTTTAACTCCCATGCACACGATCCAGTTCAATGCTTAAAGTCTGCACAGGACCTTTAGTGAAAAACTCTCCTTTTTCAACAAAACACAGAAGTATGTAAGCAAGAAGCTCCAATTGAAATCAGCAGGCTGTTCCATACACTTATGATAAGTGAGTAATAGAGAGGCCCTGAGCTAGAGATGTGAATCACTTAACTAATCCTAGTATGCAGGGTACTAATTATGTACAGAAGGTTTTAAAACTTGTAAGATAAAAAAGAAGTCCTCGTTGACAAAACGACTAGCATATTTCCCACAATAAAGGGTCTTTCAACACTCTTCATGTTCACATCAGACTACCTGAGTTGCTCTTACTCTTTCCTTCCTCTTTTCTCTCCTACCCTCACCTATAGCTCATGGAGCTTTGGCTCTGCTTGGGTTAATGGACTCCATTTTCAGCCATCTTCTCACTTGCCAGGAAGAACTGAGCTACATCTTGGGGTGAACTGTACAAACACAAACAAAGTGAACAAAACCTAAATAACTTTCCTTTCTTTGTAAAGGCTTGCACAGGATGCTACAACAGGTATTATATTAAAACTTAAAATAAATAATGTAAGCTGTTCCTAACATAGTAAATATGACTTTATTTTCCATGTAACCCAAGGACTGAAAAGAGAAGAAAAAAACCCCAAATATAAAAAAGGTGATAGAACAAAAGTCACTACGCCTTGGTAAAAGTGAAGTTATTTACACTAAAACCTAAAGCAATATTTGTACCCTTTGTCCTGAGTGACCAACAGGCAGTAATTATTTGTTCATTAGCTGCTCACATCACTGTAAGTTGGTGATGTGTTCAGAAATGGCTGGGGAGTAGACAAGGAAATTTTTCTCCCAAGAAATCAATTCAGCTGCTTCAAGAAAACATGATTAATGTTTTCTTGGGATGCTGCCTGCACTAGAAGGGCAGCTATGTCTTTAGACATTATTAATATAGAGTGCACTCCTGCTATAAAACTCTCTCAGGTAAAGCCAGCTATGACAGAATAACTGACCTGTCAAACCTCACCAATTTGCTTTCTAACACTGAGAACATCCCAGCCATGTGAGTGCTTACCAAAGCTGCTATTTCTCACTAGTCCTGCCTTGCAAGGCCACCTGACTACAGTTAGGCATAGGAAGGTGTACAGGGTTTTTCTTTCTTCTGCATATATGCATAAAGGTGTGGAAACCGGGACAACATGTAACAAACCAGTCACTTAGGTGGTGAACACACTCTTACATGGTGAACACACTCTTATATGAAACACTTAAACTGCTCCAGGATGAGGGAGATGTTTCAGTTTTCCTCTTCAAGGTGATAAATAAGATAAACTGCATTTGTCCTACAAATTTACTGCTTTGGATATGGGCATTTGAATTGTTTTCTCCTTTTTCTTGGACATTACTACAGGTCTTATCTCATTGAAAGTCTACCTGGTGGCATGACGACAGTGTACATTTAAACTTTCTTAGCCACCAAGATATATACGTATGTACACTATACCTAGAGAGGTGTTAAGACCCGAATATGAATTTGTATGTATACAAATATCCACTTGTATAATGTAAATTATTCTAGAACTTAGCACCAAGAAAATGCTTTTCTTTGTTAAAACAGAAAAACCCCAAAAATACAGACCTCACAGCTTCTTCCCCATGAGAAAAGACATTGCAGACACATATAGAAAAGTTTCTTACTACTACAAAATAAGACTATTTCTTCTCAAGATGTCAACTGGGCAATAAAACACAAGTAACCATACAGTAATCAGAAACTTTTCTGCAGTTTGCTGTACTTTTTTATCCGAGATGTTTTTATGTGTGTGCAAATGAGCATATATATTATCTGACTTGTCATTAGCTTATCTAAATTTTGACATGGTGTATAAATTGTTAATGATGTGCAACTGAGAACTGTCAAAAGTATATAGCAGGGCCAAAAGTCAGAACAAAAAAGGTAAACAGGAAAACTTTCCATGGCATCTTCTTTCCTGCTATAAAAATGTAGTTCACTTTAATACCAGTTAAGCAATCTTCACACAGTGCTAAACAGGTGAAAGAGGAGAAAATCCTTCTTTCGCAACAAACCTAGGGGAAAAAAGTAAAATTCCTTAAATTAATCCTGGAATAGTCAGTCCTAGTTCTTCTTTCATGACAGAAACCTTCAGATTCCCATGTCTTTAGCAGTACTGTTGGCAAATGATCTCTAAGCAGGATAATTGCTCACTAGTGCCATCCTTGATTTTATACTGCATTTACGGTTGGATACACTAGTTTGTTTAAACAAGGGTTTCTTGCTTTTGTTATTTATTTATCTTTTTAGTTACTTGCATGAGGAAGGGCCTAATTCATAAGTACTGTTAAATATTTATATGCCAAGATTTGATGAACAGCTGTTACAGGCCTGGAGTTTGATGGGGATTACACCTCTAACGAAAGAGTAAGAAAACTGTACTCTGTAATACCAAGGTATATCCCAGGGAAGAATGTGGGACAGTGGGAGGGATACTGCCTAGCTTCTTTCTTGTAACCCATTCAGAGGTCACAAGCTCTGAGATAAACAGGAAGATGTTGGTTTCCACTGTGTTGATGATGTATAAGCAGGAGAGCATTGCACTCCCCCTAGAGAAGGGAACGCTCATCACGCATCTCCCTGTTCAGGGATATACAGTCAGCATGGATGCTCTTGAGGTGCTGCAGTTTAAATACTACCTCTTCCTCAAAGGTGCATAAAATCAATGTCAAGCTCATCCTGGCTTCTAGTAGTTACAACATAAATCCAAAGGTACCCTACTGAGGTGAAGTGAGTAATTTATGATTTATATCCGCTAAAACAAAGCAAAGCAAAATACAGTAACCTCTGTAGCCTACAGCTCATATACTCCTTGTAAATATGCGTGACTCTGAAAGCTTATCCAACCTCTTTATCTGAGGAAATATTTACTTTGTGAACTACATGTTTCAAAGTCACATTTCACATCCAGCCCATCTTCATACTGAAGCCGGTACATTAGCAGCTCTGGCACACCAGTCTCCTACATGCAGCATTGACTCTCTGGCTAGCAAAGCTGCCCTGCTTCCTTAAGACTTCTAGGCTTTACATAAATTTTATAGCTCAGTGCTCTCTGACTGAGGTTTAACATACTTTAGAAGCTCATGCAGAACATCAGCTACTTTTTACCTGAGAAAAACATATTTCACATGAGCAGTTTTCATTTGGTTTGCAGGAAAGTTGGTTTCTAGAGTGCACAGATATTCAGTGCTATTATTATGTGTTGTGTCCTCAACTATGGGCCATTATTATTGCTACTGAAGAAGCTGTTCATTAATACTTCATGAATAAAAACTCTTTTACTTGTCCATGGTTTGTTAGAGTACTTTGGTACTCACTGGAGAAACAGGAAAGCAAGAGCACAAAGAATTGGGCTGAACAGCCAGACTAGGTGGCATCAAGCCATGATTAAGAATATGTGGAATATGAAAATAGTAGCAGAAACAGAGACTTTCAAGTGCCAAGGTTTGATGTCCTGGAGGCCAAGTTAAATCAGAACCAAACTTCTGCATTAAGCGGAAACAATAAGAAATTTATCCAAGATGCTGTATTTGGAAAAACTGCTGATTCAGCAAATTAGGGTCTGTGAAATGATTGCTACACATTACATCAGTAATTAACCTCCAGATACTAAAATTTCTTTTTGTATTTGCTGCCATTCATATGCAGACATGCAGAGTGCATTTTTTCTGCCTCCTCCAAGGAACTGGACATGCTCAAGAAATTAGATTTAGTCAAAGGACAGTTTTAGGGCGTATTTCACTTTAATTTAAAACTAGAATATTGACATTTTAAGGACATAGATTTGTCAAACAAGCATGTAAGAACAGGAAACTTCCAAGGTATCATGTAAATAAAAGGGGAAAAAAATTACATGGTGAAGAATACAATAACATCTACTAATTCTGACTAGAAATTAGGATCAATGTATTACCTAAGTAAAGTAAGGATTCATTTTGGTCCAATTAACCTCAGAAAGTCAAAATTATAACTACTGCATTTGTTGAAAAACCAGCAGAAAAGCAAATGAGTAACCCTAAAAATTTTAAGGCTTCTGAAGACCTTGAGAATGTTCCAAAGCATGGAATACAAGAGGAGTCACGTACATTCCTGCCATCCCTTTAAAATTATCTTCAAAATACTCCAGTTAATAGCAGTGCTCTTTCCAAAACATGATTGAGACTAGGTTGCCCTCAGGAGGGAGAGGAGCTGACACTATCAGGAGTATTGGTAATTCAAAAATAGAAAAACTTAATATCCAGGATATGATGCCCAATAACAGCTTTTGTGTTTTAAATAATGAAGTTCCTAGAGAAACTGAGTTTCAGGGAAAAGGAACAAATTATTCCCTTTAAACTAACTTTGAGGACCATTCCTCATCCCCCTAAGGAGGTGGAGCAGGGCACCAAACATGTTCATTATTTTCCAACAAAGTTGAAAATGAGAAAGGTGCTAACAGTTGGATTGCTAAATTAATTCTTAATTCCCTGTTCCAGTGCTCATTCTCATTATGCCCTGGATTAAAACAAACAAACAAACAAACAAACAAACAAACAAACAAACAAACCCAAAGACCCTACCAAAAATAGATAAAAATTACAACACAGCAACTACATACATTAAAGAAGAAAAGGGGTTTAAAAAAAGTTGGAAAAACAAGGGCTGGTCCCCTCCATAATTATACAATTATATTTTAAACATTTATCACAGATTTCAATGTATAAATCTTCTGAATTCAGATATTGATTTTACAAAGATTGACAGCTTTACTAACTATTCAAAACAACTAACAGCACTGATTTGGGAACGGTGGGGAGTCTAAGCAGGGCTGCTATTAAGCTTGAGCAATTAATTGACCTTCTGTTCTATAAAAAATATAAAAAATTCAGAGGAATAAAGCCCACATTATCTTGTTGAATATTTTTGTCTTTTGCAAAAGCAATCTTTAAAATTTATTATCAAGGCTTTTGATTAAATGTTCTGATTTACAGGCAGTAAAAAAACAGAAAAGCAAGTCCTGTATCTTGGTTAGCATGAAAATGCCACAAATGCACTCATTTTTCAGTTTTCTGAGTTGCACCAATTATTAATAAAACACTTTAGAAAATAAGCAATTTGCATTAAGAAAACATTAAGGATGTGTTTTTCAGCACAGTAATGGTCATCTTTAGAGTTCATCAGATGTGTGAGATGGCAACCATTCCCCACACAGTCAATTTCAAATTCTGCTGAGGACAGAAGAATGAAACAGTTTGACCTTGGAAAAATCTCTAAATAAATTATGGATTTACAAACATGTACATTTGCATCTGCAACGAAAATCCTCTGACAATACAAAGAAATAAGAATGATGGCAATTCATAAAGTACTTCTCCTGAAAACATACTTCACTCAGGAGAGAAAATGGGGGTGAGATTCATCTGAGTAAATGCAAACACCTACAATGCCCTAAGGCTGTAACTGTATAGGGGATGTGACTCATCTTAAGCTAAACATGTGAAGTAAATAAAAGAAATGATAATTCCAAACTGCCCACTCATCTTCTGAGCATAAAAGGAGCAACGGTGACTTGCTAGCTGCAGAAGTACAATGTTTGGCAGGATGAATCACAGCATGGGTATCTACATTTTCCTAACAGCACCACTGTTGGACAGGCGATTTATCCCTTAATCCCTTGTCCCTTCTCCCCTTGCAAATATTATATTTCCTACATATTTTCCCAGTTATATTTTGAGAGAAATGCAATAACTGTTATAAGCCTGAAATACCTACATCAAAATTGTCTGTAGAGGATTATGTATGGATGGATAGATGGATTCCCTGGATAGCCTGCTGTGAAGTCAAGGATGCAATGGTATTCCACCGGATTATACACATATTGTAAAAACATCAAAAATATTGTTAAAAGCTGCCTGCAATATTTTGAGTAACATAGGCTACAGATGCTGATTTACATCCATCCAAATAGCTACTGATGGTTTATGAGCCGTATATTGATAGGCTTTTTATTAAAAGAGTGACCTCAGTTCCCAGAGAGCCCCTTGGTTTCTCCTGCCCTAGGAATTACAGGCTTCTCCATTGCAAATGTCATTTCCACTTGTTCACTGCATTGCTGATCTAGAACAAGTCCACAAGAAGTGATGCAGGATCAGTGCTAGGCCAAGGAAGAACTAAATCAATCCCCAACTCTGCTGTTACACTGGGAGCTCATCTAAAATGCAAGGAGTTAGAAGTCAGATTAATATAATATGAATGAGAGTTGTTACAGTAAATGTGACATTTGAGAAATTGTATACTAAACAAATAGAGAAGGAAACAGAAGGCAGACCAAGCTGTTTCGCTGACCCTCACATGCACAACTGTCAATAAAACATTTTAGTCATAATTCTGTAGTAAGGCTGGCAGGCAATTCTCCACCAGAATCCCTACCCTCCTTTATCCTAACGTTCTCTGGTTGCACAAGCACTTCTGCAGCTGGCCAGCCATTCACTACTTCATGTTGTCATAGGGAAAGATGATAAAATGAACAGACCAACAAAAAACGGTGTCAATGTTGCTGAACATGTTGGAAAAGGGCAAGATCCCCTGTTCCTGATGCAGCACAATTTTACAGAGAGTTAACTAGCTGCCCAGGAGGGCAATAATAATTACTTGGGAAAATTATAATAGTATGGGTAGAAGTAGGAGAGTGCAATGAACACTGAATTGTCAAACTGCTGGCTGATGTTTCTCACAGTGACTTGAAGATCCATCTCTCATTAAGCTGGTGCATTGGCTTCAAAGAACACCACAGCACTACACAGGCTCGTGCATACTTCTGTCAAAACCTGTGTCAAGAACTTCTGGCAGAACTTTCTGCAGTTGTCAGAATGCACCCACAGCTGCACAATCCTTTCCTTTTCCTTTCTGCCCTCTCTAGTCCTCACAGTTATGAAGACAGCTTCGAAGAAGTGCACAGAGTGGGACGAAGTAAATGCTACCCGATGCAACAGACACCCCATCAGTCACAGTGACTTGTTAAACTATTGAACGCAAAAGGTGACAATTACATATCAGCACAATCATTTCACTGCTGATTATTTAGCAGAAATATCAAGTCTGTCCCACAATCCAAACTGCCTCCCACGCAGTGCCAGATAGAAAATTGAGTATTGCAACAACACCAGGAGAAGAACATGTTTCTAGTCTGTACTCTTATCTTCCCCCCAGCTAAAAGATTAAATTAAAAACTTCCTTTCTTTAAAAACTTGATAATATGAAAAAAAAATTTCAGATTTAAATAGAATATTAATTTAAACAGATAGAATTATTCTTATGCAAGTCCCCATATTATCTGAGAACACTTTCTCAAGTCCAAGTTTACCTGGGCTGGGATATAAGATTAGCTTTAAAAGCTGCAGTTTTTAGGAATAAAAGCACCTAAAGAAGCATTACATGAGCAATTTGACTGCAGTGATATAACCAGGGAACATGGATGTTGAACGGATATGAAGTAAGAAGCCATGAAAAAGTTCTTAGGGGAGAAATATGACCAGTATTTATATAAAAAGATGAAATGCAATAGTTGAGATTCAGTATTAAAGGCCATTTAGATCTAGTGCTTAGGGACGTGGTTTAGTGGTGGACTTGGCAGTGTGAGGGTTATGGATGGACTCCATGATCTAAAAGGCCTTTTCCAACCTAAATGATTCAATGATTCAGTGAAAATGGATATTGACACAAGTAAGAGAGAAGATGTATCTCCTCCCTATAAAATGGAGACACAAAAGACCAGGATGCTCCTTCAAATAATGTCACGTCAGGCTTTCTTCCTAGGAGTGAGCTGAATACAGGCAGCAGTCAGGGGCCTTCCAGGACCACTCACCTGGCAGTCCAAAGGCAGGACCTCCCCAGTGCCTCCCTTCTCCCACCTCCAATTATCCTCATGTCCACAGTATGGTTCCTTGCCAGCTCTGCAGTGATCCTCATCTTTCCTCCAGCCTTTTGTCAAGACCATACTCATACTCATTAGCTTCTTTTGCTGACTGCATTTCTTCCTTGAGAGAAGCTGGGACTCATAACGGGAGCTGCACTAGGACCCCTTCCCTTGGGGGCAGGAGTCACAGGGATGGGAGGAAAAAAGCATGCAAGGAAAAGATTATTACGGCTTTTTTAGGATGAGGACTAAACCACAAGATCTGTTGTTCCATTTATTTGGGTTTTTTTAATACAATTTAACAGTTATCAAACATTTCAGATTCTTTGATACTAAAACCAAATTTCATGCCTGCAAAACTGATAATCAACAGGCACAACAGATGCCCAATACAGAAACTTAGGGCTGTGCTCTCAGCAAATATGTTGATTATTAACACTACTTTTTATATCATGCTCACGAAGAATACAAGTATCTTTGATGCTTTGGCAAGACTTCTGAAAGTACCAGATACCTTATTAAATAACAAATGATGGAGCAGTCTTAAGAAGTGTTTGACAGAAGGAAAAACAGAGCTGTATTTTTTGTATAAGCAGCTGCAAATGGAGATCCACCTGTGATCTGAGACAGCTGAGAGAATAAACAACTCTGAAATGTCAGGTTCTTAACCTTGCAACCTTCATATTTCTGTTAAAGACCTTAATGTTTCTTTTTTAAATGACATTTTTCCCACACATTTTTTGACTTTCAAATGAAATGACACCCTTGTTCACCATGTTCAGAGTTGTCATTGAAAGATTGTGTTACAGCTGTTGCATCTCACTGAATTCAAAACAGTCTAGGTAGAAGCAGTGAGAAAGAATTCCTTTTTTAATGCTCTGATACAACCCACTGATTGTGCCATCTGTCCAACACATGATGAAGAATCTCTAAACAGAGAATAGCTGTAGGGGACATAGTACAGTATTTGCAGATCTGTGCTTGGTAAGAGATAAGAGTTTGTATTAAAAAAGCAAATTTGGCTTTTTTTGAACACAATATATTAGATATGCAGTATGTTTCTGGCATGAAGTGAGGAAAAAATAAACCAGCAGATCTGTCCAGATGGAGGGGAGAAGTACTGCCAAAGGCAGGACAAGAAAAAGGTGCTTGATCCTGTGTGAAGACCATGTCAATGCAATCTGCCTATCATGAGTACAAAGGAAGATGATGGGAGTTTTACAGATGTCTTTCTGCAATGCAGGAAGTCACATAAAGAATAAAAAAATCTCAAGTTACCATGGCATGAGTGTGCAAAAGTACGCTAATAAAAGTGACAGTGCTAAGTGCTTCAGCTAAGTATTTAATAGGATTGTAACAGCCACCTCCATAAATCAGTCCATACCAAATATCAATTATGTAGAGATCCATCTCACTGCAATAATTTCTCTAAATTGGCTCCCAGCTGGCACCTCTCCAATTATTCTTAGTAGTAAGGATAGTATGTCTTCATCCTTTTGACTGGCATAGGACAACGTATCTTCAGAGAGTCTGATATATTTATAGATAATTCCACATCAGAAAAACCTGGGTATGTCACAGGAATTTTAAAGACTCAGGGAAGAGCAGCAGAGACCAGAGAGAGGCAAACCTTCTACCAATTCAGCAGCTCTGCTTGGATCCCTCTTTGAAATGTCTCAGGCTGTGCTCAGGACTGGGTGCTGCTGCAGAGAAGGGGCTGGGGCAGTGCCAAGCACTGTGACTCCCTGGGAATGCAGGGCTGGGTTAGGAGTGCCCAGCCCCTGTAGGTGCAGAGCCGGCTGATGGCCAAAGGAGCAGCTTTTAGGCTGTGGAGATTGATGGTCTGTTCAGTTTTACTGCCTGCAGACCCCATGGGCTTAATATTCTCCCTTCTAAAAATGCATTCCTAAAGTCCCAATCCCTAGAGTTTAAATCGGATGAGAACTGAGGCCTTTTAAAGTCATTCTATAAATACTTGTGTGAACATAAGCACTCTTTCCTATATGCCCAAAGCCCAAACTACAACCTAAAATATTCAGTGGCAATTTTTTTCCCCCCACAGAATTTAAATTACACAGAATTGGAAGTACAGCATGTGCAAACACTGCAGTTTAAATAAGGAACAAGTTAGCTGTGGTTTGATTGCAAGGTCTTAGAGTTTCACTTCAAAAGGCAAAGAAGCTTATAAATTTAGCAAGACAAACGGAGAAACAAATACCTAAGACCAATATAGTCAATATACTTCAAAACTGACCCACGACTACTGTGTTTTCTCTCAAAACATTCCAACTTGCCTAAAAACCAGCAGTTTCCATTCTACATAGTGAGAAAACCTGCAAGATCAAAATATTGTAAGTACAAAAATCCAGCAAGTTAAGAATGATCTAGTTCTTTGCAGGAGCGATTTACAGGCAATTAACAAAATAACCACCCTGTTACAGGCTATTAACCTAGCCATCCCATCAGCTTACCAAATTCAGTTTTAATTACCAGTGATAGCAGTCATTGCCTTCCAACTTCATTATGATGGGCACTGTGCAAAGAAAAACTACATGATTGTCCCAGTCCTGAAAAAAACTACCAATCCAAAGAACTGAGACAGTGAGATGATGGGAAAAGAAACAAACCAACAAAGAGTGCAGCCTTCTGCCACAGTTACACAGTACATCCAGTGATTCAGTCAGGAACGACAGTGGCACCATCAGCTTTTGTAAAGAAACATTTACCAATAGACCTCACAGCAATTAAAGGATGGTCAGTGGCATCACTCCTATTTCTGAACTGGAGAAAATGAAGCAGGGAGAAGTATGCTTGGAGTGGCCCCGAGTCACCCAGCAAAACCTGAGAAAATGGCTGTCTAGTGATTCCTAGCACAGTTCCCCATCTGCTGGACTATGATGTTTCTAAACTAAAACATAATTGAAAACTTTAAAGGAGTATAATAAAAAGGTCTTATTCTTATGAGGTCAAGTCCAGATAGAATGTTGGAACAACTATCCAGAATACAGGCAGTGGACACTTATGACAACAGATACTCATGTTGACATCAGATCATAAAAATTGCAGAATTTTATGATTGTTTATGCTGCTAAAGACTTTGTATATAATGAAGCCTGTCTTCTCTACCTCATAACTCTATGACATGTATGGGGAAAATCCAGTGTTGAAGACAATACTACTTAAAACTGAAGGATCCTCCATAACTCATAATTTTAAGAGCTTTCCCTGAGGTGACAAAACCCTCCAGCAATTCCCAAGCCTTCAGCTGGCTAATTCTGGTGATAAGTCCTTCCTCCTGCCTTGGACTGTGGACTTGTGACACAAATTAATTGTCAGTATCATTAACTAAAGAAGTTATGTCTTTGAATATGCACACAGGAAACTTTGTGTGCAGTGGCAAATAATAATAAAACCAGATTAAAAGGTAAAGATGTCAGTTTAAAACCAAGGTGGAACAAAAATGTCAGGCTGACTTATGAAAAAATAACCTTCAACATAACCTAAAACAGATACTGCCTTTTTCAATGTAGCTATAACAAGGAAGAAGTATATAGATTTAGATAACTTAAAAAGGATTTCCTGGGTTTAAAAATATTTTGTCACAAATGTGAGTGCAAAATGAAATTAGCAGCTGCGCAGCACAAATGAAAATACACTTGTCTACTGCTCAGCCAGTCTGACATCTCTGGCCCTCTCCCTTACACACAGTGATAAAGGTTTTAGATTCTCCAGTTAATTGAGGATGTGGTCTAATTTCTAATTTAAAGATTAACTGATCAACAGTTCATCTTTAGAACAGTTGATGAACCAGCTGTGATACCAACCTTTCTGGGGATCTCTCTTGCTCCCCATTCTCCATTCCTACTGAATACTGAGGCTGTACAATGGTTTGTTTTCCTATTTTTCCTGCAATACTTCCTTTTGAAAAACAACATGTTCTAATAAGGAAATATAAACTACTGAGACCTATCACAAGATTTTTAAGTCTTCCCACTACTTAGGCTGCCCTGAATACCACTATACTGCATAACGTGAGTTATGTTAATACTGTCACTGAGGTTGGCTGTAATTTTCTTAAGCACTTCTGGTTTATGCCTCCTGCTTCTGAAGGAAAGTAAAACAAACAATGTTAAGGAAAAAAATGGTATTTACTTAACATTAAAACTTATTTTAAATACATGTTTTAGGTTTTAGGCAAACGACAACCTTAAGTGTTGATTCTAGGAGGTGGAAAACCTTATGAAAACAAGAAGAAACGAATTTTATGTGAATATAAAATTAGGATGGAATGCTAAAACACATTCTGGATATCTGAACTACTATGTTTTTCTCAAAATTATGCATAAAACAGCAGCAGTGATACAATGTACTTGGAGTTTATTCTTATCCTAGACTTTCAGTGTGCTTTTATAAATGCAAATTAATTAAACTTCAAAAGGCTCCTGTGAGATACAGTAGGTATTACTGTACCTATTAAGCACATATAAACCAGACTTACGATGTTTAATTACATTCCGAGTTGTTTCTTTTTAAATTGATTTTCCTCTATAAAAGAAGATGCTGATGGTCTATTACTTTTAGAACAGGTTTTTATGAGTTCAGTTTTTAATAGGCAACATTTCACTGCACCTATGTTTACATATGCATGTGCTCATTTAGAGTTAAAAATACACAGCCAACCAAGAGCTGGCAACATTCTATACAAATGGTTTGAGAGATAAACCTCAAATATGAGAGATAAACCTTAAAAGAACTAGGAGTAATTATGGGAAAAGGCACACTGATCTCACCAAAAGCCTCTTTTTCCCTTGTCTGTAATTTTGGTAACTTCCCAACCAAATTCAGAAGTAATAACCTCCCCTCCCCTCTGCCTAATCTAGGCAGTTCCAACATAGCTAGAATGTTTCCCCAGGGCAGTATTGTTCTAACCTCTGAAGATTGACTACAGTCATGGAAACACAAAACCTTCAAGAAGTGTTTGTGTCTTTTTGATTTTACCGGTTCTGCTACTCAGATAAATCATCTGCTGTTTCTTCCAGCATTCTCACATCAGGAGCATTCCTGATGGTTTGTGTCTGTTGTGGATGTTGCACGTTGCATGTTATTATGTTATGTGCAGCCAAGGACAAGGCAATCAGGCAGGGTTATGTGCTGCTGCCCAGGCACTCTGAAGGAACACAGTGCAGTCACACACAACCAGTGCTGAACAAAACCTGACACCACCTCAGCCCAATGTGCTCCAAAGTGAATTTACACACTGCAGAAAGTGGTACCTTCTCATCAGTTTTTGATTTAGCACAGTTCAGTTTTGTTGAGTATTCCCTGCTGGCTCCCAAGTCTGCATTCCCTTTAAGTTCCAGAAGGACAGAATATATTTAGTAATTATCTAATTGTAATAACCAATTGCTAAGTCTTTCAAGAACAGATGGAATAATAAATATGTATGTGTTCCAAAACTAAAACATGCTAGGCAATACAATTCTACTAAGTATTAGTTTTGCTTTGATAAAAAATGTCATTTGATAGTAGCAGGTAACCTGCATCAGGAAGATTTGATCTTTTGCATTTGGTTGTTCACGAAGCAAATTCTCTATGGAGCAGAATCTGTTTTGTTTTGCCTATGAGTCTCCAGAGTGTTCATGCAATTATCACCATGATTGTCATTCCCAGCCAGACTAGTGACAGTGGAGACTAAAATGTCATCTGCAGGCTATGGAAAAAGCAATATATTTGAATCAGCCTCTACCAGCTCTAGTGAACCTTGATACAACAAGGCAGAAGGTCTAAAATACTAAGTACTATAATCTAATGCATTTTTCTTTCCAAGACGAAACATTGCCTTTTCAAAAAATGGGATGGTTTTTCTTTTTCTGAAGCGATACAATCAGCAGCTTGGAAATTTTCTGCTAGTACTGTACGTTAGCTGAACCACTGATTAGGAGGCAGGAACTTCCACATCATCTCTTCCCATCAATTTCTTTTCAATTCATCACATGGGAAAAATCACTTATTTCAGGTCACTCATTATGTATCACTTTTCAAACAGGGGCAACTTGATTCCTGAAATCCAAGATTTTCACCATCCTGCTGAGGAGAGCACTGCGTTTACTTGCCACAAAGAATCCCCTAACTTTCTGTAAGGGGCTCATGAGACTGTGTTTGTAACTTTCAAGTCATGGGCCATTTCTCTTCCAGGATATGATTTTACCTAAGTAGTGGATAGACAGAGTAGGCTACAGAAGCATAAAGAACAGGCAAATATGTGGAAAGGATGGTGTTACTCATGCAACAAAATATAACACTGAAAAAAGGCAAAGTTACATCAGAAGCACCACTTTTTGACTAGAGACCTTATCTGCTCAATGTCAGTCACCACCCTATTTGCCACCTGGGACTCGTGGTAAAGGCACCATCCCTGGAAGCATTAAAAAAAAAGAGTAGATGTGGCACTTTGTGATACAGTTGAACGGGCATAGTGGTATTTGGTCAAATGTTGGTCTTGATGATCTTAGGGCTCTTTTCCAGCCTTAATGACTCTATGATTCTGTGACTAGGTATTTACCCTCACTAGCTTAGTTTTGCCAAATAAGCTTTCTGCCAGAGTTAGGTGTTGCAAGCAGAAAAAAAAAAAAAAAAAGCTACTTCAAAACAAAATTTAATGCTAATTACCTGAAAGTATATTGCTCTGATTATTATATAATGAAATGCCCCTGATAATCTGAATCCACTACTCCATAACTCACATGTTACATATGCGTGAATACATATATGTGTGTGTGTATATATACTATGCCTCCATCCATAAATACATACCTAGGTTTCCTTTTACTTCCTTTTACTTCCTTTTACTTTTTGTCCTGTCTTGTAGCAAACAGACTGCATGGGTTCCAGACCTAAGGGGGAAAAAAAAGGGCAAAACGAATATTTATAATACTTCTTTTTTGCATATGGGAAAAATTCACAACCCTTTGCTGGATATTACTTCAATTAATTTCTACATTAGCTCAGTAGTGCTTTAGTCAAAGCATCTGAATGAAAAATCAGACTGAAGAGAGAAGGTTCCCTTTTGTGTGGTGATGGCTACATATATCTATGCAAAAAATATCATCCACCTGATACTCCTAGGAGACAAGGCGCTAAAAAAACAGGATCTTTCAGAGAGATGTGAAAAACTACACATTTTGCTTTGTATAGCACAATTCAATTACCTTTCTAAATTTGAAGTTGAGATATTTTACAAATTTTAAGTGTAAACTCATGTAAACTAGATGTAAACTCAAGACAAGGAAGTTTAAGACAAAAAGGTTCTTGAAATTTTGGTTATAACACAACAGGCCAACAATCACAACAATGACCAATCAAGCTACAAATTAGGACATCAGATGATCCCCAAAAAGTGTCATTTCTTCCACAATAAAATACAACCTGTCAATACTGGATATTGTTACTAAAATGAGCAAATATGTTTCACTCACCTTCCTTTCTCATCACCCTGTATATAAATGTTATGTAGTAACATAAAAGCCACAAAGTTATAATGGCTGAGGTAAGAATTCTGGAACCTTATGCTCCTGCCAGCTGATACTCTATCTGCAGCTAAATAAAGAGACATTACAGTCTTAGAAAGCACCATTAAGTGGCCGTTATATTGTAGTTTTACCTTTCAAGTCAGTGATGCAACATGCCAAGAAGGTACTCACGGACCAGCTAAACTGCAGTTTCAGTCCTAAAACTGATTTACATTAAAACTACAACTCTAAAAGCAACACGGGCTAGTCAGCAGCCTAGTTTGCGGCTATATTCTACCCAAAAGCATTCCCTTTGAGCCAGTAGAGATTATATACATCAGAGAAGATAAAAATGGGACAAATTTGAAGAGAATGAAAAGCAATTTAATTCTTTCTCGAGAGAGCTTAAGGAAAGCAATAAAGAGTTTCCACCTCTCAGGTGAGATGCTATGAATGCACTTATGGTCAGCAATCACAGCTTAACAAGAGCATTTAATGAGAAAGGAGTAGGTAACTGCTTTCAGTTCCATAAACCCCTACTCTGACAGCTCAAGACCTTAAGCACTCTCATAGCTTCATACTCTGTGATATAAGTAGTTACTTATAAAACCTCTGGCACGGAAGTTTAAAAAAAAACCCAACCAAACAAAACAGCCAACCAAATGAACCCAAGCAGTTTTGCCTGTCAAAAAGTCTGACAATTCAGGAGTGTATGAAGGGAAGTCATCTTGTTCTCTGCTTGAGACTCCACACCTCAGGCCCATAAACCCACTTCCACTGGTGCCTGCAGATCTACAATACCACCTTTAGAAACCCCAACTAGAATGCGGGTTTTCAAGTAAAGGACAAAAGTCCTAGTCTGAAACCTTTGCAGCTAAAGCCCATTAAAATGTTGAGGCAGACTCTCGATTGCCAACTGAGTTTGACAATTTAGCAAGCAATCAAAGGCTGTATTTTACAGCCGCACTAGCAGAAATAGCCTAGAGATGGTAAAAAACATGTAGCAGGTTAGATGTTCTCAGCAGAGATAAACACATTATTGCCACAGTACAGGTGGTACATTGTAAAAGGGAATGCTCTCTGAGGAAGGACATATAACTCTAGTCCTCTGTCTAAGAAAGGGTAATTTAAACTTAAAAGGTGAGCCCCTAATCTGGGTAAAGGACAAAACAACTTGAAGAGAAGTCCAAATGGAAGAACTTATTTGTGGTCTGAGGAGGACTCTACTAGTCAAAAGAGCACAAAAGCAGCCACTGTTGTCATCCCTAGGATGAACACTGACACAGGAGCCTCAGGCAATGGTCTATAAGGGCTATTTATGAAAGAACTGAAAAGACAGGGCAATACAGAGCAGTATTTCCCTCAGCACACCCTTCTTCAAACACCTGTAGCTTAGTGATTTCTTGAAGTGGAGACTGTATCACTGTGTTTGCTGAAGTTTTTTTTTTCCTGAATCCACTTACATCTGTGGTCCACAGTATTCTGGGGCAATGCTGTCCACAGCCCAGCTCTGCCTTGTGCAATGGAATATGGCAGGGCATCACACAGCATGATTACTTGAGGGAGCAAAGATTTGCATCAAATGAGTCATAGCCCTAAATTTCCCTCCAGTAATACCCAATCCAAGATAATTTCTGTTCTTGGGCAATGAGTTATCTCAAAGGCTACTTGAGAATACACTGGTGCTCTCATACTAATATCTAATGGTTAAAGCACTGTTGAAGTGGAGGCTAAATCCAATATTTGGCTTTTCAAAAAACTGATTTTAACTCCACTTTTACAGCTAGACACCCTCTTTATGTTCAAGGATGGACACATACAAAATGACCAACAGCTGACCACATATATTCCAATAGAAAGGTAGAGTTCTGAAATAGAATTTTAATAGATACACTTGGGAAATATTGATTATGTACAATAATATTACATATATCTTTTAAAAAACACCTAAATATCAAACAATTAATTCCGTTGTCATAATTTATTTCTATTGGGATAAAAAAATAATCCCAAAGCCCATGATACTCAGATTCCTACCTTCTGATTAGCTTCACTTACAATTTTGGATGAGAAAAATGCTCTGTGACTCAGTTTCCTCTGAAGAGATTGGGCATGAAGCATTGAGCATGAAGCAGTTTCTCACAAAGAAATGCTTTCCACACAAGGCAATGCACTTACTATTGGTAAAGTGGCTGTAGAGATGGCTGGTGGCAGGTGCTATGTAAGTGCAATGAATTACTTCCTTTCTCCACTTCCTCCTCTGCAGAGGAGGAAACATGTCATTCTTCCCTTTATGAGCAAATGCAGCTGGGAGCTAAATACTCTGGTGACTCCAACTGACTGATTTGGTAGTGTTTATGCAAGTAAGCAACAAGAGACACTAAATCAGAGCATAAACAAATCTTAGGCTAAATGTGCAGATGAAAACCTAATACATACTAAAAATGTTATGTTCCTGAAATTAGTATTCAGTGGGTAAAGATCCAGATTTTATTTTCCTGTTTAATTTTCAAATAATTTAAGTACTAAAGTATAACTGCAGACTGCACAGGGAAAAAAATACTGTAATGGTTATTTTCCCCAAATTTAGAAACCATCTGTTTTGAAGTTCTGTTTGGCTAAGCAAATTACAGGACTCACAGACCAGCTAAGTAGTTAAACAAATACAGAATACCTTTTCTTCAGTGTAGGAGAAAAATATCTTTAGCCGAGCTGTTTTGCATGGCACCTCCAATTTATCCCTTCTCAATTCTCTCTGACATCTGTGTCCTGGTGCGAGGGTAACAATCACATCAGGGTGCTCCACAAAGGTTAACACAGACAACAGCCTGGCAGCATTTGATGTGTTAAGAAACAGGACTACCATTTCCCTTGCATCTAAAAGGTCAACAAAACACAACCTAATTCCCTTCCTTTATACAAGCCCAAGGGCAGGCACATGACAGAAAAGATGGCAAATTCATTGTTAGTTCTACAACACCACAGAAAAAGTAACAGACAGATTTCAGCACTGCAAGTGAAGTGAACAGGGCAGGGAGGAGAGGCTGCTAATGATCTGGGCCTTTTCTCTGGTAATACACTGCTTATTTCTTTCCTCAGTGAATAGAATAATTTATGTAGAATGAAGACTTAGTGTGTAATTTAATTACCACAGGTTACTTTTTGCATTGTACAATACACAAAGAGCTGATATTAAACTCAAGCTGCTGCAATAAAATTTCCTTTCAATTAATGTAACTAACAAATGGTGCTACTGTGATTAATAATTAGGAAATGGCAGGTGACAAACCAAATAGAATTATAGCATCATTAACACGACACAAACTGCTTATCCCACCCTGTTTTTCTGGAGAGATCCATATTTGTCTCCTTGCTCCCATCAACTTCCAGTGATCCAAACAAACTTGTCCTGTCCCAAATGGCTCCTACAATGTGGGTGTGATACAGTTACTCCTTGGCTGTCAAATACTGCACTGTAAATGTGTCATAGATCTACAGGAGACAGCACACTGGCAAGTTGTGAAAAAAGGCAGAAGCTATGAGAAGCAATAGAAAAATGAAGAGAAATGGCATCTCCTCTTCTTTTGAGCAGTGGATCAGGGGGCCTTCCCCACCAAAAGCCATGATTCAACAGTGCTCAGCCTGCCCGTGAGTACTTTCAGGCTCTCTCCTATAAGCTGCACTTGCACTCAGGCTCTGAACATCAGCTGGTAGATGTTCGGTGCTCAGCCTGATGATACCAATGGCAAAGTTCACCAGTTCCTCAGGTAACAACTCTGTGATTATCCCAGCCTACAATACTGGCCCTCTGCACTCTTAAAAGCACTACAGTTTGAATTCATATTTCGTACTCATCAATTTTCCAACAGACTCCATCCTCACTGAGCAAAAAAGCATTTACAATGGTATATAATGGTACACATATAAAGCCATCATCTATCATTCATCAGTTACAATTACTATTGGCATCTGTTTAACTAATCACAGTCCGCAGTAACTGCTGTACTTAAGCAGTTCATTCTCACTTTAAACCACTTTAAAGATGGAAATGTTGAGGATGACTCCTAAATAATTAACTTCACATTTTGTAGCACTCTGCTAACTCATATTTCTGTCCCTTTTCAGGTTTAATGTATATTAAATAAAGAGGAATTATTATTTACATACACCCCCACTCACCTACACAGTCACATGTACTGACTGTGACAGTGCAGGTGACAAATGGCAGACTAGTCTAATAAACTCTATTTAATGTGCAACTTCAGCTGTCTCAGACACTCAGACTCCCAGTACATCTCAGGTGCCACTTTAAATACACTGAATTTCGCATGTAACTATATAAAAAAAACCCAACAACAAAGACCCTTGTCTTTTTCCTTCTCTCTCTTCACCTGTGCAAGATCATCTGCCAGAAAATTATTTTATCTCTGCCCTGGATGTCAGAATTCATTCTCAGCCCTCCCTTTCCATTCCTGTTTTTCAAACCCACTAATTTGAAGATGCCAAACAGTGGGCCTGAGCTAGTAACGGCTAGTAGTAACAGCTTAAAGATAACTTCCCATGTTCAGGAGCTAGACAAAAGAGGGCAGATAACAGTTTGTTCTGCAGAGACCACATAACTTAATTTACTATGTTACATAAATAATGGATCTCTGAGAGTGGAAGGAGTCATATTTCTGCGTTCTTTCACCTCTTCTGTGTCTTAATAAAAAATATCCAGTTTTCTGTATCAAAATTTACATTTATCTGAAGATCACTCTAAAGATTTTGGGGATTTAATCCAACTCTTCCTGCACTGTCATTCCAACCAATGAACCATGCAAACACACAACAACTTTAACAGTTTTCTCTACAGCACATGCTTAAGTAACAATAGGAGAACATCCAGTCCCCTTCACTTCCACATTTAAACTGACTCCTAACAGAGACAACAAGATGCCTTAGCATACTTCATGTTCACACAACATGATCACAAATGGGCTTTTCCCTCTCTGGTCCCTGTCTTCCTCTTTCCACCTCTGCCTGACTGTCAGACTGCTGTGGTACATCGTGATTGCTAGGAAGGTTAGCTGCAGACGCAGCATTTCTAGAAAGAGTTGCATTTAAAAAAAGACAAAACAACAATGCCAGCTCCAGCAATACAGGCTTCTAAGAGAAAGTTAACAGTGGGTGCTGTTGCTGAAACCTGGTCTATGGACATTGTCACTTATGGCTGAAAGAGATGAGCCCACAAACTGCTCTCATCCTCATCCTCCAGTTCTGCAGGCATCTGACAGAAACTTCTCATACACTCTCTGACCATTAATGTCAACTGGGATGTGACAAAAAATGAAAGAAACCAACAAAAACAAGCCAAACAAAAAAACCCATATGATGTAAGAAGTGCAGGTTGCATAGCCTGCTCTGTAGATGGCACTGTATGTTAATGATTTTCTTCTCTTTCCACAGTACCATTTCTGAAGATAATAATCCAGATGCAGTCTCTTACACACACATAGTATGCATTTATTTAAAATCAGGAATCATTCCATGGTAATAGCTTTCAACTGTAACTCCAGAAGTCACCTCCCATTTGTAATTAATTATGTTTATCCCTATAGTATGTGACTACAAGGAAGGACAGAGGGCACTGTGCAGTCCCTGTCCCAAAGAGTCAACAACATAAGCAGTAGGACACGTGAGGTGGTATACTACTGAGAGATAATGATGTATTCCAGCCACACTGCTGGATCCCCAGCCTGAGTCAGCAAGTGTGCTGTGCCATGACAACAATATATGCTTTTGGGTTGGTTTTTTTTTGTTTGTTTGTGAGTTTGTTGGGTTTTTTAAAAAGGCTGTCTTCATTATTTGTAACTTTTAAAGGATTTGTTGAAATTGGCATCAGAGCAGATGGAACAAAAAATTGTCAGAGAAACTCAGGAAACACGGGTACAAAACCAAGACTGACAAATATCTAGGAAATCCATTACTCTGGGAACTTAGAGAACAGCATAAAGCGGAAAGAGTGACTCTCACAACGAGTAAAGTTCTTTTGAGATTATGTCATCTGGGACACTAAAGTAATTATGGCATTGAAAGGAACACAAGCTAATTTATAAATTCACTGACAACAAGGTTTTCTTGAGATATTTGGGATGCAAAATTAATTGCCAGCAGAAGAGCTCTCAAAAATCTAAATGGTCTTAAATGGTCCAGAACTATGCTAACATAAACACACAGGCTAACAAAAGGCAGGAGCAAAACCAAAGTGGCACACGCAAGCTCTGAATAACCAACGAACCTTCTCACTGTACATTGCAAATGAGCAGTATAAATCTCTACAGAAGCTCACAACAGAAAGCTGTCTTTCAGGATATTGCCAGCATTTGTTGATTTGCACTTGCCAAAGGAAGAATTTGCAGGCTTTTGAAGGTTAAATGGTAAACATAACTATGCTTCATATTTCAAAATAAAAAAAGGGGAACAATATTGAATTATTCTAGTACAAAAAGATTTATGTTAATGTTAGTATTTCACACATTCTAGCACATAACATGATACAGAAAACATTTCCTGTTCCCTAGCAAGTACCATGAATGGTATTACTGTGGATTGAAAATCTTCCTTTACATATGGCAGAGAGAGACATGAAAGTGTGGCAAATTTGTATCACGGAAAAAAAATTTAAAAGATCTCATATACTTGTGGTTGATTCACTCTCTTCAGCGTCTTTTGTTCTCCTACAACTATGCAGACGTGTACCATATTCTAATGCTTTTGGCTATTTATGAAAAGTTTATGATTCTTTAAAAATTCTGGTAGGTATCCAGAAACCAATTTTTCCAAAATTCTCATCTGAAAAATTCACTTGATACATGCGCCTGACAGCTGTACTGGTAGGAAACCACAACTGTTGAACTACAGGTAAAGAAACCAGGTGTGAGAAATATTTCAAAGTCATTTGTCTTACCATGTCTTCATACTTTGCCCAGGCATTTGACAGTAAAATCACGAGGAATTAATGTAAATTACTACAGTCAATCAGCAATACATAAAAAATATGCAGAACTAGAAAAGGAAGCTTTACAGCATTGGTGAGTGAGAAGAGAGATTAGAACAGGAATGAACCCAGGGAGCTAACCCTGGAAACTGGGATTAAAGGCAGTACCACCTTATTTTACATACAGAAAATCTATTTCAGACATTTTTTAAGGTTATAACTCCCACTTCAGAATCCAACTTGTAGTAAGCACTTCTGCCCATGTTTAACTTTACCCACTGAATAATCCTTTTATATTTAATGCAACTACTAACATGTATAAAAATGCATGAATGCCTAAATCTTCTGATGAATTGGGGGCTTAAGTAACCCTAGTAAGGAAGGGACAGGGGCACCTCCAGATTAACATATTAATATTGAAGTCAGTGTGCAATTCTCCCATTAATTCCACAATCTTGGTATTAAGCTCTAATATTCTCATAAAACATGAATTCTTTAACATACACTGGATAGACTACAGAACTGTGTTTACAAGGGTTTTACAATGATTACTTGGAGATAAATTTGGAAAACATACTTTATTTGTGCTGGTCAAAACTATTCATAAATTTAGCAGGTCAACTGAAGCTCATCTTGTTAAAACCTCTTAAATAATATAATGAATTGCTTCCATGCCAGACACTTGGCCCAGCTTACATGTGATTTAGATCACATTTTTAAAACTAAAGCTATTCTATTACGGAATAAAAGAATGAAATAGATAGGAAGAAGGCAAGGAATAATTAATTATTCTTTGAGTGGAAGAGAGGGTTGGGAAAATTTAGTGGGCGGAAAAACTAAAATTTGAATTGTGAAATAAATGGAAAACTAACTGTGTCTCAGTTTCAACTGATGAGACACAACAGACTATCTACAATATCACATAATTATTACTAAACAATCATCGGAAATGTAACACCTGTTAAAAACTAAAATGTTAATGTTTAAGTTATCATCAACCAATTTCAAAATGCACAAAAGAATACTGATTCATTCATGTCACAGCTTTTAATTCTACACTGAACTTTTAAAAAACATAATCCAGATTCATTATATCAAAGCTTTCTATATTTGTGGGGTTTTTTTCTTTTTACTGTATCAACGCTTTATAAAATGGACCCCCCCCAATATTTCTCTTTGTAATTTGCTTTTTTCCTGGTTTGTTTTTATAAGCAAAACAAACCCTATCTTTCTCTCCTACTCTGCTTTAAATCAAGAAGCAAGCTCCTGATGAGGGTTCACACAGCTGATTAGAAAATTGTCTTATAAACAGCATCATTAAATGGCATGCCAATCAGCAGTGATACACTAGTATTGCTGGTGCATAGGTAAATTATAGTTATGCCTTACGCTTGGGAAACCTAAACGTACAATTCTGAGGTTTCTTATTGGCAATTAGATTATAAATGCTGAGTTACAAAGCTTAACACCATGAGAATATATTTATCACATACTGTACCTGCAGAATACAGAAAGAAAAAAAACCTAATTGGAGCAGAGTTTCTTAAGGTGCTGTTATAAAGGGACACCGAAAGTTGAACTGAAAGCTCATAAAAGAGGATTTTTTCCAGGTTTTTCAGGAGTGATCCCATAGGAAAGCTATACAGATGGTAAGATCTCTTGACATTCATTCCACCTCCATTTATTTGGATTTACTGTTTGGTTTATGACATATATCAGCACTTACTTAAAATATACTAAAACTATTTGGAATTATTTGAAAGGTTTAATTTGTTTTGGTTTTTTTTTTTTTTTTTTTTTTTTAAACACAGGGAAAACCTTCAAAATGTCAATAACACAGGAAACTCAGCTGTCACATGATGACCTAAACTTCTGTTGATACAATGCAACATGCTACATAAAATTTACCTACTAACAGTACATGAGTCCATTTGTACTTGGAAATAATATACATGGAAGACAACTCTTAAGAAATGCTAAGCCTGCAAAGTCACAGACTTGAGAACAATGGGATGCCAGAATTAATGTCTGCCTGTGAAATTTTAACGCAGGTTCTTCACTTTTCATCCTTTAATTACACAGTCCCATTAACCAAGCAGGCAGACACATTTTGGCAAATAGTATTCTCTTAGCTGACACCCTGTTGGAGGTTAGCATTTTTCCTCTTATGTTCTTTCTGTGAAAAACGAGGCTCACTTTTCCTGTTAAATTTAAAAGTTTTAATAAAGGACAATAGGTGATAAACAATAAAGCAAATAAACAGTGCTGGGTGCTTGGCACTCAGCCAAAAGGCACACCTGCTATTGTCAGGAGACACCTTAAATACTTTCTGTATTGCATCAGCCTAATGTCTATTCATGGCTATTAATGCATATTAAAACTTTTCTAATAACTGTTTAGCATGGCTCCTCCTTGGTCCCGCCTTTTTAGAGCATGCGTATTTCCTAGCTTGTGGTTTTGTCAGTTTCTTATCTTCTCCAGCTTGTAGCTCTTGCAGATAGCAGTCGTTGATAGCTGACATATCCGTAGTAGGGGTCTTCCTGGCACCATTCTTCGGATGTTATGCAATCCAGCAGGCAGTTTGGCTATTGTAAGTAAAACTACAACCTTCATAAAACAACTGTGTTAACCATTTCACCACTATATCTACACTGAGTTAGTAACAGAACTGAAGACATTAGTTATTATTACAAAACTATAACAAGGCTGCTCTCATAAGATTTAAAGTACACATTCACAATACCCATTTTAACACTTGCACACAAAAACCAACACTATAATATATTTTTCACAATCCCACAACACACTTTCAGACTTGCAAAAAGCCAATACTCTAACATGCATTTATCACATTTCTCTTCGGGAATTTTGTCCCATCTGTTGCTAAGAGACCCTAACTATCAGTACTTAAGAGAGACGAAAGATGTATCCAGGGTGGGGGGAAGTAGAGCGCTTGGCTGCTGCTAGTTCACTTGGCTCTCGAGGCACCGGAGGGGGACGGTGGAGCTGTTGTTTTGCTGTGGGACAGTTCACCACGACCGCTGGAGCCCAGCTCTGTGCTGCTTTTTTTCCTTGTTGGGTGAGCCATAGTTTGTAGGGGCAGCCGTTGAACTTGGACATTATTAACACCGGATTTGACTGGGAACGACTTTTGTCATCCACTCAGGTGCCTCAAGGGAAAGCCCGGGACCCTGACCCCTTCCCCTCTCCCCCCCGGAGTGGGCGTCTCCTCAGCTGTGTGCTGCGGCTGTTACGGAGAAGTCCGGCTGCCACTCCCTAGCTCTGCCGTTTTTCTGCCGCTGCCTCAGCTTACTGCTCTGAGGCCTCCTGCTGTACCCCCGTCCCACCGTCCAGCCCATCCGCCATTACTGCCTGAGGGAGGCGCGCGCGCCCTCGCGCCACAGCGCCCCCTGCAGGCGCGAGAGAATCATCGCACCCGCCCTGCCCGGCTGGGAGCCAACAGCGCCCCTGCCGGCTGTGACCGGAACTGCACCAAACGGGAGGGTGTGTGACAGCCCAGAGGAGGCTGTTACTGGGTTCCTGGCTTTGTTTGTTGTTGCTACTGTTGGTATTGTTTGTTTGCCTCGTTGTAAGTACTAGTAAAGAACTATTATTCCTTTTCCCATATCTTTGCCTGAAAGCCCTTGATTTCAAAGTTATAATAATTCGGAGGGAAGGGGAGTCATATTCCCTATTCTAAGAGAGGTTACCACCTTCCTTAACAGACACCTGTCTTTCAAACCAAGACACACTCTTTGAGCCCTGGGTGTGCTTTATGCCTTATTTACTGCATAAACTGCAGTGAATGCAGTTTATGCAGTAAACAGGAAGTGCTGACTTCCTCAAGGGTTTGTGTGTTGCTCTTTATATAGAACTGATGATACCATTGCACACGTTAAACTGTTCAAGAGCAAAGACACAGACATATTAATGTCTTATACAGTGTCTTAAAGATGATACTACAGCTTTCATTTTTGAGAACCCTGTGCATTACAGAACCAAGGCAGTGCTCTCAGGAATGTTAGAGTGCTGAAAGCTCAGCTTGAGTGCTAAGAGAATTGAACAGGTAACTTGCAAGCAGATAAAGTACCTGCATGGAGTAAACACTCCAGATAATCAGCTGCCTGAACCACCAGAAATCAGCAGTACTTCAGCTTGTTCTTCCCAGGTATCTTTGTTTCTGCAGTGGGAAAGGCTGAGGTTCTACACATTTGCACTGCCAACCATGGCTGCAGATTCATTTCTAGAGAATACACCTGTGGCACTGAGTGATGCTGGTGTCTCGAATCCGTAAGTACCATTACATCCAAACACTAATTAATTTTATTTCTCTGTTTCTTCTTTTCCTTAGTTTCAGTCTTGAATTGATATCCATAAGAGTGCAAGTTGTTTTCAAATCAAATGTCTAATGTCATCTTTTGCTGTTGGATCAATATCCAGGCAGATCCTAGGGACAGGCCTGCATCACTTGAGCTGACCAGTTTACTGACAGTAGAAGTAGGTTATAATGCCTGGACAGCCATGGAAAATGAGAGAGATCACTAGCAGCAGAGAAATAACAAGATGGAAATTTTGGTTTCAATTCAGTGCTTCAAAAAAGAAGATATTAACAGTCTACTTAAAACACCTCTATTCTCATTTTCTCAATCTCTGTATTCTTATCTTCCCCCATTTTGATGTTATCTGCCTTTTCCCCAAAACACATATCTAATCCCAAATGCAATCTCACACTGCAATTTTGCCACTTTCTCTTTTCTCTTTCCCTGCCTCCAGTTGGCTTGACTCATCCTCCCCACCATATGAGTTTACTGCCCAAAAGAAGTCACAGCTGCTTCCACAGCAAGACATAGAATCATCAGAAATCTGTATTTCCCAACTCACCTGAAAACAACAGCTTTGCTTAGTGGTCTGTAATTGGTATGTATGTCTAAAATTAATAGCTCCAGAACATACTCACTACAGTCAGTTGTTAATGGCTTATTAATTACACATCAGGATGCCATAAACGACTTGCAGCCAAACATAGGTTTTACAATATACAACAAAAGTCAGTGATGACATCCACCAGACTTTCATCTTCTCTGGAGCTTCATATAACAGCAAGAAAAAAACCACCTCTTTTATTCCACAAATATCTAGAGCCAAGAACTGGGAGAGAGCAGTGCCCCCTCAGATACAACATGCAAAATGTTCTCAAAGGGAACAGTGGAAGAATTGAGACACTGTAGAGGAGATAGCCAGGACTGTTTGCCATTAAGGCAGAGGAATAGATCCCTGCAGAGAAAATAATTTCCCTCAGTGCCATATTTTTGGGAAGAAGAAATCAATCACATACACCAGTATGTACTAAAAACATAAACAGAACTAAAAGGTCTGCAAACAAATTACAAAGGAGGAGTCAACGCTTAGGGGCAGTGCCTACCTACTTGAACAACCCCCCCAAAAATCTAAATAACACACATTCATTAACTGAGTCATCACAGACAAACACATCTCATTTTTTAATTCTGGGAGACTCTAGCCAGATGTGATTGATTTGTCCTCCTACCGGTCCTTGCCCTTTTGTGGTTCTGCAGAGACATTGGGAACTGGCAATAACTCACCACATACCTCAGAGAGCTTTCTTGTTCTTGGAAATCTCCTAGCAATGTGACATTTACATTTATTATGGCTGATTCTGGGCATTTAAAGATGAAAACAATGAAAGCATATTTGCAAGGGATATGACAAATGAGCATTTGTACTCTGGACAATTTTTCACTGACTTTCATTGAAGTATACCACTATGTTTCAGCTTTGACTGGGCTGTTGTCTAAACAAGATGATTTCCTAGTATCCATGGGGCCAGGCTGACTGATGAGAATGCCTCTAGGGTTAAATATCATCAGTATAAACCACGAGGCCTCTTTCTTGGACAAATTCAGCTCCCACTCTTGCCGATGACAATTCAGTTGATGCTGAATTCTAGAGAGTTAATCTGGACACCCACCAATCTAAATGCTAGCTCTGTGGCTCTCTGCAGATCTCCCTCTTTGCTCCAAAAGTTTCTTTGTCTTTACAATGGATGTTTTTCATCAGCAGCACATTTCTTTTGGTTTTCATGTGACTTTAGTACTCTCACCAATCTATGGCCACCAGAGTAATGAGGATTATCTGCACCAAAGTTGGGCTGAAGCAGAGCACCTATTTCTTCATACCTCTGGGTTACATTTCCCTTAGCAGATGCAGGGACTGAATAAACATAGAGGATGCAAGGGAAAGAACAGCATTTTGCTCTCTTGACAACCCTCTTGCCTCTATATTAATAATGAAATTAATTTCCATAGTTGCAATGTGCCACAACAATGTAGCTGCACATATATAAGCGTTCTGGTTCAGGGAGGTGAAGTGAGCTAATTGGGGACATCAAGATTGGAGACAGCCCGGGCTGCAGTGATCATGCACAGGTGGAGTTTGCAGTCCTGAGATAAATGGATCACGTAAGAAGTAAAGTTAGTCCCTGAACTTTAGGAAAGCAAACTTGCAGCTCTATGAAGAGATAGTCAGTGGGATCCCCTGTGAGACTGCCCTCAGGAACAGGGGAGCAGAGCAGAGCTGGCAGATCTTTAAGGAAGTCTTCCATAGAGCACAAAGCTGGCAACCCCCAGGAGCAAGAAATCAGGCAAGGAAGGCAAGAGACAGGCATGGCTGAGGAGGAAACTGATGGTCAAATTAAAGGGAAAGAAGCAAATGGACAGGCAGTGGAAACAAGGACAGGAAACTTGGGAAGAGTATAGAGATGAAATACAGCTGTGTAGGGAAGGGTGAGGAAGGCCAAGGTGAAGCTGAACATGCAAAGAAAAACAGGAAGGGCTTCTGCAGGTATGTTAACCAGAAAAGGAAAGCCATAGAAGGTGTACCCACCCCAATAAACAGTGGTGGAAAACTGGTAACAATGGATGAGAAGAATGCTGAGGTACTCAACATCTCTTTTGCCTCAGTCTTCAGTGTCAGCCTTTCTTCCCACACCTCTCGAGTGGATGGACAGCAGGATGGACAGCAGGATGGGACTGGGGGAGCAAAGCACTTCCCACCGTAAGTAGAAATCAGGTTCATGACCACCTGAGGAACCTGAATGTACATAAATCCATAGGACCTGACGACACGCATCCCAGAATCCAGAGAGAACTGACTGATATAGTTGCTAAGCCACTCTCCATGATATTGAAAAGTCATGGCAGTCAGATGAAGTCCCAGGTGACTAGAAAAAGGGAAACACTGTACCCCTCTTTGAAAATGTAGAAAGGAGGCCCCAGGAATCCACTGACCTGTCAGTCTCACCTCTATGTTTGGGAAGATCATGGAACAGATCCTCCTGGAAGCCATGCTGAGGTACATGGAGGACAAGAACATGGAGGACAAGTACATGATTTGAGACACCAGCACAGCTCCACCAAGGGCAAGACCTGCCTGGCCAACCCAGTGGCCTTCTGTGATGGCGTGACTCCATCAGTGGACAGGGATCCCCAGGGAAGTGGTCATGGCTACAGACGTCTTTTATCTGGACTTCTGTAAAAAGTCTTTGACATCATTCCCCACAACATCCTTCTCTCCAAACTGGAGAGATGGATTTGATGGGTAGACTGTTAGGTGAATAAGGAATTGGTTGGAGAGTCACATCCAGAGGGTGGTGGTCAATGACTCAGAGTCATGATGGACATCAGTGACAAGTGGTGTCACTCCAGGGTCCATATTGGAATCTGTGCTATTTAATGCCTTCATTAATGATGTAGACGAAGGGATTGAGTGCACTCTCAGAAAATGTACAGGTGACACCAAGCTGAGTGCTGTGGTTGACACACCTGAAGGATGAGATGCCATCCAGAGGGACCTAATCATAGCCTTCCAGTAGGAACCTACACGAAAGATGGAGAGAGACCTTTTCCAAGGTCATGCAGTTCAAGAAGTACTTGGACAACTCTCAGGCACACAGTGTGATTCTCTGGGTTGTCCTGTGCAGGGCCAGGAGTTGGATTTGATGATCCTGATGGGTCTCTTCCAACTCAGGACATGCTATTATGATTCTAAGTGTCCTCAGTTTACTTCAGGATGGTATTACTCAGGTTTGGAGAGTCATCTACTCTGTACAGCTGTGCTGTAGTCTCTCTGAGATTTTTTTATTCTACCCCTTCCTGGAAATTATTGCCTATTACTGCTGCATGGAAGGATCATATACACATTCTCTATATCCCATTAAAGACAGCCTTGCAGCTGGTCTAAACTTACAACTGGAAGTGGTTTGAGCTAGTTCAGAACTAAGGTAGTCATGTGAATCTTTCCATAAGTGGAGTCCCACAGCAGCAATGTTGTCCCAACAGTGTGATCTGGAAAAGCATATCTGTTTGATCACCTTAAAGCAGCCTTTCCAAACTGAGTGCCAGGGACTGTCCTACCTTGCTAAAGAGGAGCTGGATCTGAATTTCTCTCCCACTAATTCCAAACATTTATTGAAATATGTGGAAATGAACTGAATGTGTGACCTCAAATCCCCATTTCAAGCCTCTTCACAAAGCCTGAGTTTTCAAGCTGCTGTTCAGCAAAAAGTGCTAATACAGGTTTAGAGATCCAGCACTACTGAGCTCTGTCTTCATCAGTCCTTTAATGCACACCAAATGGTCTTTGTGGTTCAGAATAATTTCATGCAATGCTAAGCAATGCCCTCACTGTTGCTTTTGCTGACTTGCAGTAAGCCAGTGGGATGTGAGGCTGACACCACCAGAACATCTGCTTTACTGGAAAAGTATTTCAGCAGGCGTGCCTTGTAATAAATGATGTGACCCTGGAAGGCTGACAGCAGCACTCCTGCAGGCATAGAGCTCGCCAAAGGTCAAAGCCACCCAACGCTTTGGGATCAGCAACACCATTTCTGTCCGCCCCACCCATACGCAGAGTCTTAGAGCTACAAGGGATAAGTGAAAAAATACATCACTGATAATATATCCTCTGCCAGTAAAGAATAAGAGAAGGGAGCGAAGGAAAACAGAGGAGAGCGGAAATCCAGCTGTGAAGCTATTTACTCTTGCCACTGAAAACAAAACTATTCTCATAAGCACCACTTAGTTTGCCTCAGTCAGAATGAACCGGGGTAGCAAATTGTGTGATATAAACTATTTCAGTTATGAAACAGGTTAGAGAGTGCTTATACAGCCTCACTAACAGAGATACCTGTCCATTTTAATTTACAGCCTTTCCCAGAACAGTCCCTCAACCCTCCCCCCCTTTTTTTTTAAGGAGTTACTAATTTTCTTTCATCTTTTAGACTATGAATTCTCCTAAAACACAAACCACAACTGCTTTTGTAAACTTTTTGTTCCATTCACAATGCAACATCAATAAAACCCCAGTGAAGTAAAACAGTGCAAATGTTTAAATTTTACTAACAATGTAAACAGCATCAAAATGATTTGGGATCCTGTTCATCTACCTGTGATGTTAGTAGTCAGTGGATGCTCTGTGGCTACAGTTAGAGAAAGGTCTTGCTCCCATTGTTATTGCTCTTGCCTTTTGAAGTGAAATGACAGTGGTGCTCTTTTGAATGGCAGCATTTTACAGCAGTTTAACTTCCTGCCTAGAGAAGGCAAATTTGCATGAAAATTATCTGGAAAGCACAATCACATACACACAGAGTTTATATATATATATAT
>VZTX01007862.1:0-22048 GCA_013400915.1 Pardalotus punctatus | reverse complement strand
AATATGCATTTATAACACTGGGAAACGTAAATGCCTTAAACTTTGACTCCATCTTAATTTTTAGCACACCGAAAACATGGAGGTGTTTAATTTGGCCGTCGTTTTATGTTGATGTGCTGCAGCAAAAATACGTAAAGTTATTTACCCAAAAATAGGTAAAATTCCACAAAGCTAGAGCTGTTCCAGAAATAGTTGTGATTCCTCATGTATTTGTTTATTTTGCTTGCTTTTTTAAGCTCTAAAATATGGGGAATGCGGAAAAAGGAGCTTTTGAGATACTGTCAGAAAACAAGCCCTGCTTTTTGATTGCCTCAAAACTGGTTTGAGACTCCAGTGGCTCCACTGGCTGTAGAGGTTCTGGGTTTGGTCTGTGCATTCTTCATATAACCTGTGCATTTCCTTCACCAACGTTCCTCTTTGGGTCTCAGTTCACAGAAATGATGTCACTTGATGTATCTGACAGCACTCAAGTCTACGCTGCCTTTCTGGTGTACCTGGACCTCTTGGAAGGTAAATCAGGGAAGTGACTGGATCCCAATAAATGACTTTGCCCTTAGGAGCTGTAAATCAGTTTTTGTGTACTGGGGCAGGACCTTTCATACAAAGTCCTTTGTGTCCATTTTGAGATTTTTTGTGCTGAACGTTTCTATCCTGTGCCTCCCTGGAGCCTGTATGAAGATGAGGGACCATTTCAACCAGCAGTTCCAGGTGCAGGTGTTCCAGGGCAAAGACAGTCAGCATGGAAAAAAAAGCAAAAGGGGAGTAGGGGAAGGAAAAGGAGCATAGGAAGGTGAAGTTACAAGTTCAATGGTTGAGCTTGTAATGGTCTTCAGTTGTAGGTTAATGTGAAGTTACTCAGTCATAGTGTTTCACCAAGGTCACCATTTAGCAAATGGCTGCTGTTTGCTGGCCTGTGTTCTGGAAAGGGCAAGGATTTCTCTAGCAAAGGAGATCGTTTGCAAGTGTGGTATCAATAATTTATAACCATTGTAGAAATATTATATAACAAAACAGCAATATATAACAAATTGGAGGTGGTGTGCTTAGGGCCATGGCTTAGCAGAAGGCCTGGCAGTGTCAGGTCACTGGTGGGACTCGATGGTCTTAGAGGGCTTTTCCAGCCAAAATGATCCTGTGAAACCCTGTGTGGTCTTCTGGTGTCTGCTCAGAGTGGAGCAGACTTATGTGATATATAAACTTCTCCTGGATTCTTCCAAGTTGGCTTTATTGAAAAGGGACTGTGAGTAGGCAGCCAGCCAGCCTAAGAAAAATATTTCAGTTTTGCTTGGAGCCTGGCGCTTCTCAAGGTCAAGGAAAGGAGGGATTTTACAGGCCAGAAACTGCTGCGTCTGTTGCCGTTACACCTCTGAAGAAAATGCCTTAATAGGCTTTAAAAGAAGATTTCTGTAGTGCATTGTCATTAACCGTCCTTTTACCACCTGCTCCTTCACAGTTCAGGGTGCTGAGGAAGTCCAAATTTGGGTGACAGTGCTGCTGATGACTAGAGCTCCATGGTTTTATCTTCTTCTTGCCTTTCTGAAGCAGAGCTTTGTCAGACAGATCCCCTTTCACATCCATCGGTGCAGCTCTGGAGCCAGCAGGCTCATCCTGCTCCGAGGGTATCTTTAGCAGGATTGTTTCTCAGGAGAGGAATTTGGCAGATGAATGGAGTTTTCCTGTGAGGAGAGAGAAGGAAATCAAAACCTTAGCTGTTAAATAATGCATTTGATATTTGATTAAAACTTGTGTTTTGTGTTCTGCCCCTCTCATCCCCAACGAATGCTTCCAGGGAGGAACTGGCACGAGGTGCAGCCCGTGGGAGTGGCAGAGCTGCAGCTGGTGTGTTTGCATGCCCGTGCCAGGGAGCAGGAGGGGCTCCAGGTGATGGTGCCGGTGCCTGCACACATCCTGATCAGCCACGAGAGGTGAGAGTGTGCTCAGTGCTTGTCTCGGGTCACCACTAACATTAAATGGTTAAATTTTACAGGCTGATGATGGCTTGGTCAAGAGAGGAGGGAACAGAGGAATATCAAAGGAAAGCACCCTCTCAGCCTGTGAGCAGAGTTATTTTGGGTGCTGCAGATGCCCAGGCAGCTTGGAACATGAAGGAAATCTCAACTTTGCATCAGCCTTTGCCTCTTCCTGTCTAGAAGTGGTTCTTGGATGTCGGCTTCCTGTAGCAGCTGATGGCCACTGATAAACAGTTCCTGTTGTCTGGAGTTGCATGTGTGCTGGGAGATAACAGTGGATACCAAAGTATGTGTTTGAGAGACAAGGTTAGAATGCAAGACCTTCACAGCTTATGTTTTGAACATTCTTGTGCTGATTTTGTAGTCTGGGAAACGTTAACGATGCTTCCTGAGTTGCTGGACTTGAAAGGACCTGAGGAGAGAAATCCTCCTGGAGCTGCCTCAGAATCAGCTTTTTTATTGTCAGATTTGTGGATAAGCCTTGTGTGGTTTGGTTTGCTTTTGTTTTGAAATGATAATTTGGCTACTTTGAACAGGAAACTGCTCTTACTTTAGATCTAAGGTCACGCATGTATGTGATTTTTGACTTAATTCCCTCACACATGCAAGAGCAATTCTTCAAGCAGAAGACAGCACAGCCATGAATTTATGACATTACAGATATTTACAGTCTAAGGAGCTTCCACTTCAGTAGTTTTACAGTCTATTTTAACTGGCCCTTAGAGCAGCCTCAGACACACAGCATGATTTACTCTCTGATAAAGGCTGCCTTCTCTTGCTGGCATTTGCCATGATGGCTCTAAAGGCCTGAACTGTTTCAGCTGCATCATATGGTTGTACATTTTGCGGTTTCTTCTGTTCCCACTCCTGCTAGGAGCTGGCTCAGGGCTGGTTTTAGAGATCTTGCTGCTTTTTGCTGTTTCCTCTTGCTCTGTGGGCAGTGGCCTGACACAGTGGTAGGTAGCTAATTAGTTGTGCTTATTAGACATGTGTGTGCGCTCTAGGAATGATGTTTTTACTTTTTATTTTGGGTTTTAGAAGTGACAGATCGATGTCTTGCTAACAGACTTTTATCTTCATTTTGCTGTTTGTTGGGTGAGGGGGAAAGAAATTATTTACTAGATATTGATGGGATTTAGTACTATTTATGTGCTGAAAAAATATTACATTTGCAAATATTGGTCTATCACTCCTGTGGGCTTGGTGTTCCAGAGGAATGTGATGTGATCTCCACAGCAGAGGAAAGCTGCTGAGAGGCCTTGCAGGGTGAAATGCTGAGTGGCATCCAGCCCATGTGTGCAAGGAGCAGCTCTGTGTGTGTGTGGAAGGGACACGCTGCAGTTCTCAGCTCAGATGAGGTTTTAGGTGGGAAAAGAAGGCAGCCAATGAGGATGTGGGATCTTTGAGGAATTCCACCTACGTGCTGAGCTGTTGTGCTTGGTTAACATAGTGTGTTTCCACCTGGGCTGGAAACTTGGATTCCTGGCATGGGGTCAAGGCCAGAAGTATGCTCTGACTGCCTTTTAATGACAGATATTCCACTGCATGCATGTCCTATCTTTTACTGTGTCATTGGAGCTTTTCATGGGGAGCCTCTGCACTTGTTTGTTCTGCGGTGATGCTGTTTGCTCTGCCTCTGGCACCGGGGTGTCTGGAATCCAGTACTGGAAGGATGTGTGGTGGAGAGGCAAAGAGTGAATGCATCACATTGATTAAAAGTACAGTTTGTGACTAGGGTTTGCTGCAGAGCAACTACATAGGGTGTGTTGTCACTAAAATGAGCTGAATCGCAGGCTGCAGTGCCAGGTGCATCCATAAAAGCCTGTATGTGTTCAATATCCATGGATGTTGCCAGGCTGGGAGGTTGTATTTGTGTACAGCACTTGTATTTGTGGTGTTGAACATGCATCTGCATTTTGTTCAAAGCCATGCTTTGCGGGTTTGTGTTGCCTGCTAAAAGCAGAGGGGCTATGAGTACAAGTGAATGCAGCTCCCATCGTGTTGAAAAGAAGCCCTTGGAGGGAGCTGGGAAGGTGAAAATGTTCTGTCTCTATTTCTGAGCCTGGAG
This sequence comes from Pardalotus punctatus, assembly GCA_013400915.1. NCBI lineage: Eukaryota > Metazoa > Chordata > Aves > Passeriformes > Pardalotidae > Pardalotus > Pardalotus punctatus. The sequence goes on along the minus strand of VZTX01007862.1, from coordinate 18,010 downwards.
CTGAGCTAACTGCAAAAGGAGCCAGTAACAGCAGCATTTATGGGCAGCACTTCCTTGTTTAACCAGTAAGGCCTGGGTAGGGTTTGGAAGTGACACTTTGCAATCAGACTTCCATCTTCATTCTGCTCTGTGTTTTTCTTACTCGTGATGGGAAGAAGGTGTTTCACGAGAAAATAATGGATTTTAGTACTATGTATGTGCTGAAAAAAATCTCACATTTGTGAATATTAGTCAGCCACTCTTGTGGGCTTGGTCTTCCAGAGAAATTCAGGGGTGGTTTTCTTCTTCACATCCGCATCAGCCAAGCTCTGCCCTCCCAGGGGTCTCATGGAGATCCTACTTGACTGCCACTGAGAAGTGTGTCCTTAAAAGGCCACAGGAAAGTTGCTGTGGAAATTACCAGCAGGACACCTAGGCAAATGACAAATGTGAGTGCCCTACAAAAAATAAAATCTGCTCAGTGGTTTTTAGCCTGTTATGAGATTTCATCATGTCCAGTTTGTGCATGACAGTTAACTGCTGAAGGCAAAAGCTGTTCTGCTTACTAAGCTCACTGTCCATTTTTACAAAGCTGGGTGGAAGCTGCTCATCCAGCCCTGGCAGGGTAAGGCTGCACAGGAACCCACCAAATTATAAAATTATGGGCTCTGAAGCAAAGATTAAATGGTTGTACACAGTCTGAGAAGCCGCTTTATGCTCTGTGTGCTCCTCAGATGAAGATTGCTGAATGTTCTGTGAGCACAGAGCTGGAGAGTACAGTGCAATTTCCGTCTGTCTTAGCCCGCTCTGACCCACGCACAGCTGGCTGAGCTTGGAGAGCCTCTGAATTCAGCAGGGACTCATGCTTGCAGGAGGGGTTTGTAAGTGCATGGGCTGGGGTGTGTTTGCTGCTCACTGCAGCACCTTAGAGCGCACCAGGTACCTCCTGGTCCGTACATTCCAGAGCTGGGGCTCCCCAGAGCAGAGGAAGCAGTCAAATCCTGGGAGTGCTGCTTCAGAGCTGGCATAAATAAGATCAGCAAGTTAGGAGAGCTCACGGTGTTGACAGCTGGATTTTTTAGATAGCCTGGAAAGCCTTGATCCTTCAAGGACCAGGGAGTTAGGTCCCAGATCTACTGGAATTGGTTACTATCTGTCCTAGACAAACAACCCTGTCTAAGCAAAATGTTGCTGATAAACTGTCAGATTAAATGGCACGTCACTGCTCTGTTTGTATTTTGAGTGCAAGTGTTGGACGTGAAAGATGAAGTTGCCTGGGGTCATGGAGACCTGCAAAGTTTGGGAAAGGCTTATTTTGTTAAAATGCTTAATTTTGAAAAAAGCAACACAAATGTTTCGTTTTAAAGCTGATAAGCATCCTGAGAAGTAAATCTGAGGACTGGAAGCAATTTACTCTCTTCAGAGTCTGTAGATTGTGAAATAAATCTTGCTATAATCTGAAAAAGCCCTGTTATTTTAAAGCCCTGGGAGCGTGACAGGCATCTTGCATCCTCTTCACAGTTTTGTCAGTAACTCCTTTGCTATGAACATCATTTACTCATACAGTAAATCACACGCTGAAAATGTAATTAGTGGCTCCTAAACACAATCTCTTTATTAATATTTTTAATTTAATTATTTTAATTTAATATTAATATTAATATTAATATTAATATTAATATTAATATTAATATTAATATTAATATATTAAATGACATTGATGTAGCTCCTACAGGAGAGTTGGTTATGCAGTCCTGTGACTGAACACCAGTAGTAAATGAGTCCTGTTGAACTTTGCTGAACTCTGATTCCTCCCTTTTGTGTGGTATGTCTTGTTTTCTTCTTGAACTTCCATGAAAAAAGATGTTTATATTCCTCAGGGTTTCAGTTCCTTCCCTTGACCAGTGTGGCATATGGATGTTTTATTTGCTTTTATGCTTTCCTTTACAAGAACTGAGTTTCTTCTAGTATTCCCTGTTCATGTTTTCGAAACAAAACCCAGGGAATAGCGGTGTGCATTTACACCTTCTCCCACCCGCACATGCTCCTTCCCACATACTTCAGGGCCTGGGGTTAATGCTGCTGCTTGCCCTGCAGCAGGGTCTCGCAGCATTCCTGATGGTGAGCTGTGTTAACATTTGTTGAGCTGGCTAAATCCAAGGAATTGTGCTCTCTGGGACGTTCCTGTGCTGTGCTGCTGACCCAGGCACGCTCCGGTGCCCGGGGTAATGATCTCTGCAGGGGCACAGAGAGCAACTTGTGTGCTGTCTGCAGCCCTGCCTGGTGAGCAGGGGAGGGAGCTGTTCAGGCTGGCCAAGCCTGCAATGAATTATTCATCCACATATAAAGGGCAGATTGAAAGCCTTTGGCTTTTATGGGATGGAAGGCAGTAGTTCCATTTCAGCTCAATGGAGCTCTATGCAACCTCCATAAAACTGCTCTGAGCTTGCAGAGTGACGCTGCTTCTCAGAGGCATTGCATGGGACGTGTCTCTGAAATGCTCTTTGTTCATCACAGAAGTTGCTGCTTCAGTTCTCTTTCCTTTCTGATTCTGCCCTTTTATGGTTTTTGCACGGTCAGTGGGAGCCTCAGGGTCACCAGTTGTAGACCTGGTTCTTTCTCTCAGAGAAAAGGGCAGTGTTATTTTGTTAGGAGCAGATATTGGGAAACACAGCACAGATTTCTGATGGGTGTTGAGGGCCTACTTAGTGCAGAATTAAGGTGGGGGAAAGATGGAACATTGCCCTCTGCTCTCTGGATGGATCTGTATGGATGTCCTTGCTTTGTCTTGGGATTTATTTTATTTTGAAGCTATTAATTGCCACAGTAATAGAAGACCAGGTCAGTTCACTACCATCATTAAGTTTGAATGCAGCAGTAAGGACAGATGCAGGATGACATTGCTAGTGCTGTTCCCTTAGCTGCAGTACCCCTTGCACGATGTTAAGTAGGTTGAACCCGCTCCAGTGACTAATTCCTTCGTAGAAAAAAGCAATCCCCACTGACTCTAGTCTCCAGATAACTAGAAAGCCTTTTCTAAGCCCTTTTTCTAATGCAAACTGTTTTAGAAATGCCAGCTCTTTACTTTGGATAACAAAGTGTTTGAGGTGAAGTCCTTTGCATCTCCTGCAGCGTGAGGTGAACTTGAAGTTTGCTTCCTGGGTGGAAAATGAGGGCTTTGTCCTGCTTGCATTTGGCCTGGTGGGAGCAGATCTGGATTTCAGTGAACATGCAAGCACCATCAGGTTTTAGAGCTGGGCTTTCAAATGACACTGGAAACTTTGCATTGCATGATCTCCAACAAATGAGAATTCTTATGAAAAATACTTAGTCTACTTATGGGGCTTCTATAAAGCTTTAGTGTTTCTTGTGGTGTCTGTATTCCACTGACTTCAGTTATTTTCCTTTCATGGTGCCTTTGTTCAAGATGTACCTTTTTGTGTGGGAAAGCTAAAGCTTCTTTGCTGCCTGTTTTAACATTCCCTGGCTTTTCATCCTGTGGAGGGGGAGAGGAGGGGAAGGAGTAGTTGCAGGGTATTCTAGCTTAGGCGTCTCACTGTGCATGCAGCACATTTGATGGTTCTGTGCACCTTCCTGGGGCTCTGGATTTTTATTTTTTTTTGCCAGGTAGTCGTTGGCATGAATCCTGAGACGGTGGCATGGGCAGGGTTGACTGTCCCTGATGTCCCTTGCCAGGCTGAGCCTGTGGAGGAGCACATGCTCAGGTGATGGGGTGTTGTTTTATCTGCTGGCCTTGAGTGACATGGTGCATTCTTCCAGCACAGGCTTTACTTGACACCGCAGTGAGAATGTGCTCAGCTTTTCCTGAGAGCCTACAGAACAGCAGGAACTGTTTCTCAGCTGCACCTTTTCTCATGTCAAGTCCCTCCATTCCGCTGAAAACTGGGTGTGCAGCCAGTGGAGTGGGCGTGCTGGAATTCCCGTGGAAAAGAAAGATCAGAGAGAGCCAGTCCACACCAAAGGCTTGACCCCACAGTTTCTGTGGGGCTCACACTGCTGGAGCACAGCTGGGGAACCAAACCCCAAGTGGTCGTGGGCCCCTTGGTGGCAGTGTTCCATCAGTCACCAGCAGTTCAGAGTGTCCTGACCCACTGTGACTCACAGGGAAAGGCTGCTCAGGGTGCTGGGGAATGAAAGGGGTCAAGGCTGTTGGCATCTGCCAGACTTCTGGATGCACAGAATTCCTCTGTTCCACCGATGTTTGATGCTTTCAGAAACATTACATCTAAGTCCACTTTGATTTAAGCAAATTGGTATTTTATAATTGTCATCACCTGTATGGGGTAGCAGGTAGTACTGGTCATTAAGGAGCTTATTTGTAGCCATTAACTGGGTAATTTAAATCAGCTGGCTGTATGGGGGGGGTGTTACCACATGGGCTTCTTGCCTAGGACTTCATTTCCATCATTGGATGCAGCTGTTGTGTGAGATGGGCAGCCTTAAGGGCTATTTCCCTCAAAATAAAGGCTTCTTGCCTTGTTTAGGATGTCAAGTGTGCATTCTTTGAATTTCAGAAGGCCAGCAACGCTTCATGTTTTCTTTTCTTTCCATAGACAGCATTAGATGCATCAAAAGGATTACAAAAGCTTTTCTGCAGTATTGCATCTTCCTGCTCGTGGCAGGCAGCAAGTGCAGTGAAATCAGAGGTTCTGTGGCTCCTTTGCAATGTCTGCTGCTGCAGAGGAACGTGGGGAGCGGGCTGGACACTGAGGCTGCTGGGGACGCCTTCAGGGGAGGAGGGCCAGGGACAGTGTCTGACACAAACTTCCTGAATTCCAAAGCTTATCCCTCTAAAAGATACCCTCTCACCACTCTGCAGATGTGCTGCACTGCACTGTGGCTGCTGTGGTGTGCAGGAATGAGAGCCCTTGGTTGGGGCTGCCTGTGCTGAGGAAAGGGGGAAGAGGAAAGCGGTGCATTTGCAGTTGTCATTCTTCATCTGTGGACAGCAGAGTTAGCAGACCATCCTGAGGCAATGGCATGTCTTTGTGCTCCTTACATAAATCCTGCAACTCTTGTCTCCTGAAAAGGAAGAAGAAATATGAAGAAATGTCATTAATCTTTTGTGAGGACCTGGCTGCTTTTGGGACCATGGGGCATCTTTGAAGTTCTAGTTGCTAAATGGGGGGAAATAAAGGTTCAGGTGTCTGTGCTTGTTAATCTAAGAAGAAATCATGAACATCAGAAATGTAGATCTACGACCTCACTGTTCCATCCCTCCCCCTAAATAGACTATAAGGAAAACCAGTGACAGGTACTAAAGAAAATAGGAAGGAGCTTCTGCCCTGGCTGACAAGTAAATCCAGACCTCTGCCTTGGAGTCTGCTCCAAGATACAGCATTGTCCACACTCAACACAAGTTCACTTTTTTGGCTACCAAAATACCTCTCCTGTGCAGCTGAGCCCTTTAATTTGGCATTTTATCATTAATTCTATATCACATTCCCAGGAGAAAGAGGGATTAATGTCCAGTGCTTCATGGGTAGTTCTTTCCTCTCTGGGTCTCTGCCAGCAGCCTGGCCTCACCAACTTAGAGCTTTCTCCAGATGCTGCTGAGGGTGGGCAGGCCCTGGCACAGGGTGCCCAGAGAAGCTGTGGCTGCCCCTGGATCCCTGGCAGTGCCCAAGGCCAGGCTGGACAAGGCTTGGAGCAGCCTGGACTCCATGGGAGGTGTCCCTGCCCATGGATGGAACTGGATGGGCTTTAAGGTCTCTTCCAATCCAAATCATTCCATGATTCTGCATGTGACAAGTGGATTCTTGCTCTGTGCATGTGTCAAGAAGGACATCTGGAATCTTCTCATTTTTTCCCAGATTTTCAACCCCTGCCAGGGCTGTGGCAGGACATTGTGGTGTTGGGGGTACCCCTGCAGAGGGGCTGCAAGTGCCAGGAGCAGGAGGTGGCCAGCATGAGCACAGAGTGATTTACCTGCCAGGTAAACCTGCAGACAGAGCCGTGCTGAGGTGGCAGCGAGCACAGGAGTTGATGTCCCACTGCCTGAAGGAGTCTCTTGCAGCATCTCTCCTCTGCCAGTGGCCAGCACAGCCTCTGCCACCTTGTTTGTTGTGAAATGTGCTGATGTGGGAGGGCCAGGATGGGGCTTTTCCCAGCCGTGCTGTTTCTGCTCTGTGAAGTGACTGTGGTGTTGCCTTGCTGTGTCTGGGCCGGAGGTGTGGGCAGGAGGAAAGGCCCTGCTGGACTGCCCAGCACAGCTGGATTATGAGCTCAGAACACAGATGGATCCTTAAGAAGGTCATGGGCTTAACGGCGAGGCTTTCCGGGCTGCTGCTCATTCTGTGCCGCCTTCCATTTGGCTTTTATCAGAGGATCAAAGGGGTTCCAGGGGATGATGGTGATTGAAGTCTGAAAGCTGCTGCCCTTAGAGAGAGCCCTGTGTTTGGCTGCCTGTGCTCTGCTGGGTGAGCTCTCCAGGACACATGAGGCCAGGGCTGGTTTATCCTGGTGCACAGCTGAACTCCCCTTGGAATGTAACCTTTCCCAGGAATCCCAGACAAACCCTCCTGCACCTGACCTGGGGGGGAAGGAGGAGGCTCCCTGTGGGAAGTGTTGCTGTTCTGCCCTGGGCACTGCACTCCTTCAGGACTTGCTCCCCAGTCGGACCAGGAATCCAGGGCCTCCAGGGATCAGTGTTGTCCTGAGCTCTGAACCGGAAAGTAACTGGCATGTTACACTTTGAGTAAGCTAAACAGGAAAAATTGCATAACTTTGTCTTGAGCTTTTAAGAAAGACATTATTTGTGCTGACTGTCCTGAAGAAGAGCATTAGTCTTGTGGCTTCTAGTCTAGACGGGGAGGTAAAGAAACCTGGCTTGGGCTCCTGGGCCTTCCACAGTCTGGCAGAGAACTGTGGCACAGAGGCTGAAAGACTTCACCTCCCCAAATGGAACAAGCCTTAATTATTTAGTTCTCAAACTGAACACAGGTGTTACTTAATTAGATTTTTTATTTAAGTCTACTGAAAACAGGGCCAGTAGAGATTGCCATGCTAGGATTGTGGTGGATGAGGGCTGGCTGAGGCATGTGCACACAGGTACACCCAAGCAAATTTTAGAAGCATGTGTTGGGCCATTTCCAGCAGAGATGTATGTAACTGATTCTGTTACTTTCTTTTGTTGCTTGATGATGTGACTTTGGATTTTTATTCAAACGGATATTATGCTCACTTTAGTGACGACAAGTTTGCAGAGTAAAAATGGGCTGAATAAAAATAGCTATGGTGCCATTCTGCCTTTGTGCCATTGTAGGTGGTTGTGGACTCCTTTCTAAGTGATTTTTTTTCCTCTCCTAGGTTAAGGGAAATACTGAAGAAAGCCTCTCTCCCTCCAGAGGATCCCGACACCCCGCTGTCGGTTACCTTGGCCGTAGTTGAGACAGACTCCACAATAGTCTACTATAAAATGACTGATGGCTTTGTAATGCCAGATCCTCCTGATGATACTGAAGATGTGGACAATAAACAGTGGAGGAAGAAAAGAAAGAAGCTTTTCAAATGATTAGGACAGAGTAAACAAAATGTTTCTTGAACTCCTGAGCTCAAACCCAAACAAATGCAGAAACTGCTGTGTGTAAGTGGTGAGCTAAAGTCTGCCTTGGCATATCAAGGATCTGTTGAGGGAGAGCAGAGGCTTGTGCAGCTGCACTGTGATGAAATGCCATCTCTGAAGTATGAAGTAGGTCATGCTTTGAGACAGATCAGTCCTGACTAATAAATACACTTGGGAAGCGTTTGCTCAGTCTGCAGAGCCTCTCCTCTCTGTCTGGTCAGGTACATAACAGAATAAACACATCCTTACCCATTCTGTAAATATTGGTTACAGGTAAGTCTGAAGGGCCTCTGGCAGGGGGAAGGGTTTTGTGGTTTACAGAATGTCTTTGTCTTAGCCCTGTCAGAAGCACTCATGCCCCCCAGGTTACATTTCTGAACATTGCTTTCTTTCCTCTGCTTTTGGAGAAAAGGCTTTTCCACAGAAATACCTTATTTTAATTTTTTCCCTGCAGAGGAGAACTGATTATAGCAGCACCAGAGGCAACTAAAACACCAAAGTATGTCACCTTTTATGCTATAAGTGAACACTGGTTATCTGCTTCAGGCACCAGCTAAGTTTCTAAAGCCATTGTCACTCCTAGGACTTATTTTATTTTTTCTTTGGACATAACTTCTGCATATTGAAACTGCTTGCCCAGGAGCTGCTTCAGCTCGGAGTCAGGTAAGAGGAAAAAGCCTGACTTCTAGTTTTTTCTGCAGGAATTTTCCAGGTCTTTTGCATAGAGATCTTCTTCAGGTTGAACTTAAGAGTTCTTTAGCAATCCAATTACACCCTAGAGCAGCTTCTTGAGCACAGGACAGTCCGTGTGTCAGCTGTGTGGCCAAGGAGCACACGTTCAGAAGGGGAAGCACAAGAGCTCTTTTTTTTGCATGGGTAGAAGAATGGGAGGGAATCCAAAAAGCCAAGCTGGGAATGAAAGACTGTTTAAGCTTTGCTGTCCCTGGGACTAGAGTGGATGTTTCTGTGCCTTTGGAATTTGATGGTAGTTTGGCCAAAGGTGCTGGGAGGCAGAATGATCCCCCAGGGAGAGCCCTGGGCAGGGAGGCCCTTGCACCCCTGGAGAAGTGTCACTGTCACCTGGTGCTCCACAGGGCACCTTTATTCCATCCAGCCAGGGGAGCCTGGGAGTCTGCAGGCTTCAGTCATGGAGAAAAAGAATTTTTCTTTGCTTTTCTCAGTGTTGCTCCCCTCATGGAGGAAACCCATCATTTTATTTTGGTCTGATGCTGTCCTGCCTCGAAGGGGTCTCTGTGTGGTGACTCCTGCCATGCTGCATGTGACCTTCACACTTCCTGGGATCCATGGCCTATTCCATAAAGGAAGTCTTAGGCTTACCTAGGCTGCATGCTACGAGGTGAATTGTCCTTGTTGCAGGCTGGGAAGTACTTCAGCCCTGCAGGAAAAGTGGTGGTTTGTGTGAAGGAGGCTGTAATAGATGCCACACATGGCAGAATTGGTATTTAGACGACACATGCTTATCCCCAAGAACAAATTCCTTTGCATTTGTTTCAGTTTCTGGGAAATAACTGCCTCTTTGCAGTTTGCTGCATGACTGATGCTTGGCTTTATCCTTCATTTTACTGTTCCTGTGCACAGAAAGAGGAGCAGAACTGGAGCCTCTTTTCCTATACACTGAAAACTGCTGACCCAGGCTTCCCAAGTCAAGTTGGAGAAACTGTGTCTGAAGGCTTTGATTTCTGTTTCTTCTTGTGTCCCACTGAGAAATGATTATATGGGCCTTTTTCCAGCCTCCTTAGATTGTGGTGGTTCTTTATTTCTGAGGAGAAAAAATGCAGAAGAACAAATAATACCACAGCACTGTTTGTCCCATAGGTATTACAGTGTAAACATGGGGCTGTTAAATAAGCTCGGAGCCAGCTGTGCCGTTCCTTTACATTCCACTGAAGTATTTCTCTCTGTCAAGTCAACAACACACAGACTGAAGCCTCTGGTCTTGCAGGCACTGAGAAAAGATGGGAAGAGACTTCCCTTAGACGTGCATCAGTTCAGAGCAGTAGCACATTAACATTCCTGAATCCATAGCATCCTGGTGCTGTGCCCAAAGTGTTCAAGGAAAACTGTGCTTTAAGTGTTTGTGAGACATCCATGGAAGCGTGAGCCATGACACTGCTGCCAATCCAGCTCTTATTTCAGCCCTGAAGATTTTGCAGGCTGCATCCTGCCATCTTTTAAAGAGTTTTTTAGGTTTTATTTGCCAAGCACAGCTTGATATGTTTTACTGAACTCCCCTGACCAACAGAAGGTGTTTTAAAATCTGGAGAGTATCATTTTGCAGTAGATTGTTGTTCCAAGCCTTTCCTCTCTGCGGAGGGATGTTTGCATTGACGCTTCCCCACCGAGGCAAGAATGACAGAAAAGCAAAGTGCTGTTCTGGCCTGGCTTTGACAGCGAGGCTGGGTGCCTGCTTACGTAAGGGAGCCTTTGCTTATGCAAACTGTGTCTCCTTGAGGCACTGCTGGCACCATCACCCACCCCTCCTGGATGCAGCCTGACTGTTTGCTGCTCACACAGAACATTTGATGTGAAGAAATGCCGGTGGAGAGGCAGGAAAGCCTTGTCAGTCCGTGGGGAGGAGCTGTGGTTGCCAGCGGTGGCCAAGAGAGCTCTCCCAGCCCTCCCTGAGCCCATGCTGAGCCTGGGGGGCTTTGGGCAGCAGCTCCTCTCGTGGGAATCTCGCAGGCATCTGTGGCTGTGTGTGCTCCATGGCAGCTTGGGGATCTCCAGCTCCACATCCATCTCTGCTTCCCAGGCATGCCAGTGTGGCAGTGAGGCAGAGGCCAGGTAAAGGGCTGTTGCTTCCACATCCTCAGCAGGATCCCACCCTCGACAAAGTGGCCCTCAGCATCTCTACAAAACACTTGTGTTTCTCACAAATCACTGGAAGAAAGATGTGGGCTCTTGTAACCCATCCTTGAGCTGGGCACAGTTTTCCACAGGGTTTTTTGCTGGGACACAACAGTGAGATATCAGTAACCTTGCTAAAGCCAAGCCATCTTAATCTTCCTCTTTTCTGTCAGCAAAAGCTTTTTTGTTTAATTTAAAACATTTTTTCCCTAATAATCCGTATTTATGAATCATCCTACTAGTGTTGCAGATCTATAGGAATTAGATGTTTAATAGCTTGTCCCAGTAGTTTTCAGGAATCTAAATGCTATCAAGCAGCAGGACCTGGGGGAATGGCTGGAGCTGTGCCAGGGCAGGTCAGGCTGGAGATCAGGGCAAGGTTCTTCCCCCAGAGGTGCTGGGCACTGCCCAGGCTGCCCAGGGAATGGTCCCGGCCCCGAGGCTGCCAGAGCTCCAGGAGCGTTTGGCCAGCGCTGCCAGGGATGGACAGGGTGGGATTGCTGGGGATTGTCCTGAGCCCGGAGTTGGACTAGATGGTCCCTGTGAGTCCCCTCCCACTCAGGATATTTCATTATTCTAAAAATAGCTGCAGCTGCACCTCATATTTCAAGAGGATCCAGGGAGCTGATGGCTTTTCCATTTTGTTCCCTCATTTCTCAGATGCTCCCACTGAGGCCCTGGATCCCTGCCTGCAGCAGACCTGACTGAATTAATGATGCTCTGACTCCTGATCAGCTCCTTGCTGGGTGTTGTGTTTGCAGCCCCTGACAGACAGAATTCATTGCCTGACGCCTCGTTAGTTTTTCTTTCCACCCCCACCTGGCTGCAAGTTTCTCCTCGTGTGTCTTGTCTGGCCATCAAGCTCTCAATGCCAAACCAGAACGGCTCTGCTCATCTTTTTCATGGCTTTTTTCCCCCCCCTCTTTCTCACTGCTCTAGTCATCTTGTCAGCAAATTTCTTACTATTGTTCACTGCCCTCTTGACCCACGTTTCATACCCTTAGCAACCCTCAAATTTGTATTTCCATGGTATCTAGAAACTCCCCTTTCTTTCCAGCCCTGCTGGACTGCCTGGATGGTCTACAAAGAGCCACCTAGGCCTTTCCCTGCTCTAATCCACGTACCAGCTGATCCTCTCAACTCCACCAGACCTATCCCATTAACCACTAAAAATTTTGGTAAATTCTGAAGCAAAGTCTCGCGAGCCCTGTGCCAGAATCATAGACTCACAGAATATCCTGAGCTGGAAGAGACCCACCAGGACCATTCAGTCCAACCCCAGCCTTGCCCAGACCCCCCAATAATCCCACCCTGTCCATCCCTGAGCGCTGTCCTGGAGCTCTGGCAGCCTCGGGGCCGTGCCCATTCCCTGGGCAGCCTGGGCAGTGCCCAGCACCTCTGGGGGAAGAACCTTGCCCTGAAATCCAGCCTGACCTGCCCTGGCACAGCTCCAGCATTCCCTAGGTCCTGTCCCTGTCCCAGAGCAGAGATCAAGAGGCTCTCCCTCCTGGAGAGCGCTGCCTTCACAGGACAGGGTGGCTGTGACCCCCTGTCCATCATCCCAAACACCCGGGAGATGTTGGCTGGCAGAGCTGGCTGGAGCTGCCGGTTGTGTCTGCACCAGAGGGCGCTTGGAGCCTGCCAAGCCGCAGCCTTCCTCCTCTGGGGATGCTGGAGCTTTGCACAACTCCCCTCCCCTGCCTCTCCTAAACAAAAGAGGGGGAAAATCCTCCCGACGGAAACACCTGCGATGGCAGCTCTTCCTTCCTGTAGGGAATGGTGTTACTGAAACCTGCCTGGACAGGCACTGTGGGAAAGGGAGTGGAGTGACAGGACAAGGGGAATGGCTTCAAGCTGACAGAGAGCAGGCTTAGATGGGATATTGGGAAGGAATTCCTGGCTGGGAGGGTGGGCAGGCCCTGGCCCAGGGTGCCCAGAGCAGCTGGGGCTGCCCCTGGATCCCTGGCAGTGTCCAAGGCCAGGTTGGACACTGGGGCTTGGAGCAGCCTGGGACAGTGGGAGGTGTCCCTGCCATGGCAGGGGTGGCACTGGATGAGCTTTAATCTCTTTTCCAACCCAAACCATTCTGGCATTCTGTGAGGGTGATTCTATGAAGCAGCAGCCTGTGTGGAGGCTGCAGGAATGCAGTTATACAGGAGTACAGATACAACAACCATTGCCCACTTCTCCATCTATTAGCAGAAAACCAAGATTTTGGGGTGTTTAAATCCCTGCTGACCACCTGGATCCTCCACAGCTGATTCTTCCACCCTGGAAATTGAGGCAGGGTGCGAAGCAAGGGCAGCCTCACCAAAAGTAACAGCAAAACACTACAAAGAGTCTTTTAGCCATCCAGCACCTCTCTGCTTGTCTTAGACACTGCAGTAGCCTCCAGCTGAACAACCAGCTTGGCAGGCTTCTCAGGATCTACCCCACCCCTCATCCTTCCCCATTTAATTCCCCCTTCTCTGATATAAAATTATATCCTCTGTGTTAGGAGTTGACCCCAGCACGATGGCAGTGCCAGCTGCCCACCCACCTCCTGCCAGAGCCTTGCAGTGCTCCTAGATTCAGCCATGCAATTTTGAAAGCCTACAGCAAATATCCAGAGGGAAAATTGCAGCTTGAAAGCAGCCATAAAAGATCATATTCACTATAAAAGAACATTAGATGACATAAATAATACACTATTGTACAAAAGAAGTGGCCAAGAGAGATGAGAAATACTTGCTGTACTTAAAAATGTGTTACATTCTGCAGGAAATTGTAGAGTGAAAAAAGGAATTGGTCACTCTCCCAGGAAAATCTGATTTGCTGAAAAAAACCAAAATTGAAAGTAGAAGGAGAGTATTAAATCACTTGGAATACATTGCTTATTTTCTTGAGAGGCAGGCTGCTGCTAGGCTTTTACAATCATCCCTAGGAAGGGATGGGCTGAGCTGGTGCCCTGACCAAGCTGTTGCCAAATCGAAATTATCCAAGCAGAGTGATTTTAATTATGAACAAAAATGGGTTTGGAGATGAGAAAGTGCTTAGGAGAGAAATAATGAATTTGTAGATATGAAGGGAAGTATCAGGGTGGAAGGAGGTTACTGATGGACTTGTTCAAGGGTTGATCTTGGGTCTGGTATGGTTCTGTTCTAATTGATGGTGTTGGGTTGCCCCTCTTGTCTTGCATGTCCTGATGCAGCTCTGTGTGAATGGCAAAGGTTTGCTGGGAGAGCTGAGAAAAAGGGTCGGGAGAGTGTCTGCATCCAGGAATTTGGTTTCAAGACTACCATGAGAAATAGAGGCTGGGATCAGAGCTGGCTGGAAACAGTTTTAAAGTGTATCTTATTAAACTGAGCTATTAAAATGTGCTGTCAAAGTAGTGCATTCGGTCAGAAGAGTTTGAGCAGAGCAAAGGGAATTTACACAGCAGCACAAAAAAATCAAAAACCTCTGGCTGGTAATTTCCCCAAGTCAGACTAATTCCCATCTATCCTGTTCCCCAGCAGCATCTCTAATTGCTGGAGCCTCACAAAAAGCCTGTGTGAGGAAAGGAAGATAATAATTAGCCGAGCGTTTTTCTCACCGTTGTTGTGAGCCCGCAGGGACTGGTCTCTCCAACGTTTGTTATTTGGTTGAATCATTTTGTTCTAGTGGGTTGGTAGAAGGGAGAGCTGGGATGGAGGAAGGGTGTTTGTGTTGTGCTGTGCAGATATCTCTCAGGTACTTCAGGGAGATGAATTTTGCAGGCATGTGTCAAGGAAAAATTCCACAGAATCGCAGCTTTTTAGGACTATGAAAGGAAAATCCTGGTGTTAATGTAGGGCAGCTTGGGATTTAAACTGAAAAATGGCTTTAAAGGTCCACCTCAGGTTTGGTATCACAGCACAAAAGGAAATTTGGGTCTGTTGTGGGAAGTTTCAGGGTTGCAAAGCCTGGCACTAGGAGATCCCCGAATTCAGGCTGCCTGTGCATCCTGGACTTGATCTTCTTGTGGATAAGTGTTAAAAAGTCCTTTGTTATAGAGTTCAATACTTATTTTTCCATTTGGTAAACGTGGAGTCACTCAAAAGTCCTCCTTCTCATCAGCATGTTACTATATAAGTTATTAATCAAAGGGTGTCTGGACGTGGCACTGAATACAGAAGTCCTGCCTTTGGGGTGTTTCACCAGAATCTCAAAGAAAGCACAAATATTAGTGAGCTGCCAGTGCTGTAATCCTGTGTAATTAGATGAGGAAATTAGGCAGGGGTGATGCTGCTTCCTTTTGCAGCCAGAGATCTGAGGAACAGAGATTAAGACTGTAAGTGTCTACTAATTTCCAGTGTTCAGTTTCAGATAATGAGAGCTTAACTTTTTAATTTAATTTAATTGCTCATGCCTAGCGAGTCAACTGCCCTTCACTGGTTCAACCTGCTGTGGGAGCAATAGGTAAAGCATAAAGTCTGCACACCTTGAAGTAAACTTCACTTTAGGAGGCTGAACTGGCATCTGAGGAGGAGAAGGGACCTGCTCAGGGATGCAGCATGGTCCTGAGAGTCCTCAAGTCCACCTGGAAATACACTCATCACGGCAATAAAGCCCTGCACTTCCTTATTTGTTTTAATTTTGTCTCAGAGATAAATCCTGTGCATTANTCAAGTCCACCTGGAAATACACTCATCACGGCAATAAAGCCCTGCACTTCCTTATTTGTTTTAATTTTGTCTCAGAGATAAATCCTGTGCATTAAGCAATATTAAGACAGCTACAAGTCCCAGTCTCCTGGCTGGGGTTCAACCCAGTTCCCAACTCTTGGTTTTTCTGGGATGGGGAGCTGGGCTCTGGCTGAGTGTTGCCTCTCTCAGCCCTTGGCCCCTCAGCCCAGCAAACTGCCAAAAATGTCTATTTTTTTCCCCTTGGTTTGTTTTTCTACTAATATATTCAAATCTTAGTGGGTTTTTCAACACCTTTCCAGCTTGGGTGGTTTTCTGTTGGATTTACTGTGCCCTTTCCAGACAGTGGCTGCTCTGGGGTTGGTGTGCAGTTTTGGAATCACAGGATCACAGAATGGTTTGGGCGGGAAGGGACCTTTAAAGGTCACCCAGCCCAACCCCCTGCCATGAGCAGGGACATCTTCCACTGTAACTTCAGCCATCACCGACTGGATCTGGGTCCAGAGCCCTGTGCTCCCCACTGCTGGTGATGTGCACTGCTGTGATCTGCATCTCTCCACACAAAACCCCTGCTCTTCAGTACCTCCCACAGCAGCAGGCTGCTCCTCTTTTCCCCGAGTCTCCAGATGGTGCTGAAATCCTCAGAGCTTTGGGGCTTTATTTGTTTGTTTATTTTTAGATAACTTCCCACGCCTGGGCCCTCATCAGGATGCCTCAGCCTTTCCATTCACCAAAAAATGTCACTTTTAGTTCATTTTGTGCTCACTGCCTGCCCCCTTCCCGAGCAGCTCTGGGATGAATTGTTGTGGTTTATTGTTAGTGTTGGTGCTGAAGTTCAGTTTCTGAGTCTCTTGTTGTTTTTCCCCTTCCCAAAATAAATTTGCAATTCCCCCTGTGTTGTGATGTCAAGTGATTTGCTTGCTTCCATGCTGGATCTGGACCAAGTTTTCCACCCCTTGGCTATGGAAAAGTAAAACAGAGACCCACTGACCTCGTGTGCTGAGCCCCAGCCCCAGCACCGGTGTCTTTGTGGGGTTAACCCATTGTCCTCCCTCCACTGCTTCTGTGCCTTTGGGGAATCAGCCCCCAGAACCAGCCTTTGGCAAAATTACAACTCTAGTCAAGGGTTTTTTCATGGAGGGACAGGTTGAGCACCTCCAAGGATGGCAAAATTTGCAGTCCTATGGAAGAGCAGCTCAGCTGTGCATTCTGCAGCTCCTCCAGAGGGGCAGCTCCAATCTCTGCTCCCTGGGACAGGGACAGGAGCCAGGAACGGCTGGAGCTGGGCCAGGGCAGGCTCAGGCTGGAGATCAGGGCAAGGTTCTTCCCCCAGAGGTGCTGGGCACTGCCCAGGCTGCCCAGGGCAGCCTCTGCCATGGCCAGCAGCTCCCTCCATCCCACCCCATTCCAGCAGGGAGCCAGGAGTTCTCTTTCCCTACCTTTGGATTTGGAATGAGCAGTGTGGCTCCTCTGTCAGTCAGGCTATATTTAGCTGCTGTGTAGTGGCATTTCCAGCTTTCTATTTCTGTAAATCGTTGTTTCCCAGGAAAGAGGCTGAGCCCCGGGGGCAGGAGCTGTGTTTTTGCTGTGTGACTGCGCCTGTGCCGGTGCCAGAGCTGGTGCAGGCAGTGCCCCCAGCTCTGCACAGCCCACTCCCCTTCCCCAGAGCCATTCCCCCTTCCCTGACAGTGCCTGCAAAGCTTCTCCCCCTCCTTGCCTGTATCTTCCTGTTGCAATCACTTGTGGGATGGTTTTCCTTCTCCTTGGCATCCTCCCTGCTGCAATCCCTGCTCCAGCCAGGGCACTTTAGGGTTTGAGGTTGGGTCACACTGCGTTGCTTTCTGCCCTCATGGGGTTGCACAGACGTAGATGCGTAAATAAAGTATATTAATGGCATCATAGATGGTGTATAAGAAGCACAGCAAGGTGACAGGGAAATAACAGCAAATAAATCCAGCACGGGGACATCGGTACAAAAAGCTCTTTGAGTTCTTTTCTTGGTGGACCAAGAGTTTTGGCTGCACAGGGTTATTCCTTAGACACCTTAAAAACCATCTGCTGGCAGCAGTGTCCCCTGGGGAGACCATGACTGGTTCTGGTGGCCCTGGGACCGTGGGGTGAGCTCCAGAGGGACTGAGATAACTCCCCAGGGAAGTGTGGAGGCACTGGGCCCCTTCCCAGCTCTCTGTGCAGGCAGTTTTGCAGCTTCCTCTGCAGGCAGTGACACCAGCAGCAGACATTTACTGGGTTTTCTTTAGTGTGAAGAGCCCTTCCCTGGCCAGGTGATGTGTCAGCCCTACACAGCTCCAAAATGCATCACAACATGCTTGGCTGGTCTTTCAGGCTGGGAAAGAGACCCAAATCTCCTGTTTCTTTCCATGTCTTTCATGCAAAGCTTTTCAAAGGCTTCACTGTGAGAAGAATCAGGGAACAGAAGAATCAGGGAACGCCCTGGCAGACCCAGACCCCGTGGAGCTCCCACAAAGCCAAGAGAGGAGAGGCAGAAAAGTGATGTTCAAAACACAAACACACTTTCTGGGGTCCCACAAGGTCCTTGTGGGGTTTCTCTCTAGTGCAACATCTCCTATGAGAATAACCCTGTGTGTCTCTGCCCTTGTGACCCACGGGCTCTGGCCAGATATGCAGTGCCCAGGAGAGCCCCTCATTAGTGCTGAAGGTCAACCTGGGTTTCCTTTCTCAGTGCTCAGCTGGCAGCAGCTTCCTGGAAGAGCATCTCAGGCTAAACCTGTTCTTCCGGGTGGGGACAGCTTTCCCCCGCAGTCAGAGGTTTTCCTAAATATTCCTAAATATTAGCTGTGCCAGAGTAAGCCACGGAAGTAAAGAGAGAGAGGTGGGGACTTTGGGTTGGTGACTTGGGTTGGCCGAGCAGGAGCTGTGGTTGCACAAAAAGAGGCCACCCAAAATCCCTTGTCAC
>VZTX01007846.1:0-16610 GCA_013400915.1 Pardalotus punctatus | reverse complement strand
CTTTGCAAGTTAAGCCCCGTTCTGCAGGGAGCCCTCCCAGACTGAGCTTTGAGCAGCTGCGGGAGGGAGGTGCTGCTCCCTTCAATGGTGCTGGGAAGATGCTTCAGAACAGCCGTGCTGGTGTTACTGGTTGGCTTTTATTTCACTCAGCAACATTTCATGTCAGCCACGGCTGAGCACCGGCTGGCTGAAGGCAGCAGGAAAAGCGGCAGGGAAAGGCAGCAGGAACAGCATCAGGAAAGGCAGCAGGAAAAGCATAAGGAAAAGCATCAGGAAAAGGCAGCAGGAAAAGCATCAAGAAAAGGCAGCAGGAACAGCATCAGGAAAAGCACCAGGAAAAGGCAGCAGGAAAAGACAGCAGGAAAAGCATCAGGAAAGGCAGCAGGAAAAGGCAGCAGGAAAAGCAGCAGGAAAAGACAGCAGGAAAAGGCAACAGGAACAGCATCAGGAAAGGCAGCAGGAAAAGGCAGCAGGAAAAGCAGCAGGAAAAGCAGCAGGAAAAGGCAGCAGGAACAGCATCAGGAAAACCACCGGGAAAAGGCAGCAGGAAAAGCACCAGGAAAAGGCAGCAGGAAAAGCATCAAGAAAAGGCAGCAGGAAAAGCACCAGGAAAAGGCAGCTAGATGGCACGAGAGCCCTGCTCCTCCAAGGCCCTCGTGTGAGTGCAAGAATCTGCTCATGGGGGACAAATGCAGCCCTGGCAGAAGTTGGAGGCCTGAAAGAGCAGAGAGCAGGAGCCTGACCAGAGTTTTCTGTAGAGCATTTAAAAGCATTACACTGAAATGCAGGCCATCCATCCCTGTGCAGTTTAGCAGGAATGCCTTTTTCTGCTTCAGCTCTAATCTGTTCCTAATCAATTTACGACAAATTTATCTTAAGCCAGATTTACAGCTGTTAAGAAGGATCCACGCAGCCTTTTGCTCCAGAATTGCCATACTGATTTTATGGGAGTGTCCATGTCTTTAAACGGGTGGAACAGGGACCTTGGGAGCCGCAGCCACGTCGGGTGTGGGGAGTCAAGGAGCCAGGGCTGCCTCAGGAGCCCAGCACAGCATCCACATGGAAAACTGCATCTGGAGATTAACTCTGTCCCAGTTTCTCATAATTAAGCAAGATTAACAGATAAATAGTCCCAGCAGCCACCAGTATGAGTAGCTCAGATTTGTTTCCAGTAAGGTGACAGCAGCCAAGAGAGGTTTGGGCAGCAGCAATGCCTGGAGCAGCACTTTGGAAGTACAAATTCTGGTGATTTGTGTGTCCCAAATAACTTATTCCATGCACTGCTCCACTGCTGCTCACTTGGCATTTAAACCTGCAGTGAAAAGAGCTCTCAGAGGACCCAGTGCTTCAGGCTGATTTACACAGGAGCCTTGAGCATCCCCCCAGTTCTGTCAGGGGCTCTCCAGTATGAACTGAAAGCATTTTGTGACTCCTACTGAAGTGGAAGAATTCTTGAATGTCAAAGCTACACAGGGACTTGATATTGACTGTGGCCATGGGAGCAGTTTCACGTAATGGCATAAAGTTTTGTGACCAAGGTACCAACTGTGATTTTAGTCTGCAGAACCCAGCTCAGAGGCATCTGCATTCAGCACTTCCCACTGAAAGAGAGTTGCCAGGTCCCAACTCTTTCAGAAACCATCCACCATTTCTGAAGAAGTCTCAAATCAAGGTCAGTCTAAACCTATGACTCAAAACCATCTTACCCTGCCCTTCAGGAAGAGAGAGTTTGAATTTAACACAATGTACAACTAGAGGAGGGAAAATACCCTACATTTGACCATCAGTAAGCTTTCAGTCAGGCAAGAACTAAACAAGATCCAAATCACATTAACTTGATGAAGTGCCTGTTGGGTGTTTGTAGGGAAACTTCTTCACCCCAATTCGGTTGGGGTTACTGCTTTGCATCCAGAGCAGAATTAATTACTTACACTTCTTGAAAGCTGTAGAAGTCTGGTAAAACACAGTGCCAGGCTCCTAAAACGCAGGCAGGTGACCCCTCCAACCAAAGCAAGCTGTGACAGGCTGCCAGGTATCTCAGGTGTGGGACCACACAAGGTGTTGTGCAACCAGAGATTGAGCTCTTGCACTACGTGCTGCCAGTACAGCAATGAAGAACAGCAACAAGACTTGAACATGATTAGTATTATCCAACTGCTTTGTTATAAATATATTATATACATTCAAACATCACATTAAAATATTATTCCATTACACCAGAAGAGATTAAGGCTTTATATTATTTACAGAAACAAGCAAGCACCTTAAAAAAAATAAAAAGAACAAAACACCAGTCATTGACATTTCCCTTCTAACATTACGAGTTTGATACCTTGAGCTCTTGAATACAGCTATTTGCAGTGTGCCCAATGCTAGAACTATTTCAAACATTTATTGTCAGGGTAGGAAACACTTAATAGAAGACTCAGCAGTGAGCACTCCACACAAACAGACACATGTGTTGTAGGGTGCCCTCCCTCTCCTCAGAGGTTCCTGAAGTTGAAGGCTTTTGCAGAAACTGTTTGCTCGATTCCACATGGAGAGTAGAACAATTTTGTTTTAAGGGAAACTGAAGACACTTGAGGATTGGTGGCCCACTGGAGGAGCGGGATTCTCGAAGTCTGTTCCACATGACACCAATCAGGTTGAACATGATAGTGAAGACAGAGCTGTACGTTGATCAATCACTGAGTGCATTGAACAGTCATGATTTTATAGGCTTCCACTGCTCCCCCCCACTGTTCTCATGCCGTGCCCTTGCGCTCCAACACCAAGTGACAAACTGCTGTCACCATTCTCCCTGTAGGTCTTAGGCAACAAGCTGTTTTGGAAGTGTTCAATAATGTTGATACAACACACGTTTCCTACGCCCCCACGTCCCCCTGGAGTGCCTGTGCTGCCTCTGGCGTGCCCGGTACCTCACGGATACAGCGACGAAGCATGTTCTAAGGTGTAAGCAGACATGGCTAAACAAAAAGGTGCTCAGTGAGAGTAATCATCTTCATTTCAAGTATTGTTTTAAGAATTAGTTCTGTTCATTGCAGTCTGTGTTAGCACTTTTTAGTTTGTGCTTTAGAGTCTGTTATTTCTTTGCAGGTCTTGAATTTGGCTGATGGCTTTATTTATTTTTTTTTCTTTTAAAAACAACATTGGCAACAAGTTAAGGATTGCAGAAGGCTGGCAAAAGTTATTTGATTTTCTGAGCCCATTTCATGTCATCTGCTCTTGGCTTCTCCCCAGTAAGTCCTTGGATGATGTTCTCCAAACATCTCCAAAATCTTATCTTCTCTAATGGATAATTCAGCCAACCTAAGGGATTGCAAAGGAAAAACAGGATTAGTTTGTCATAGCATCTAAAGTTTGATGTTTTTTTAAAGAGGAAAAAGCAACCAGCCCAATACTGCTAATAATGGTCAGGCTTAAACTTTCAGGACATAGTAGGACTGAAAAAATAGCTCTTTGGGTGGCAAGACTTTTGCCACCATCTGTCAAGTCAGGCTTCTTAATTGTACCGTGTTTCTACACTACATTCTGCTAATGAGAATTTGATTTGTTTCTTGGCAGAGGTTTCAAAACCCACGTGAACTGTTTGTCAAAGCCAATGACAGAACGAAGAACCAGAGTGGTTTATTTCCAGCTGTCTAATTAATTTGATAACTTATTTAGGATCATGCAACACTGGTGACTGAGCATTCCCACCTGTACAGATATAAAAGGAAGCTAAATCTTTCTACAAACCTGTCCACTCCTCTGAGTCAGAATGAGTGGATGCTGAAAATCCAGAAGCCTGGTTTTAGAAATGAGCATTCAAGACCAGCTGCAGACATTCTGCTCTTTTGAAGGAACAGCTGCTTTAGTGAACAAACCCCATCAGTGGCCTGAGCTCACCAAGACCCCACATAATTTAATCTCAGCAGCCCTGACTGCTCCCTCAGGGTCTGAGTTACCTTCAGCTGATCACAAACCTCCCCCTCACCCTTTTCATGCAACAAAACCCAGCCGCAGTTTCCCTAAGAGCTTGTGCAGCAGGAGCACAGGTAAGTGCCTGCCATCTGCAGGTGCTTCTCAGCTGCCCTGGGCAGGGGGGGCCCTGCAGGTGGCAGTACCCGTGGTTATGCAGAAGTAGGTCTCGTGTGGGGACACGTGGTGGATCCTGTGGTGCTTCCGGGGCAGGATGATGTGCCAGTCCTGGAGGAATATGACCCAGCGAGGAAGACCAAAGTACGTGTGGGACCACTTGTGGATCTGGTTTGTCATGGTTATGAAGATGATGAGGGCAAAGACGTAACACTCCCAGGGACAGGTCTCACACAGCGCCTCTGCAAAACACCACGTGCAGCTGTGAACACCAGCTATGGAAAGGCACATTTCCACCGGGACAATGTCCTGCTCAGCCAGAGCGGCTGAGCTGCTGGAGCTCACAAAGGCCTCACCAAAGCTGCTTTGGCACAAGTGTCACTAGAGCCAGTGAGCCATAAGCAATTCTCAAATGTCACAAGACAGGCTGGAAAGTGCCAGTGTCTGTCAACACACCATAAACAGGAAGTCAAACTGAGTTTACCATCCATAAAATTAATTTGATCCTTTAATTCTTGACTTTTAGTTTGCGCATAAAGTGCTTGTGCCCAGAGATGAAGCACTGCTTTGTGTTACACACTTTAGAACAATGAGTTTCCCTAGATGTTCACAGCTTGGTCCCTCTTATAAAATGAATATTTAGCATAACGTCTAATCTTCCTTGCACAACTCTCCAGCCCCAGATTTTCTGCTGAGCTAGAGAACCTTGCTGTGCCACCTTCTGCCAATACACCTGCAAGGAAAAAAAGTTTCTCTGCCTCCTGCCAGGAGCACCATGCTTCCAACAGCTATTCCATGTCATAGCACATTCATGGATTTCTCCAAACTTCACACAGACAAATCTTCATTTAAATAGCAATAAGAATGTTAAATCCACAGCAGTTAGAAGAAAGAACTTACCGGGGGAAAAAGAAACAAATTTGTATGCCATGTTTGCCAAGGGGACCAGCGTCATGAAGCAGTTGTCTCCATTGGTCTCTATGAAATCATGTCTGGTGATTGCTGTGGGGTCAATATGATGTTCCCTAAAGGGCCTGATGAAAGCCTGGAAAAACAGTTGGATAAACAAAATACCATAGCTCAATAATGGCCTTGGGAAGAAAAATATTACAAAAAAACAACCCCAACAAACGCTCTCATACATTCAAATCTGATGATTGAGTTAGAGAGTTCCAGAGTACAAAGCATATAAGCATGACTCAAACTTTTGTGATGACAACACTTCAGATAATTTGATTTACATTCGCAAAACAATTCAGCTTGTGCACCCAAATCCAGGTTTTCACTGCTTTTCAGTTTTATTCTTCTTAATTTTCACTTAGGACCTTTAGTATGTAATCTTTAAAACAAACCATCAGCATCCTAACTTGACAGGCAAAATAAACCTGTGAAATTTGCTTGCTAAGCAGCATCAACCAAGGAAAAAAACCACTAAATAAATTAGAATTTAGCCTAACATATTTATGGGCTACAGATGCCAGCACTAACAGCCTAAATGCAAATGAAGTGACTGGACAAAGCCGTGGAAGTCAGACTATACAGAAGTCACCACTAGGAGCAGAAATCCCATCTGAACACACAGAGCAATTGTTTTACTGTGTGGGGCAGTCAAACCAGCTCCTGATTTGCCTTTAACACATCCAGCACGTCCAGCCTGTGCAAAGGTGTCCTGAGCAGCAGTTTCAGCTTGTGGTTATTTAGTGGAGAGTCTCTGACAGTAGGGTTTTTTTAAACTATTTAAACTGTGGTCCAGAGACACAGGAATTCAAAAGACTATGAAATCTATTGAAGGTGAACAAAAACAAGCATCAGTCTTAATTCTGCTGTTGTAGTTCGTGTAGTTCTGGATAATAACAAGGGATAGCCCATTTAAAATTTTTTAAAAAAAATAATGATCCTTCTAATATTGCACTGTGAAGAGTAATTAATGATAGCTATGAAGACATTTAATTAAGAAAACAGATTGTTGCTTACTACAGAGGCCAGTGCATATTCCACTAAGCAACTGGCATTCGTAGCTGCAGGTGTATAATACTTCTCAAATTAAATCTTCCATCACCACCATTCTAATATTATTGTGTTACAACAGGGGCCCATAGAAGAGGGAACTGGAAAGATTCTTCCTGGAGCATCCTGACATTTCACAAGTGTTTAGGAGTTCAGCTGCAGGGACAGCTCTCCAAATCTGTGTTCCTGACCTTCTGAACACCCCGTGCCCAGCCAGGTTGCAGCACTTGGGGTGTCACAGGCCGTTCCCACAGAGCCTGGGAAGGTCTGCAAACACTGCTGTTGCTGCCAGCCTGGAGCCAGGTGACAGAATAGAGCAGGGCCACCTTGCCCGTGCCCCCCAGGCCAGGTGCAAACACAGCCCTGCCCCAGCAGGCCTGGGGCTGCTCGCTGCTGCTGGGTGTGGAGCTGCTCTGCTGGCAGGGCAGAGCACACAGCCAGCTCAGCGGGGAGCACTGGCACTGCTTCAGAAAGGGACTCCAGAACTTTTCCAGGCTGAAAAATAACAATCTCAAACCTTTCCAACGATGGGTAGCTCCACAGATCCCCAGGTGTCTGCTCCCCAGTGGAACAATCCTGAGAGGAAGTCAGCCGTAATAACTCCTGCAACTTCAATGAGAGAGAAACAGTCAGACAAACACAGCATTTTTACAGACTCGGTCACATCTTCTTGTTTTACAATTTCACTTGTCTAACTTAGATATTTACAACCACGAGATCTACCCAGTCTGAATAAATATATGGTCAGGCAACTAGGAGAAAGAGGTTAACAAGACATCATTTGGACAGTAACAGTCTTCATTTAATCTGTATTTGTGTTTAGCCCATCTTCTACAGAACAGAAATACCTCCCCTGTGGGTACCTTTTGCTTGGCTGACCCCTCACCTCTGCAGTCCTTCCCCTCATCTTTCATCTTCAAAAAGGGAGAGGAAATAAAAAGCTCTTTTCATATTATAAATCAGTCCCCACTGCTGAATCCATTATCCAGTTGGCCCAAACTCTTAAATGCAGCAGGAGACATTTCATTCTTTATATATCCCCTTATCATACTGAAGACAGCTTATTTTATAAGCAGTAAATTCTGTACATTTGTTTTTGTTTCAGACCACACATGCAGGCTACAGCAAGACCGGGTGGGACACAATAGCGTTTAGATCTGCTCCTAGCAGCTGAAAGGGCAAGCAGCCTGGGTTCAGGGGAAGATATCCAAACAACACTTCTCTTTGCAACAACCCAAATGCCATTCTCACTGAGGTAATGTCCCCATTAGCCCCTCTCGCCTCCAGCTGCTGCATCATCAGAGTGAAATAACTGCAGGAACAGCAACACAAATTGAGGCAAAATACTGACAATTCAATAGCTATTCCTCATGTTGCTTTGATGTCAGCTCATAAAGGGAAGAATGGAGGGTGCCTGGAGCAGTGCATTATACGGAGGCAATTGGGAAGAAATCTCACTAGCAGCAGTCTTGTTCCAGCTGTACTGCAGCACGGTGTGCTCGCTCCTCTGCACTTGTGGAGGATGAGTTGCAATGAAAGAACAAGAACTGTGCTGAGGTTGTACATGACCAACACTTGGTGTGTGTCCTGTCCCCGGGCTCTCAGGGCAGCTCCCACTGATGAACTGAGCTCAGCACCCTCACACACCAGCACTGGCTTTACTGAAAACGGCAAGACCAAGGCACAGGAGTTCAGCTGCTGCTCAAAGGTGGTGAAAGACCTTGGTGCTCTGTCATTGAGGCTGGGAGGGCGAGAGGAGATTGACAGCCCTGAGCATGAGTTAGGTGTTAACTCACAGTCAGAAAAAGCAGGACAACCCCAGCTCAGCTATCGAACTGCAAACAGTGGATTCGACACTCCCCAGAAGCCAGCTCAGTGCGGCATTAGGGAAATCCTGATCCACACACATGAGCTTTGCTCTGGCCTGCTGAGAAAGGGATGGATAGGCCCACCCAGGGGTTATCCCTGAGGAGAAGGCGATGCTCGGAGCACACAGGAGGAGGGCAAAAGGCAATGAGCCGCAAGGCTTGCTCAGAACACTGGGATTTCTTTGGTTTGCAAGCAGACTGCAGAATAAGGAGGAAGGAAGCAACCCAGCACAGAGGGAGCCCAAAGGTGCACAAATGGACTCCAACCAGTATCTAAGTGTAGGGGCTGTGACCCAGGAAAGGCCCCAGTCCAGCTCTTCACTGCTTCAGCGTCAAATTGAGAGACAACGTGCAACCTCTGCTCTTGTGGGCGACTCTCAAACCACTTCCTGTAGCCAGGCTGCTCACCAGGCCTGTAGAAGGAGGAGGCCCCATGAGAGCATCGAGGAAGAAAACTGCTTTGCATGCTTACAACTAAAAGTTGTACTTCACCAAAATTTTACAAGCCAATCGTAACCTTGGCTTTACACAGAGAGAATGATCAAATTGTAGCCTGGCAGACCTACAAAGTATATGAAGTTTCACACTTACTGTAAAAATTCAGTTAGAGTCTCTGTAGAGGAAGAAACCAGCATAAGATGTTATTTAATAACTTGATGCTATTGTGTAACATCACGAAAAAGTATAGTCATGTTTAATCAGTGACTGAATGAACTGGTTGAACAGCACTAAAGGGTTGGCATGACTAATTCTACACAGAAAAAAATCTTGTTTTCTAAGTATCAATATGCCAAAGTACCATTTCTTTGTCACTTATATGCTTATGAAAATAAAATGCCTCAGTCACCACAGTCCCCATTTAGAGAGTTTCAGCACGGAGAAGGCAGGGGTTTGATACTATAGCAAGTTAGGAGGCTAAGGAATAATCTCTGGACATTTCAACAGGTATAAAGTGTAGCAGCTTGGAAGCAAAGAAGAGTTCACAATTTTGGCTAATAAACCGAGAAGCTTTCAGTCAGAACTGGACCTCAGAGTGCCGTAAGCAGAGAACACAGCTGAACTGTGAAACACAAGAAGGGCTGGTACAGCAAACGTATACTATCTATAGTAGTTACATCACATCATAACTGGGGTTTCCAACAAGTCCTGTCTGTGGTACCTGCACTCCAGAGGCAGGAAAAGCCTGGGCTCTGTCACAGGAGCTCCCCTGGCAATACCGGCACACCACTCATGGAGCAGACATCTCTCCTTGGGGCTACTCCCTGCTCCGGGAATGCCTTGTGCCCAATGTCCTGCCCCCAGCACTGTCACACCTCTCCTCTCACTGCAGCACACCCCAAGGAGCCGCTGGGCAGCAGCCACAGCTTGCACGCTGCCAGTGAAAGGAGATCCCCAAGGAATAAGGGTCCTGTCTCCCCCAGGGCTGAACAGCAGCGCATCTTAAAGCAAATGCTCATCTACAACAGCACAGCTTGGCTAAGAATCACCACCTGATAAACCTAATCCTTGAGCCAAACTCCCCCATAACTTTAAGAGAGTCCCTGACAAGTGGGCAAGCACACAGAGCTGTCGTTGTCCCCTGTGCACACCCGTGGGGACACAGAGTGGCCGTGCCACCAGCGTCCTGCCAGTGCCAGCGCAGGAGCCCCGGCAGGGAGGAGGGCTCAGCTCCTCTGCTCAGCCTGACAGCTGCCAGCATGGCCAGGAGTCCATCCTAACCCCAGTGACACGAGAACACACAATGGTGTCAGCATCACCTGCTGAGAGCACAGCAGCCATTCCAGCAGGTCACCACTTCCAAGAGCATCACCTGTCGTCTTGGTTTCACACTGTGCTGTTTTTCACTTGGGTTTCATAAACAATATTCATTGTTTTGGCTCTCCGGCTGATTGTTTGCATTCCTTCTCCCAAGGCGGAGAAAATTGATGGACTGTGTCTTGGACCTATGGATCGGAGGGTTGATCACCTTATTGTCCAATCCATGATTGACTGTAAATATGTATATAAATGTAAGAATAAACAAGGGCAGGGCTTTTCACCCTCTTGCCTGCACTGCTCCATGACTGGCGTTTGGAGTTAGCCTGATTTCTCGTGTCGAGCCCTGCAACACATCACCCTCCTGCTCCTCCTGGTGCTGGCCAGGCTGGGGCTCCGAGGGAACGTACCCCAGCTCTGCCCCGGGGATCCACGGCAGACATCACAAACCCTGCTAGTGCAACACAAAGTACCTGTGCAAACGGCAACAGAATCAAAGTTTCATCCATTTCATAACAACTTGCAGAGTTTCCGCCTTTCAGAGGGGATGCAGTTGAGAATGGAAACACAGTTACCTGCAGCTCCCAGGTAACTGATGGTAACTTCAGGTGGGGTGAGAAGAACCGGCTTATTTGCACCAGCACTGAAGTTTCTGGTGTAATTTCAATAACATTTTCAAACAACATTTCAAGTGGAAACTCATATTAACGCACATGTCAATCCAAGATGCAGTGACATCCTTGGAGCCGTGAGGCAGCAGGATGTGGACACCTGACCCACATGCCCAGCACTCACTTTAGTCAGTGCTGATGTCTCTGGGGTGTTTTTTCTCCAACACGTGCCACAGCTTTCGTGTGTACACATTCATGGCTCTGCAATGCAGCTGACCAAGGGCAGCCCTGCAGAGCTGCTGGAGCTTGAAACAAAGAGATTCTGGGCCTTGATGAGATCCAGTTTCTATTTTCAAACTGCACTAAGTGATTTCTTCCTGCATGCTCTCTCTGGCTGACCCACAACCTCGGCAATAATGAAACATGTACCTCAAACGGGTTAAAACAATCAGCTGTCCATCTTTCAAGAGAGCAGTAATTAATTGTAGCTTGTGTCATGTCACAAGATGTTCCTAAAGATATTTTCCCTATGTGGGGCAGTTCTTAGGAACATAAACAGGTTTCAACACAAAGTTAACTCCTCTTTTTTTGTAAGACTGCAATGAACAGTCC
Organism: Pardalotus punctatus; assembly: GCA_013400915.1. NCBI lineage: Eukaryota > Metazoa > Chordata > Aves > Passeriformes > Pardalotidae > Pardalotus > Pardalotus punctatus. Next base: position 5,680 of record VZTX01007846.1, on the reverse strand, counting down.
CTGTTATGAACAAATGTGACTGCAGATAAAAGTCAAATGTCTGAAACAAGTCAACAGACTTGGAAAAAAGGGGTTTAAAACCCTATACAAAAACAGGAGAAGGAGAGGAAAATAAAAACTAGGATTCATGCTGTAACTTGCCAGACTTTTTATCTAGATGGTATTAATATATGAACTATATACTCAACTCATGTCTATGGAACAATGTGCTGGACACCACAAGCCCACCTGAAGGTACAAGGGCTTCCAAACCTGATACTACATGTTTTGGTGAGGCTTTTCTGCTTATCACAATAATCTCTTTGCCAGCCTTGTCCCTGGCACTACCAGCCTTCTCTCACAGTGGCAGAGGCTGCTCTGGTCCTGCTGCAGTGATCAATCACAGGAGTGACCAATCTCCCTCACACCCCCATTCCCACCAAATTCAAATCTGCACAGCTCTCAGCTTGCAGAAAGAGGAACAGTTCCATGGCTGCCCAGCAGCTGAGGATATCCAGAACAGGGCATGACTGGAGTTAACCCCAACAACAACAAAAGAAATCCATCCTCTGCCCACTCTTCTTTTTTTTTTTTTGATGGGGAGGAGGGGAAGGAAATTGTCTCATCTCTGCTAAACCAGAAGACAAGAGTGTTCCATGGCTCTTCCTGCCCAGCAAGACCATCTTTAGTCAGCAGGACACAGCCCAGTGCCAGAGCTGTTCTGAACCAAGGCCATGGTGGTGTCCCCTCAGCGCTGCACTCCCTTGCAGGGTGAGTGACTCAGCACGGCCGTGGCACCTGCCTGCCTCATTCCCACAGCACACAGGCAAGGACGTGCTGCCCGACTGCCAGCGACAGGAGGAGGAGATCTCTTCTGTCCCAAGGGTCTCCAGCTTTTTTGTCTCCAATATTTACAGTAGTACTTGTGTTACGGTTCTGTGTGCCCTTAAAGGCACAAAGAAATAAGCTATAACAGAGCTGTTAATTACAGACACAGGGTTTAGGCTCAGTGAAATGATGCAGAATGTTCAAAGGACTTCATTTCCTAAAAGAAAAGATGTATTTACGTAAGAGCACACAGGGGGTCCCCACCCAATGAACAGATCTATGCAGCAGAACAGACTCTGCCTGTTGGATCAGTGATCCCTTTCAGATTCCCAAAGACCTGGCAGGAACTTGATCTAGAGCTCTGTCTTTATTAGCAGAATGTTTATTTTGTGACCTCAGCTCAAAGGTCAATATTCCAAACCCAGCCTGAGGGAAGCTCTCAATGGGACACACCTCACCCTGCGGGTGACTCAGGATTCCCGACTGTGCCCATGGTACTGCTCACGTATTTAGGAATCAGGACTTTCATGGATATGAGTTTCCCAATATGCAATAAAACCTAATAATCACTGTTAATTACAGAAACCATTCACACTTCACCTGGAGGAATAATGTATTGAAGGCAGCAAAACAAGACAGCCTGCAGCACTTCTTATTTTATGGCACTAATTTTTGTACATACTATCAGTTATTTCCACACCACTTTATTTACACAGAATCCAGATTCTGCTACTTTAATCATTCACTACTACTTAAATAATACTATCAGTGAATTGGCTGCTTTATCAGTTAAACTGGTAACCAGGATATCAGAGAACTCAAGCTTTTATCAATATTAACTTTGAGATCAAAGCCAGCTGCAAACAGATTGCGCTACAGGTGAACCATCGTTGCTGATTCTCTTGTCTGGATCCTTCCTCGTCCCTAAGGAGCAGTTCCCATGCCATGTTCTTCTCTGCTCCTCCCAACACCTCCACCTCGCCAGCCGAGAGCGGGCAAGACTGAATTAGGCCAAGAGAGCTGGTGTGACTCACAGTGGGAGGACACTGCTCTCCCTCAGCCCCGGCAAAGCCAAAAACCTCTACACAGACATCAGGAATTACCTGTCCCAGCTTTGGCAGAAATTCAGAGCTTCTGTCATGTAGCACCGCTTGAACCTGGTGCGGTGTTTTGGGTGGGCTTTGTTTGTTTGTTTGAACTCATTAGCAATGCCCAGCACTGATTATGAACAAGTACCATTCTCTCCTAAAACATACACTTCACACAATTCATAGAAAAGATATTTTTTTCTAAAGCACAGGAGATGAACATTCCATCAGAATCCTTCACTGGTTCTTCCTCTCCTCCACAGAAAAGGTGGAATCAACTTTTCTTATACTCCTGGAAAAAGTCATCATTCAGGATAAAGCCAAACATCACATTCTGACATGAAAGCACAATTCCCCAAAATTCTCATGTTCAGTTTGTAGTTTCCAGAAACTAAGCCAGTTTGATGCCAGAAGCAGCTTTTTTTAACATTTCTCTTGAGCTTTTGCTTTCTGAAAAGTTCTTGTAAATATTTTTGTCGATCAATGTATTTTATTTCCAACTCTGAACATCCTGACAGCTCTTTTCCTTCTCTATAGTCCTTACACTTGCAGTGACTACCCAAGAACACCAGATTTACACAACTACATCAAAACTTCCCCTCTGAGATACTGAGAAGCCACAGAAATGCAAAGACAAAGCAGTAACAAGTTTTGCAGATGGTCTCAGTTTCAGAGGCTCACACACAAATGTCCCTTTCCAACAGCAAGACAAGCCTAAAGGATCCCACATTTGCTTCCCACATCACAACAGTCTTGAGCAGGGCAGCAAACAGCTCCTACTTACATATCCCAACGAGAACTGAGGGCGTGTGTTCCAGTCGCAAGTAGAAGAGGAGATTGTAAAAATTGAAACAGATCAGAGAGAAGCATAAGATGACAGAGATCCATTCTTGTAGTCTCTTTCCTGTTGGAAAAAAAAAAAGGAAAAAAGCATGTTTTACTTTGATCTGAGAGGACATTTTGAAGCCTGAAATAACAGAGACAGACCATTCTACTGCCTGGATGACTTGCTCCATTTGTCTGATGGGGAACTGAAACAGAAGCTTATTTATCCATGGGAGGTGCACACATTTTGTTAAATGACATTCCTCTTCCCTGAGCCACTACTAACCTCTTCCCTCTGCCCTTGTCCAAAAAACAGGGCCAAATCAGACATCATCTCACATTGTCCTAGTTTCCCTCTCCTGGAGACTGCTGGCATAAAGTTCCTCCACGTCACATCTTTTCTCAATTTGCATTTCATCCAATATTCAGTGTTGCTGGAAGGGCTGAATCTGGGAACAAATTTCTGGCCTCAAGCATATTTAAATCACCTTGTGATCTGTAATATTTACAAGCTCTGAGACTTTAAATAAAGCTGTTGTACTAAGAGGAAAAAGCACCATTCTCACCATTCTGTATTTTGGTGGCCCTGGAATGGCTTGCCTAACGTCACAAGTATTTCCCTGAAGCTTCTGTCTGAACTGCTGTCATGTCTGTACCTTCCTGCTCCCAGGCAAAGGCTGGGAACTCTCAGCCACTCTGAGATGACAAGGGACAGAACAAGAAAAGAGAAAGAACTGGCACAAATTCTCTCTTGTACTTAGCGGTACCACTTTGTACCTCTATAAAAAAATCATTTATCGCCTATAAAAAGAGAACAGGCACATCAGAGTACGGTAACACTTTGAGTATCAGATTAGCAGCAGAAAGCTCTCCCTGCTCCTCACTGCTGGATCCCCACAAGGCATCGAGGCAGAGAGCAGGGAACACTCAGGGTGAAACCTCCTTGGATTAGGGCACAGAAACAGACCTTTAATGCCCAAGGCCAAGAAGATCTGAGCTGACACTGTGGCCAGAAGGGCCGGGGCTGCAGGCAGCTCCTCATACTCTCAGGAGCTGCCAGGTTATTCCCTGCCTGTTTCAGGGGTCAGGCAGCCCAGCCTCCTCCTGCCCTGGGCTCCCCAGAGCAGCTATCCCACAGCCCCTTCCCCACTCCCTGGCACAGCAGAGCACAGGGAAGGCTCAGGGAGCACTCCAGGGAGCTGCACGTGTTCTCCCAGGAGCAGAGGCACACTCAGGCCTGGCATGTGTTCAGGACAAGAGCTTCTGTCCCACTCCTCTTCTCTGCTGACCTAATGCCTGATCAAATTTCTCCTCCTAAATGCTAAATCAAGTCCTTCTCAACCATGCAATGAGCAGGGAAAGCAGGAACATAAATGGAGGGTCAGTTTTATCTCCAATGTGCCTACAAGGCAAAATTTGAAAGTGTGAACAAAGACTTTGACAGGTCAGTTTTGTTCTGGAAGGGCCATGAGTATACAAATTAACATCCTCTGCAGTATCAGAGAGTCATAAAATTAAATTAAGACACTAGAACAGCCATATTTGACAGCAGCATCAGGTCACAATGTGGGTGATTCTATAAAGAGATCCCTGGAGTAATGAAAGTAAGAGTTAATTAACACTCACTTCATGCATAAGAAAACCACACCCTGATTAGAGGAGCTAAGTGGGTAGATCCTCATAGAACAATTAGCTGACTGTTGGAAACGAGGCTGGCAAGTCCCCTGAGCTCTGGGTGTGCAAACACCTCTGTACTCTGAACACAGGGATCCAGGATGGCTGTCAAGATATCCAGGTTCACAACTGCAGCCTCAGCTCTGTGCTGGGAAGGCAAATGAGTCAAGGAACTGAGTCAGCACTGATAACTTGTGTTTAAAGGGCACTCAAATTCAAAATGTGTCCTGTGTGGAGTGTCAAAGCCACAAAGTATGTGCTTAAAGAAATCATGGAAATATTCCAGTCATGCTTTGCACAATTCAATGAATTCAGAATTTGAACATCATGTGCTTCCACCATAATACATATTCTGGCATTACTTACATAAATTATTTATGTAATGCCAGAAGAAACTTGCATATCTAATACACCCTCAGCTCTCTGACATATCACTGTACATGTGCTACAGCCAGTGAGAAGGGCAGCAAGCTCTTTGGGGAGGAAAATATTTTCCTTATGAGCCAGAGCAGTGGTAAAGTCAGTGACTGCTTTTGTGTAAAGCAAGGAATCAGTGCTGGCTGGACCAGAGCCGTGTGTTCAGAGTGGCCAAAAGGCATCACACAGGAGCTGCTCAAGGCAAACAGGAGGTAGCAAAACCAACTGAAATGGGCAGACTTGCCCCAAACAGTCAGACAAACCAACAAAGGCCGTGGCTTTCTTATGATCACATTGCTCTATGAGAGTAAGAACACCTACTAGTGCAGGAATTGCCTTGGATGTGCAAGCTGGGCTCAGCTGACCTGCTGGAAACCACAAGATGCTGAAAACACGTCTTTCCTTCCCTAATTCTTCACCAGAGAATGAATTCCCTAGGAATGGCAGCACTGCTCACACTGTGAGCTAAAAACAAATGACTTTTTTTATAAAGAGTTCGAAATTATTTCCACAGCATGATCAAAAACTCATTTACTGAACACTCAAATGACAAACTGAAGCTGGTTTGACGAGTTCCAAGCTTCAGGAAGAGCAAAACAGGCATTCAATCATCCCCTCTGAGGTGCCGGGCCTGGAGATCTCCGGGCAGCTCACTGAACAGACGTTCTGAAGGCAAAGCTCCTGCTGTTACCTTGTGCTGCAACCACACCTGCCCACCTGCTTCTAGAGAGGAAGGTGCTCGATTTGGTCTATCAGCTTTTAGAGAGGGGAACGTCCATCCTGGGCAGCTCCCGGCTGGAACCGCTCCCGCCCCGCAGCCCCGCTCGGAGCCCCGCGCTGTCCCCGCCGGGCCGAGGCACGGCAGCCCC
>VZTX01007835.1:0-13034 GCA_013400915.1 Pardalotus punctatus | reverse complement strand
GGGTGGAATGGGGGGCAGGTACCACAGGGTAACCCTGGGTNTGGGGTGGAATGGGGGGCAGGTACCGCAAGGTAACCCCGGGGTGGGGTGGAATGGGGGGCAGGTACCGCAAGGTAACCCCGGGGTGGGGTGGAATGGGGGGCAGGTACCGCAAGGTAACCCCGGGGTGGGGTGGAATGGGGGGCAGGTACCGCAAGGTAACCCCGGTGTGGGGCAGGGTGGAGCAGCCCTGTCCCACAGCTCTTTGGGGTGAAACCCCAACTCTTTGGGGTGAGACCTGCCTGCTCTGGGTCAGCCCAGGTCTGTGTGGTCACACAGAGCCCGGAGCTCGGCTGGGACCTAGGGGTGTGGCTTTAAAAGGTGTTTTACATAAGTGACAGAATTTGTTTCCCAAATCAGTGATCTTGGGGGTTGGACTCCAGAGGTCTCTTCCACTCTTGACTAGTCTGTGATTCTGTGATATCATGAGGGGTTGAATAAAGAAGGGGTGGCAGGAGCCTGCTGGGAGGGGAGCGTGGCATGTACATGGGCCTGGGATGTTCTTCCTCTCTTCCTCCCCCACCTTCCCCAGCTCCTGCTGCACAGGCAGTGGCTGCAGCGAAGGGCTGGGGATGGAGAGGAGCTGGCGAGGAGGGAACAGGCAGCAGTGCCAGGAGCAGCTGGGGAGGAGGTGGACGAGCAGGATGATGTCACCTCGCGTGGAGGAGCTGTTGTTGCTGCCACAGGCGATGGAGATGAAGCCTCTCCTCAAGCAGGAGGCTCGGGGCAGGCTTGGGGCTGTGGGGATGCTGCTGCTCTGCCCCCTCACCTCTGTGTGCAGCTCCACTGGGATCACCCCCTGGCTCCTTGTCCTGTTCCAGAGCTCCAGGAGGTGTCTGCATGACTCCTCACCGCAGCCTGGAAGGAGTTCCCAGGCTGACAGGGCTCCTGGCCTCTCCTTGCACAGCTGGTGTCCGCCGTGGTGGAGTACGGAGGGAAGCGGGTCCGGGGCAGTGACCTGTTCAGCCCCAAGGATGCCGTGGCCATCACCAAGCAGTTCCTCAAAGGCCTGAAGGTACCAAGCTGCCCTGGGGAAAACGGGGACAGGCTCAGCCTAAACGGCAGCCCAGAGGAGGAGCAGGGCTGACAGGAATGCTGGGGGCTGCTGGCTCAGGACTCACAGGGAGGGCAGTGGATTCCTGATTCCATTGAGGAAAACGGGAGCAAGTTTCTGGAGAGCCTCTCAATCCCAAATTTGGGTGTAGTACCTGCTGTGCCTCTGCTGATCCTCCGTCCTTGCTGGGCCAGGTTTCTAAAGAACTTCTGTCTGGTTACAGGGCATTGAGAACGTGTACACCCAGCACCAGCCCCTGCTCCAGGAAACGCTGGACCAGCTCATCAAAGGAAAGCTCAAGGACAGCCAGTATCCCTACCTGGGCCCCAACACACTTCGGGACAGGTACACGGGGCCTGTGGGGCAGAGCCTGCACTGGTGGCCACCCTGGCACTGGGACATCCCTGCTGTCCCCAGTGCTGCCTCCACAGCGTGATTGGACTGATGATGAACAGAGAGCTGGGGCTTGGCACAGAAATCTCTTGGACATGGAGGCTTGGTATCCACAAAGTGTTCCCTGGAACAGGCTCCCAGGACTGGGATACATCTCATCCTGTCTTGCTTTGCTAGCCCAGATGTGCCATTCCCATTGGGAGGCTCAGGTGAAGGATGGAGCCCTCGCTCATCAGAGCTGGCTCTGTGATGGCTGTGCCATCTGGTGTTTGTTTGGAGAGTGCCAAAAATAGTCCAACTGCAGCTCTCCTGCCTGAGCCAGTGCTGTTCCCAATGGAAATGGGATCCTGCTGGAGGGGTCATGCAGACCTAACCCAAACTCTGAGGAGACTCAGGTTTGGGTGGTTATTGATGATACAGATCATGTTGGGATCACTCCCTTTTTCTATGGGTTTTCCTTGCTTTCCCACATCCCCTTGGCCAGACAGGCAGTGGTGTGGGGATCCACAGAAATCTGGTGGCTGACACTCTGTGCCTGTGTCCCAGCCAGGCAGGAGCAGCCTTGCTCTGGGTCATGCTGTCCATGCTGTGATCTGAAACAGAAATCCCTGCTGTTGGTCCTTCCAAGGGATTGGGAGGGTGATTATGGGAGAGGGAAGGAGCAGCTCCCTTGAAAGCAGGATGTGCAGAGCACACTTGGGTTTGTGCTGGGATGGAGGAAGGTGCTTCCCCTGCTTCCCCCCCTTCCTCTTGCTTGGCTTCCCTGTACCATCCCACATTTCCCTGCTAGGTGGGAAATGTTCCCTCAGGTGAACTGAGGCACAAAGCCTGGCAGTTCACGATCAGTCACAAGCACGAGCTGCTCCAAGCCCGGGAGCTCCGAGGCAGCACCGTGTCCTTGCCTGACTCAGGAATTGATCCTGATTTCCCAGCCCCAGCAGATCATGCATTAAACATGGGCGTGTGGATCCACAGAGATGGCAGGGGGGCTGCTGGAGGCTGCTCAGGGCTGTGGGTGAAAGTTCAGAAGAGATGAGGTTTTGGGAGATTCAATGGGTCGTTTTCAGCTCTGAGTCCCACAGCTCACAGGGATGAGGCAGGGTCTGGGAGAGGCACCCTTGGGATCATGGATCACTGCCTCCGAGGTGCAGGATTTTTCCTTGGTTTTGTCTGATCCCAACTCAATATTTGTGGCTGCTCCATCCCAAGAAGCATCCAAGGCTGGGTTGGACAGGGCTTGGATCCACTTGATCTGGTGAAGGTGTCCCTGCTGTGAACGAGATGAGCTTTTACATCCCTTCAACCCAAACCATTCCATGTTTTGTGCCTTTATCCCAGGCCTCAGGACATTATCGTGTTCCTCATTGGAGGGGCCACATACGAGGAGGCTCTGGCCGTGTTCAACCTGAACCGCTCCAACCCCGGCGTCCGCATCGTTCTGGGCGGGACCACCATTCACAACACCAGGAGGTAAAACCCACCTCGCTGCGGATCCTGCCTGTAAAACTGCTGCCACAGCACCAATTTGGGATGCTTGAGGGATCCCTGAGGGATCCCTGGAGGTTTAGCTTGCATTTCCATGAGTTCAAGGGCAGGGAAGTAGAGTTTTCCGTGGAGTTTTTCCAGTTTATAACACTCCGGGAAGCCAGAGAGCACATGAGAATTCAGCACTGAATGACCCTGCAGCTGCTTGACTGAAGGTGGGCAAAGATCCCTGTCAGTATGGAATTCCCAGTGGGAAACGTCTGGTTTGTAAATACAAATATAACCCAAATTACTCACTTTGGGCACAGGGAAGAATTGAGGCCACACTGGGGATTGTTTCCCATCAGCACAGCTTGTTGCTGGCCAGGCAGGAGAGCAGGAATTCTCTCCAGATTCCCAGTGTTCAGTGTGGGATGGTGGGAAAATCCTGAGCTGCTGCTGAAGCTCAGGATCTGCAGTCCCATCATGGGCTCCACTTGGATTGGGCTCCTAGGAGCCACCCGGGCTGGTTCGGGCTCTCCTGCGGTGCAGTCCCTGAATTATTTACAGAAAAACTGTGATTCTGTATCCAAATTCGCATTTCAAAGAACGAAGTGGGGGGGAAAAAAAAAGTAAAACTAAAAGGGTGGTGCTTTGGAAGGGCTTGATGAGGCCAGGTCCTGCCTGGGGAGGACAGCAAAAGGCCTGTTCTGAAACAGCTCTGCCCCAAATGATTTGTTTTAACTTGAATAAGGGCTCCCTGAGGATGGAAGGACAATAAATATGTCTCCTGTCCACTGTTACCCATGATTCTAGCACAGTGCCCTAGGATCAGGGATATCTCAGCACATCCCTGAGGTGTCTGATGTGAGGGAATCCAGGTTTTAGTGTGTCCCAGCCCCTCACGTAATCCATGGCCTTCCTGATTCCCGCGGGATTAGGGCGGATATGTCACCAGAAACAAGGGGATTTGGGTGTTAATGCGCCGAGCAGCCGTGTAAGCACCTAATCCCGGTTCCATTGTTCTTACTCCCTGCTGGAACTGGGACCAACATCTGTAGGCCCAGAGGGGCGGCCCAAAGGATGGAGAATCCACTCTGCTCCTGGGGATCTGCCCGGCTCCTGCGGATTCCAGAGCTTTTCCGCAGGATTTGGAGGAGAAAGGGTTACAAAGGATCAATAATCGGCTAAAAAGGGTTGCCAGGAACATCTGGTGCTGGGGCTGACTCATCCTGGGCAGGTTGAGCCCGAACCTGCTGGGACTAATCCCAGGATGTGGGGCCTGACCCAGTTACCCAGTTACGGCCGTGGTGGCGGCACTGGAGCCTCCTGGGGACCCTCCTCACTGCAGAAGGTTCATTTCCCCTGGAAATTCCATCTCTGGGCCCTGGATGAGTGGAGCAGCCATGGAGATACCTGCGGGTGCTTGTGCTGGGTCCTCACCTGTTCCTGCAGGATCTGCAGGGGCCTGGGAACAACAACAGCCCCAGCATGGGGCATTTGTGCTGTGGTGCAGCTCATCCCCCTGGGGCAGGTGGGAGTTTGGCTCCTGCTTTCGGACATTCCAGACTGGGAATGTGCTCGGAGAGGCCGTGCCGAGGGACCCTGAGGTGTTGTTGGTCACAGGCACAACCTGTTCTGCATGGCACGGAACCAGGAGACCCTAAAAACACGAGTCATTCCCTGCCAGAGCTCAGTTCTGCCTGGCTCCAGCGCCTAAAAATAACCTGGAGGAGGGAGAGCTCAGGCTGGAACATGGAGCCAGGTGCCAGAGCTGGTGCCAGAGCCTGTGCCAGAGCTGATGCCACCGTGGGCAGTGCCCTGGCTGTGCCCCCTCCCAGCTGTGTCCGATGGGGCTCAGAGTTGGGTGTTGCTGCAGGGCTTTGCAGGAGATTTTGGGGTTTTAGTATTTTTCAAACCTGGGCAGGAAGAGCTGCTCCAGCCCCGTTTTAGGGGAATCCTGTTTCTGTTGGATTTGTGGCATATCTCGGTTTGTATTTCTTTATCGTTTTTGGGTGTTTTTTAAGCATTGCTGTTGAGATCACCTGATCAGCACACTGAGGGATGAGTCAGCCTGGGTATGGCCATGGTGTCTCATTGCCAGAGGAACTGTCCTCCAGCAGCTTCCTTCTGGCTGGGAGCGTTCCTGGCTTTGGGAGCTGCTCCCAGCTGTGGGTGTGCGATGCCAGCAGGCCTGAGGCTTGTGCTGAGCAGAGTCACAGCCCCTCTGGCCTCAGACACCTCTCAGACAAGTATCAGGGTGTAATGAGCAGATCCTTGGCCTCTGTCCCGCTGACCTGAACCTTTCCTGGCAGCTTCCTGGAGGAGGTCACAGCCACAGGGTTCTGTGGCCGAAGCACCGACAGCTCCCATGCCCCACCAAGGTCCAGCAGCCGACGGTGAATCCTGAAGGAATGAGTCCTTTTCCTCCCCATTCAGAGCTTTCCCAGACTAGAGCAGAGCAGGATGTTCCTGCCCTGCAGCTGGAGCTTCCCCTCCACACCCAGAATGGCAGTGAGTGCTGGAGCTGGCACTAACCCAAGGGCCAGGGTGTACCCCCACTGCAGCTCCTCGTTGTGCCCTCACAAACAGCTCTGAGGCTGGGATTGTCACCTGAGGAAAGCCTGGGAAAGCTCTTGGATCCCTGCAGCTCCTGGCTCTCCACCGGGACCCACGGGATGGATCAGTCACACGAGGAACACGATGATGCTGCCCCACGCCGGGGGAGCAGCTGTGGGGGTGCAGCTGGTGGGCAGAGGAGCCCTTTGCTCTGTTGTCTGTAAATGTTGAATCCTATTAAATCACTCACTTGGCTGAATCTGTCTGTTAGATGATTGCCACTTTCCCTTTTCCAATGCCACAAGGTGCAGCTACAGCACGAGCCTCCTTGGGAGCTTCTGCTCCTCTCCAGGACCACACCAAGGAACCTGCAAGTGCGTTTCCAGCTCTGTCCCGTGGCCTCTAATCAGCACTTGATTGGGAATTAACAAGCCAGATCGAATGAAATAAGCTCCTAAATCCCTGGGAATTATCTTGGCATCACAACTAAGTCCCACTGATGTGGGAGAGAGCAGAGCCCTATGTGGAGGAGGGAACCTGGCCCAGGGGGTCCTGGGCAGCTCTTTGAGGGGGGAGGGAGAGGGGGAAACACAACCTGGGCTGGGGGGGTACGGTGAATTTTTGGTGAATTTTGGACTGTTGGGACAGGCAGAGCTGCAAGTGAATTCCCCCTCACAGGTCACTCAGGTCTCTGACAGCCCGAGACCCCAAAAGAGGGGAGCTGAGTTAGGGCCCTCAGAGGACACTGGGCAGTCCCCTGCCCCATCCACTCGAGAGGGATAAATCCCTCCTCCAACAGCCCCCTTCCCAGACAACAATGCTGTAATTATCATCAGAGACACAGAAAAGCATGTGTCCTAATTAAACTCAGCTCACCTCACAGGCAGCAGCTTCACCCTTGATATCCAGAGGCAAAATGCTGTGTGGGGGGTGTTAAATACCTAAAAAACCAAGAGTTTGCTGATCTGCTCTGCGAGAAGATGAGATTTTGGCAATTTCATTACGGATCAGCACAGGGAGCAGCTGCAGCATCAGGGCCAGGGGCAGTGAAGGGGCTCTGTGAGCACAGGGAGAGGCTCCAACACACCTTGGAGAGGCTTTTCATTCTGCCCACGGGGATGGGGACAGGGATAGGGACGAGAAGCTGCACAGACCACATCACCTGTCCCACTGGTGAGCAGAAGCCAGGGTCACCCTCATTCCTGGAAGTGCAGCCACCTGTTTCTGGTACAGAAACGGGAGACGGGTTCCCTCCTATCTCCTTCCTGCCATGTAAATTGTTGATGTTTGCAGCTCTGAATCATTGCTCACATCCTTCACAAACGTGACTCACTGTCGCACTGTCAGAACAGTTTGAGGATTCCAACTGCAGCTGAATTCCTGCTCCCAGGGCTGGGGAGGTGTGTGCAGGTGCATTATCTGCTGTGGTTTCAGGGCGACTTCCCTGGCACCCGAGGAAATCCGGGAAGAGAATGGGCCCTGGATCCAAAGGGCACCACAGAGCTGTCCTGCTTCCACCAGCACTGTGCCATCTGGCATTGGCCATGAGCCGGTGCTCTGCAGGCCCTGGCCACCAAAAACAGGATGTGAGGAAGGACAAGTCCAGTCGGGAGGCAAAATGTCATTAAATAAACTGGCAGGTCCTGTGATGTCCTGGGGGGGGCACTGGGGGCTCTGGGCAGCCAGCGTGGCTCATCTGTCCCTCTGCCATCAGCCCTGCCCGGACCAAGCTCTGCCCACGTGAGGGTAAAAGGGGAAACTAAGGCACAGAGATGGCAAATCCTGGTCCTGGGCCCCACAGAGTTCAGGGCTGCACAGGCACGGGATGAAAAGGTAACCCCTGAATTTGGTGTAGGTGGTGGTTTGTGTCCCTGTCCCAGTGTGATGTCCTGACCTGGTGCACCCACAGCTCGTGGCACAAATGCCAATGCTCAGAATGGGATGGATAAAAACACTCACAAAAGCTCTGGAAATACATCATAATCCAAGTACATCCCCAGAACTCTGTATGCATTAATTCCGGAGTACTGGGGTGAAACTACAACTTGAAATTGGGGGTGGGGGACGTTGTCCAGTAATGGGACAGACACTGTCATTGTAAAGCTGATCCACTGATGGATGATGGATCAATCTACTTCTGGACAGAACCTTTTCCTCTTTTCTCTGCTTTTCCCTCTACCTCGCCGATTTCTGATCCATAAATACCATCCGTGACCTCAGTCCCACACTCAGACAGTTCTGGACTTGTAGGACATGAAGGAAACAGACAAATTAATCCCTAAAGGGGTATTTTTTAGGAAGCCGAGTGTGTCCTCACTTTTGGAAGCCGTGCTCTGAATCCTAGCTGTCAGACCCTTGATGCTGGAAGCAAACCTTTCCCCCAGGGAATCACCCAACTCCTTTCTCCAGAGCGATTTGCTCACACTTCCCAACACCTTTTGGGGAGAAAACCTTCCCAGAGCAACCCGCCTGCTTTTCCCTCTCCCAGGAAGTTTCCCGGTGACCCGTGACACCGCCGGGAACGCGGCCGGGCCCCGCTGGGGACACCACGCGAGGCACCGCCCGCTCCGCACCCCCTGCCCCCCGGGACCCCGCGTCCCCGGTGAGTCAGAGACAAAGAAGAAAAACCCCTCGTGGGCTGCGATTCGCCCCGTGCCGTGAACCCCGACGTCACGGGCGCGCGGCTATAGATGGAGCTCGGGAGCCCGGCGCAGCCCAGCGCAGCCCCCCGAGCTGCGGGATGGTGGCGGCGGGGGGGGACGCGGCGGCGGGGCTGGCGATGGCTCAGAGCGCCGGGCTGGGCGCCGTGTAACGGGAGAGGCCCCTGAGCCACGCGGGACGAAGGCAGAGAGCGGATCGCGGCCGCAGAGCTGGGTATTCCCCCGCGCGAGGAGGCCGGGGAGCCCCTCTGCGACCCCCCCACCCGAATTTCCTCGCAGCGCACCGAGGAACGATGAAAAAAAATAATTCTGCAAAAAGGGTGAGTAGAGAATTGCCGGGGCACGGCAGGGTGAGGAGGGCTCGTGGGTGTTTTGGGGAGGGGGGCTTGGCTCTCCGGTTGCGCGCTTCGCCTCCGTTCCCCCCGCAAAAAGCGCACAGACCCCCAAGCAGATTCAGAGACCCAAACCCTGCGCCCGGCCCTGCTCCTGCCCCTGCCTCTCCTGCCTCCCGCACCCGCCACAGACGCTGGGTGATGTAGGCAGGCAGTTTTCATCTTGGAACACAAGGAAACGATAAAATCCGGAGGCACCATCAATCCGTCGCTCTGTGTCGTGTTGTGTGCTGCACCCAGCGATCCGATCATCGCTGCCTACGGAGAAACCTCTGATACAAACCAACAATAGATTTCACCTTTTGGATTAATTGCTCATAAAAAGCTCAAAAATGCGATTTTCGCCGCAGTAAAAAAAACAGCTGGTTTAAATTCCGCCCATCCCCCTCCTGTTCCCCTTTCCATGGGTAAATGCCCGTTGGATGAGGCGATAGAGACACCGGCCTGTCTTATATAAGCGAGGAGGGAATCCTGCCCGCTCCTCGCAGCGTCCTCCCGGATGCTGCTGCTGCTGTCGCTTCGTGTCTGCAGCACAAAAATCCCCGTGGAGTGACCCCGGGGAAGGACTCGGTCCCGGCGTCGGCGGAGAGAGGGGCCCGAGGGAGGGGGAGACGAAAGTTGGGCAAAGAGGGAGGGGGGTAGAAGAGGAGTGTAAAACCAAAAATAATCCCGTTTTCCCCCATTTTCTTCCCTCTCTCTTTGTGTTAGAAGCACCAGGATGGAAACCAGCAACCTGTGCAGCCGGAGAAGGTCGGCTGGGTGCGGAAATTTTGCGGTAAAGGCATTTTTAGGGAAATCTGGAAAAACCGTTATGTGGTTCTGAAGGGAGATCAGCTTTACATCTCGGAGAAGGAGGTAGGATCGGTTTCAGTTTCCTTTCCCATCCCCCCTTCCTCCCTTTGCATATGAAAAGGAGCAGCCCCGACCCTTCCCAGCGCCAGCCGGGCCGAGGAGGTTCCTTGGGGGCTTCTGTTCTCCCCGGACTGGCGCCGCCGGGACCCGGCCGAGGTCGGGGTCGGCTCTGACAGCGGCTCTCCCAGACAGCTCTGCTGGGAGACATTTTCCCAGCGTGGAGACACGAAGGGGATTCGCTTAGCGAGAGTTAAGCCCCCATCCCTCTTTCCGCCGCGGCGACAGCAATGCCGGCTTCCCTTCTGTGCCTGTCCTCCGTCCTTGAGCCCAGCACTGCCTTGTTCCCAGCTGCTCACTCTCGATTTGGAAATAACTCCACTCTCCTAACTGGAATCGAGCCATTTACCGGTCGATCTCTTGTATTTTTCCCCCGTGCCAAGAGGACAGCGGGGAATTTTCACCCCGGATCGACATGCTGTTGTAACATGTGCCCCCTCTGCTGCCCCTTGTCTGTTTGCCGGGGTTTGGGGTTTAACGTGGTGTTGACATCGGAGGTAATCGGATGTGACTGTCAGGCTGAGCTGGCACCTGGCTGTCCTTGCATGGCCCCCCTGCGTTTTTTGTCTCTATAAATCCATTAGGGAGAACTCCCTGGGCCAGAGTGCTTCTCTCTCCTATTCCCTCTGACATCCCAGTGCCACACTGGGCAGAGGGGTGCCCACTGCAGGCATGGGGGCTGCTCCAACTCGGAATTTGGGATAATTCCCTGGTCTTGCTGGGTTCCCTCCCCCCCCACAGTGAAGGTAATTTCCTGACAGACCGTGGTTGGATGCACGGATGGCTGGCCTAGCTCTGTCAGGACCTGGAGAGAGGAAGGGGCATTTTGATTAAAGGCTGGCTGAGCCACGGACATGGCACAGGCAGAGGATCAGGGCTTGTTACAACACAGAAATGGCCTAAAAAGTGAACCGAATGCCCAGGTCATGCTGAGCTGCTTGCTGGCATTCCAGAGCTCGCTCCCATCAACCTCCTGGCTGCTCCAGAGCTGGAGAGAGACACAGGAACAGGGAATAGATGTTGTCTGCAGGGTGGGGGGCCGGCGCCAAGGGAATACTTAGGCAAAGAGAGGTGATAAGCAAAGGATTAGAGACTGTGGACAACGCTGATGGTAGTGATACACAAATCCCATGATGGATCTATAGATAAATACACAGATTGGAAAAGTTGGATGGATGTCAGGGGCACAGAGCCAGTGGCACAAATCCCCCATGGTTGTGGCCTTCCCAAATTTCCTAGCAGTAATGCAGACCAACACAGCTGGACTGCTGGGATGGGACTGGGAATAGACTGGACTAGATGAGAGAAAGTGTTCAAACAGTAATCAGCACAGGCAAGAGGTGCAGAGAATGTCTGTCTGTCCCTCCCGAGTATGTCCAGGTAGCTACAGCTCCAATCCAGGTGTGCTGGAAGCCCAAGAGAGGGACAAGGCTGGAGGGGCCATGCAGAGCCTGTTCTGAACAAGAAGCTCTTGTGTTCACGTTTCATACAGGGAAAAACTCACGGCTGGGCCTGAGGCGGCCCCAGGGCTCCACGTGCGTGTAAGGGACCATAAATAACACACAGCAGCCGCTGCTGAGGCTTTATATGGAAGAATCTGTGGTTGGGCAGAGATGTTGTCACAGAGATGACATCTGGTGCTGGTGTGTGCTGAGGTGACTCTGTGCTGGTCGTGGAGGTGACATCTGGTGCTGGTGTGTGCTGAGGTGACTCTGCACCTGTGGCACGGAAGAACGTGCCAGGGTCAGGGGGTCTGGCATCCTGGGGGTCTCATTTTGTTCCTGGGAGGTGTCCCAAGACTTGCTGCTCACAGGGTCTCAGGGTGCAGGGTTTGATGCCACCCGGAGCACTCATTCCCTGGCAAAGCCAGGACCCCTCCTGGGCCCCGGGGAATACCCACACACAGCTCCAAGCTCTGCTCCTGGAGCACCTCTTGTTTCCTGGCAGCTCCTCTCACGCTCAGTGCCTGCTCCAGAGGTGGTTCTGCAGGTGGAAACCACATTCCTGGCCCTCCCCACCATCTTGGAGCAGAAAGGGTTAAATCCCAAGGCTCCTGGAAACTCCTCAGCTCTGCCATGCGCTCATTACAGGAATTCAAACCAGACATTTATTTACTTTTGCCTGAATTTCTCCATCTGGGAAACAGGGCAATGAATCCCATCTCCCCAAAGCACACGAGGAAGGGGAATTGTCTGTTCCACACTGGGATCCCTCGGGAACGATGTCAGCCCTGGGCAGGTGTTGATGCTGCAGGAAGAAACTGCAGAGCAGAACTGTTTGTAGCTGAGCAATGGGCTGAGGTCTGGAGTGGAGAAGTTTCCAAAATTCAGACTAACAAAATCCCATTGATATCCATACTTGCTCCTCCTGGGAATCTGTGTGCTTTTCCAGTTGTCTGCCTAGGACCTGGGCTTGCAGGTCAGAGACCAGCCCTGATTTATTCCATTTTGTCAGGAGAATTTGGGAATGCCTGATGGGAGCCTAGGCTTCTCCCTGGCAGAGCCAAGTCTGTAAGGAGAGGAAATGTAGTTTTTCAGCCTAGCTGATGGA
The DNA here is from genome assembly GCA_013400915.1 of Pardalotus punctatus. Taxonomy (NCBI): domain Eukaryota; kingdom Metazoa; phylum Chordata; class Aves; order Passeriformes; family Pardalotidae; genus Pardalotus; species Pardalotus punctatus. The sequence continues at coordinate 1,014 of VZTX01007835.1, read as the reverse complement.
AAATGCTAACAGTGTTTGAGTGCTGCTCTTTGAAAGCTGTAGGACTTGTCTGACACCTCCTGAAATGGGAGCTTGAGGCTCTGGCCATGCTCACTCCGCTCCTCCACGGCTGCTGAACTCTGTGAACTCATACTAAAATCCTTCGTTATTCAGCGTTTGGTCATCGGCCAAAACCAGCTCTGTGGAGATGAGCTGCAGCAGGCTGAGCTCTGCTGAGCACACCACCACCTTCTTAGCTCACTTTTGCATTCTTTCCCCTCATTTTCCTCACGCCAGTCCCTCCCCCCGGCACATTTCTGGGAATTGTTCCCTCTTCCTGGCCCAGCTTTGTCCCTGCCTGTGCCGGGGAGCAGCGGCTGAGCTGACCCAGCCGGGCTCGGCACTTTCTCGCAGGAAGCCGGGGGTCGGCTCAAGCGGGCCCCGGGTGATTAGAGGATGAGGAAACGCCTCTCTTGAGCATTCCCTTGTTTGCTACCAAAGGCATGGGCTCAATTAGCACAAGAACGCTCGAGGAGGTGCCACTCCTCGCCCCTCCTTGCTTCCAGCTCGGCACATCCAGCGAGGGGGCTGGGGGTGTGTTTGCACATTCGGTTCTCTAGTGCTCCATGAGGTGTGTTTGCTCTCAGTGAGCACCGCCGTACACAATGGGATTTTGGGAAGGAATTCCTCCCTGTGAGGGTGGTGAGGCTGTGGCATGGATTTTCTAGAGAAGCTGTGGCTGCCCCATCCATGGAAAGTGTTCAAGGCCAGGCTGGACAGGGCTTGGAGCAACCTGGGATAGTGGAAGGTGTCCCTGCCATGAATGAGATGAGCTTTAAGGTGTCTCCAGAACCATCCCATGATTCAGTGATTCGGAGGGACCTGTGTCTCTGGTGGCCTTGGCAGTGACTCTTTGGAGAAGGGACTGAAGCAGCCACATCCTGCCACCATTCCCTCGGCAGCTCAGGGCAGTGGCCTGGCCCTGACGAGGACTGGAAGGTCCCATGCACGTGTATCCCTGTCCCAGTGACAGCC
>VZTX01007822.1:0-11860 GCA_013400915.1 Pardalotus punctatus | reverse complement strand
CAGTTCTTGAATGTTGACTGAATATTTATACTGGTAAGAATTGTGAGTTTGTCTTTGTTACATTCCAGTGTTTCTGCCTCTTGGCATGCTAAAAGCACGGCTTACTTCATTTGCTCCTTACACACTGAGAAAGTGCTGTTAATGTGCTAAACTACAGAAATAGCCGCTGCTAAGTAATGGTGTAGATTTTTTACTTGAATACTTTTGTTGTAGGAGCCTCGGGAGGTCAGTGTTTACTGTTTTTATATATGTCTTTTTCCTGTCATAAGTTTCCCTTTTTGAAGGATTCAGAGTGAAGAAAAGCTGCTGATCAACCTAAGTTGGTAACAGAAAGTGTATTTAAAATCCTTATAAATGCATCCTTTTGGCAGTTCAAAATTGCTGTTAAATTAGTCTTAAGTGAAGTTCAAGATTACATTTTTTTCATAACACATTCAGGAAACTGCTCATTTCATTTTGGAAAAAAGATTAGACTAGTTCATTATTTTAACCAGTGCAAGCAAAAATAATCAATTTTGTATTTTTTTTCCAAAGGTTGATTATTTTCTAAATCAGTGAATATGTATATATTTAAATTGTAAGAAGCTAATTTTTATGCTTTAGTTTATTGCTTCTTGAAGCTTGTACTCAGAAGATCCCTTTTAGAAGAATAGGTTAAAATTTGTAGTCATTATAATTTTTAAAAGTTAGGAAGTAGCATAAATTTTGTAACTAATAATATTGATACACACTGTGATTTTTTTTTTTTTGTTAGGACTTTTATGTTAGCATCAGTCTTAATTACTTAAACTGCATATATTGTATAATAGTAAAATGTATATTTTAAAATTTCAAGTGGCTTTCCTCAAGCAAAATTCATTGCTTCTTAGAAATATTCAAATACTAGCTTTATCTCAGGTGAATACTCTTGTACCCTTTTTGTTCAGAACACATGCTTATAAAAATGTGTCTTAATTATATCAGTTTATGTATTTCATATTAGGGAGCTCCTCTGTCTTAAACTTACTCTAAATTAACCTTCTACTGTGGGACAATAATGACTTTTGCTTCACCTATATTATTCATATTGAATGTATTAACCGATAAGGTGCAAAAACATTCTTCCCTTGAGGAGAATGCATCCATATTCAAACAACTGAAATATTTCTTGACAAATGCTTTAAATGTAACATTGTATTAGAAATCTTTTCTTTCAGATTTTGTCAAGGAAAGAAGTTGCAAATTAACACTGATTGCTTCAATGCTTTCTCTTTTATGAGCATAAATGCATAAAGCTTCTACATAGGGTCTAAAGAGTAACTTTTTATGTCAGATAAAGGTTAAGCTCTATAGTGAAATGACTGCTGTAAATTGCAAAACATCCTGCAGTTACTTCAGGTAGATGCTGATGTGGTTTGCATACATATTTGTGATATATTACATATTTCCAGTAACCTCATCTTGAGTAAATAAAGCCTGATCAGTAGCTGTGTATTTCACTCACCTATGCATTCACCAGAATGACTTGCACCATCAGTCTACCTTTTTATGTCTGACACTGATGCTTGCTCTTTGCACATAATGGTTGGAGCAAGCCAGTTTTAGATAATTAGTTTAAATGGAAAACTCTGAGGTGAGTACTCTTGTTGCTTGCCTTGTAGAGTATATTCTCCTAAAATAATAAGGATNCTTCATGCTTGCCTTGTATAGTCTGCTAAAATAGTGATACTCACTTGCTTGAATGTACTTACATGAGGGAAGTTTGAAATGGTTCTATAGGATGAATCCCTGTGTGGTGTTACAGTATGCTTTAAGTAAGCCAAATCCACATCTTAAAGAATTCAGTACTTAGAATATAGTATCATTTTTCCATAAACTTGTTATATTGTGCTACTTTTGCTTTAGGTATCTATTTCCTTATTTCAGGTGAGCAAGAAAATTAAGAAGGCTTGGGTGTTTTTTGTGAGGAGAACAATGAAAATAAAAAGATTGGTGTAAGGAGGTTTATTTGGCTGTTGAAATCTGCAGTGTAATATCTTTTTTCATGGAAAGAGATAGATAGTTGTACATCGTCTGATGTAGTGATACTAGACACTTCTAAAATTTTTAATTGGATGAAGTACACAAAATAGTTACAAATGAAAGGTGACTGGGTCTTTCTGCTGACAACTTAGGTTGTATAAGTTTTGCTTGAAAGCTTTAAATCTTATGTTTCTGTATCTGCCACAATGTTGGAATGTTTCCTTCAAACATATCCTCCTGCAACCTCTCAAACTGTACTAAATTGAGTGATACTTCTTGAAGTCTGCCTATGTGCTAACAGAACTTCATTTTAAATAGAATATTGTTTTAATTTTTGATAAGCTGCTGAATTTTAAAGAGTTTTTGGGGCCACCAAATATTTTGGATCATGCAGAGAATATATATTGTACTGTAGTAATTTTGTATCTACATTTGTATGATGTGACATAATAGATGTGGATGCTAATCACTGCTTGACTATGTTAATAAAGTTGTTTAAATATAGATGTTGCATTCCAATTTTTAATGAATGATTAAAATTTATTCAATTTATGTTTTGCCTGACCCAATAGTGTACTCTTCTGATTTACACATGGAAGTACTAGAGCCTCTGAAATAAGGATTTTAGTTTTATCTGAAAGAGAATGGTCTTTGGATAAGTTAAAGTTAGTTTAGTTTAGATACTTCATGCTGCTTGAGAACAGATCAATGTAGAAAAATGGAGGTTTAGGTGAATTGAAATTAAAACCTGTTGGGTCATAACTGGTAAGAAGTTATGAAAATGTTACATTGACTCTGTTTCTTGAAACAGTTGATACTTGCTAAGTCTGACTAAATGGGAAAGGGGAGAAAAATTTTGTACTCGTTCCCTGGGCTATCAATAATGTGAATAATTAAACGGTGAGTAAATGAGATAAATTAAAATTATTCAAGACCTTGAACCAAAATTTGCAGTGGTCTTAGTCTAATTTTATCTAGCTTTCATGGCTGATACAAACTATTCAGAGTGCTGTCTTTACAGACCTTTAGAAAGAGGAGTCTTGAAAATATGAAACAACAGTTTCTTTCAGTCCACTTGTGTTGATTTGAACATTTTATGTTCAGTTTCAACATTTAATAGTAGGTTGATAGCGGGTAGACAACTTAGACCATGACATACATCTAGCACAGATTGCTTATCTAGTGTAATGACTAAGTTAAATAAAATGCATTGATAAAACTACTTACTATAATAAAATTTATAGTAGAAACTAATTGCTGCATACTTGGCTGAAACTCTTATTAATGAAGGACTTTGATTTTTAGAAACAAGAGAAGGCTGTGGACCAGCAGTGTAGAGACCAAGCTGATAGGAAAGACAGCAGTTCCTGGTGGCTGAACACATCAGTGGCTGTGTGGGAGGGGATGGGAGAAGTTTTGTTCTCTTTCAAATAGCCATTCCCACTCACTTTATGTTCTGGGGTACTTGTGATACAGCATGTGCTGTCAGTAGTTTTGTTCAAGTCTCCTACTATCAGCTGAAGAGCTTGATTTTAAGTTGCGGCCTCTAATTTTTAGTCTGGGGTTAATTACTGCCTGTATTTACAAACATTGAAAGGGTAAAGTACATTTTGAATAAGTAAAATGAATGTTACTGCAAAGCTTGTGGAACAGTGCAAAGGATTGAACTTTCATAGTACATCATTGTATTTATTTTTTAAAAAAAGACATTTAATTTAAAGTTGTACTTGAATAAAAAGCATTTCAGTAGGCATAGAGTGTGTATAAAATAATTTATGTATGTTAAGTGCTCACAGAGTAGTTGTTGGTAGCTTTTGTTATCCCAGAATGACTCACAATGAAACATACTGCTTATATAAAAGACTGGTCTTTCACATGCATTTACCCTTGTTTTGCATAATATGAGCAGGAGAGGCTATTGAAACCTCCCAAAAGACATCCAAATGTTAATCTGAATAATGACAGACTTAAAATGAAGTTGTTTCCAATAATCCATGAAATTTAAGGAAAACATGCAATTATGCTGCACAGGTACTAATACACAGAGATATAAGTGATAGCATATAATGAATTTTTTTTGAGTCACAGGTTTTCAGGGTTTTTTTTTGTGATATCAGCTCTTTGTCTACCAGACTTCAATTTGAATTAAAAAAATTAAAATGGAGGTATTTATACATACATACATATATCTTTATCTGTAGATACAGATGTCTTCAAGTATAAGTATTATCTTTCAAATCTTAATTTGTCATTTTGAGATATATGGAAATATGTATTTCCATACTTCAAAATATATTAAAAAATGGAAATAAAATGTTGGACTGTTTTAGTGACAGTTTTACCCATTTTTTCCTTTTCTTAGTGCCCTTTGGCAAAGTGAATGATTATAAATTCTTCCTGTGTTAAATATACAGGTGAAATTAAATTCTTCCTGTGTTTCAAGCGTACAGGTTAATTTGGATGTGTAACTACTGCAGTGTTACTGAAACTTATGCCAAGATTTTGAAATTTTCCATTCTTTCTCTCTGCACCCATTATGCATAATAGAAATGCTAAATAGAAGTTTATTTCTGTGGTAAAGTACACAAAGAGAAGCAATGTTTATTTACCTGTCCTTTTACCCTGGAATTACTGTTAAGGAATCTCCTTACAGGGTAGTGTATATTTAATTTACAGTTTTCTCAAGTTAGCTTTACAATTATGTTGACTTACTGAGAGGATTCTGTGACATCAATATAAAAACTAAAGGGTTTTGTCGTTTGAAAACTCAAAACGTAGTGAAGGATACCATTAAAAAGGGGATTTTGCTTTTAAACTAAACCACAAAAAAAAAGTGCAAAATTGTTTTACAGCTAAATTTTAAAGTGGTATTTTTCTTCCTAGAAACATATCTTTCAGTGTCTCCTTTTAGTAAAATCATTATCTCAAAAGGAAGCTATGAGTCATCTTACATGGTGATTTTGGTTTTGTTTTTTTTTCTCCTTAACATATTGATGTTCATTGTCTTTCATATATGTTTTGCATTCTGGAATGTATGTGCTCTAATAAACATCTTGGAATAGTGTGTAAATATATGCACCTTTTCCTTCTAGATTGGGAAGATCAGATGAACCATGTGACAAAGAAAAAATTCAAGTATTCATTATTTTAAATTCTTTACATACCTTAGCATAAGGCAGTAAGTTAGTTGCATCACTTTCTCCAGTACTCTCCCATAGGAATATGTGGCCAATTTTAATTTTGCTTATCTCCATCCTCCTTGTCAAAGGCCTTGCACACCAAAACTCTTGTCATCATTGAGCCAACACCAGGTGGAAGCCAGCTGGAGCCTTAAGACCATAGCTCTCATTGTGTTGCAAGCATTCACTCAGTTGTGTAACTGATTCCATAAAAAGGAAGACAATTGCCTGATTTAACAAGTCAGAGTTAAGTTATTCTAATTAAGACCCATGGGCATCTTGGCTACTTCTGTGCCTTTTAAAGAAAAAAACCCCAAACAAACACCAAAAAACCCCCAAAAAAGAACCCAACCAACCAAAAACTAAAAACCAAACAAAAAAAACCTCAGTGTCATCTGTGTGAGCAGGCAGGAGGCCTTCCAAATCCTTACTGCATATCTTCAGAAGGAATTAGGCTTCTGAAAAACTGACAAGGATGCTGAAGTTCACATTTCTTCTATTTGCTAAATCTGGTGGCTGCCATTTGTAGGCACTAGTGTGTCAGTCTATGGATGTTGTGAAGAATCAAAGGTAAGAATCGTTTTTGCATAGCATTACTTTTGCCCAAATGCAAGCCATTCACTGACCATCCTGTCCATACTGACATTCTGATTTTTAATGGACAATCCTAATTAAGGACTTGTACAGCTAAATCATTTTACTTCTTTCAGAATATTTCAGTAGCTCTTTCTTACCTAGACAGCTAAAATACCTGTCCAGAATAATAACACAATAGCTTTCTTCTTCATTATTTCATTTACTGTCTCCCATGAACTCAAGCAAAACCAGTTGCACTTCTGTTAGTATAGTAATACTTACAAGCTGTCTTTGGTTAATTAAGAACATAAACACTATCTATTCTTACACTGTGCTGTACTAAGAATACTTTCTTGAGGTATCAGCTTAATCTTATTAGCTTGGCCTCACACCCTTCTACCACCAATTATCTTTTCTGTTGTATATTCTAACCAGAGTGGAGATGTTTGTGATCAGAACACCACCACAGCAGGTGGTGTACTATGGCTCACTTTGGTACTGAGTGGTTATACAGTCAGACTGCTCTTCTAAACACTTCATCTTTCTTTGCTTTTCATTGAATTTCAATGTATTAAATACTCTTTTTTTTTTTAAATTTATTTAGGTTATTTTTACTAGTTGACTACAAATAAGCTGTTCCAAGTTCATTGATCAATATATTTGCAGGTAAGTACCTAAAGCATGTACGTAATATTAAATATATTAAATGCATCAAGAGTATAAATTCAAACAGCCGTTGAATGTACTCTTGAGAGTACAGCAGCGTAATAGTTTATCATGTTATTTCCCCATCTTAGATAGAATATAGATTAAAAACTTCTGTATGGTGTTACTGACTGTAATAATGCACTTCCTGAATGCATTAGAAATCTCCCAGAAGTTTTCATGCAGGGCTGAAATGTGGCAAGAAGTCAAACTGAATCTACAACCATTAAATTATTCTGGTTTATTATTACAAATGTTTACTAACACTTTCTGATTCTTCCATTTGATTGATGGTTGATTTAATGAAACATGCTTTTGGCAGAAGAGCTATAAAGGTAGACTATTAACACCAAGTGACTCACTGTGAAACAATGCTGTCGGCTTCATAATTGAATTAATGAATGGGATACAATCAAGTTTGGTGTCCAGATCAATAGAAGTATGCATTTAACTATACAGTGAGTCAGATGATGCAGCCTGATGGAATACATCATTCCAGGGATGTAGAAAATAGTGCCATTAAAACTGGCTGCAAATCTTTAACAGAACACATGTATTATTCCTAACTTGGAAATAACTTTAATGAAGTATTGCAGCAAGTTGAAAGAAATTCAGTTGATCTCTTACTGTAATTACGTGGCTATAACTCTGTGGACAAATATTTTTGTTCATCTTATGCTTAGAAATAACATTAGAAACACCCATCCTACCCAAAATGTAATGTAGGCCATAATCTCAGTAGTGTTCTCTCATCAGACTACATTTTCAATTTGTGCATGTATTTCAGAAAAGGGCTTAGCCTGTATTGTCTGGGAGCATTCCCTTTGAATAAAACATTTCAAGTTAGCTGTATTTGCTGCTAACTTTACAATCTCTTTTTCCTAGGCAGATTTTTTTTCCTAAATTTTACTAGCTCTAGTAAAGCTGCCTATGGGATTTCATTACACTTTCTGTACAAAAAGGCTGCAATAAATATCTAGTAATGAAAGTAGTGTGTAGGTCATAAGCACGTGAATTATTAAACTTCTAGGTAGTGTGTAGAGGTATTCAGCTATGATTGCTAGGTTACAAGATAATCCTGGTGGGTTTTAAATTCTACAAGGTAAACTGACAGTACTGACCAGACTTAAACAACTCTTGAAAGGGACCTAACTAACAATTCACTCTGTCTTCACGTCATCTTTTGTTTTCTACCACAGTGGTAACAACTGGCTTTCTACATCCCCTTCTGCTACTTGCAGTCTTTGTAACATACCTGTGAATTTTTGAGCAGTTCTTTTAGCAAAGACAATAAAGAAAGAAAATGCATTTTTCAAACCATATTCTCAAATATAGTATATTAAATGTCTATATGGTATATAAAATGCCTCTATCTGCTTCTTCAGGTCCTCTTTAAAGATGAAGTGTATTGTTACAGTATGTATTTTACCTGAATTGGTTTCTTAACTATTTTTTAATTTATAAGGAACTTTAAATGTCAACTAGCTCTTTGGTAATTCATTATGACATTAAGTTATAAAAAAATAGGAATTATTTTTGGCAATTGTTTGGAGTATTCATTTTTTAATCTTAAAATTAGTGCATTCAGTTGTGTATTCATGTGCTAAGGATTTTACTAATAATTGAATGCAATTATTTTACCTAGGATTTACAGTTCATTTTCAGATGGCTTAGGCATAAATTACCTTAGTTGCTGCAAGTAAAAAAAAAAAAAAATACACCATCTTTATTTTGGTTGAAAATATATTAAAGTTATAAAAGCAGAAGCTGGAAACATGGGAGAATGTGTATGTTGAGATGCAGATAGCAAACTGCATAATCAGGGATGGTTTTCTGAATGGGGAACTCTGAGCTAAATGCCTCCTTTAACATGTATGCAACCCATTTTTATGCCAAATGGCATACTTTTTCAAAAACTAGCATTATATTCTGCCGTGGGTACCCCAAAATGTTACTGTATCCCATGTCTATCTGTGCCAAAAAATGGTTACTGGCTTATTAAGATCCTGCAGCCGGCAAATGGAACTGGGGAGAGTGGTACTGCGGGCATTTTTAAAGTCGGCTCTCGCAGGCAGCTCGGCCTCTTTGCTTCTAATTTCTGCCTTGCTGGGCTCTTCGTTTTTGCTGAGGCAGAGGTCTCGCTCTGGCTACTTGATTTGGCTCTAGGCTTCTTGCTGTAGAGCCGAGGTACTGTGGACAGAGGCTTTTCCTTTTTGGGTTCTCTTTTGGGTTTGTTTTTTTCTCAGAGAGGCTGCAGTTAGCAGTCTTGGGCTGCCTCGGGGCAAATTCCACCACGAGTCGCCCCAGCCTAGTTGCCTTGCTTAGCCTGCCCTGCCGTCTGCTGCCAAGAGAAAGGCGAAGTCCCTTCTTGAGTTCTAGCCCCGTGATCCAGAGAATACCAGCTGGAGCGCCTGCCACCAGGGAGATAAGAAGAGCAGTGAGCAGGAGGACTGACGCCTTTTTTCCTTTTGTCTGTGGAACCACGTGCTTATTGCAGAGAGCCATCTTGGCGGGGTGCTACCCTCTGAGATTTAATTATATTGTATCTAGCAGTTATTTGCTGTTATTTTTTGCCTGTTGCTGTTCTGATTGTTAGTAAACTGGGTTTGTTTTTTTTCACTTATATCTACTCGTATTCATTTGTTATTGGTGGAAAGGAATTGGTTAAACCTATAAGGGAAAGCAACTCATTCCAGAGTGTTTCTTCTTAAATTCTCTAAACCCAAGACATATTCATAAAATAAAACTAGTGAACGAGTATAGCTAAGACGTCTCTTCAGGTCTTCATACCCTTCCAGTGAGGTTTGTTGGTGTGGTTCCTTAACCTTACACTCATGTAGATGACAAGAGGAACAACTTTTTTTAACTATTAAAAAAATCAGCAATCCAAAAAACTATTTGGATCTTCTCTTAACGCTGCTAAAAATATGCAAGGAATTCTTGTTTTAATATAGACAACTCACTATATATTTGTTGCTTTTAAATTAATGTCCCTTTCTCTCTGCCTCCACTACACCAGAACAAAATAATGACTGTCCTGGGACAAAGAAAGGGTCTACCTAACCTAGTATCCTGTATTTAGCAGCCAATACCTGGGGAAGAAGGTCACATTAAAGAACTATAAATGATGCTATTGCAAAGTATTCTCAAAGACTTCACTAACATGCAGATCAGGAACTTCCAGAATAAGGGGCATTGTCTCTGCATTTAGTAATCCATTATAGATTTCTCTATGTATAAAAATCTCAAAATGTAATTACTGATCCTGATCATCATCCATATCAAAGTGGTTTTCTATATAAATGTACCTATGTTGGAGCAAGCCTTAACATTAAGATTGTACATTTCACCCAAATTTATGTGGAAAACTGTTGAAAACCTGAGGATGGGTTGATATTTCTGTCATGGTAGATTGCTGAAGAGCTGTGGCAGTTGCCTCACGTCTAGCTATAGCAGCACATAAGGGAGTACTATTTAGCTTTGAAAATACAGAAGATGGGAACTTTTCTGTGAAATGTAGAAGTGAACCTGAGACTCATTCCATCATAGCACAGGATCTGTCCCTGTGAAAGGAGTTTTTCTATCTGCTATGGAACAGAAAGATTCAGCTCTGCTCTTGCAGTGTTTATCTACTGTTTGCCCTGATGTACATCCCTACAGATGGCAATGCACACCACAAAATGTTCTATAATCATATCTATTTTTCCAGATTAGTTCATAATGCAGAGGCTTGCTTATATTAAGTAAAAAGAGGAATAAAGAAGCTTTCTTCAAATGTAGTCCTATAGTATGTTATTACTGTTTAAAATGACAGTACACATGCTTATTCTTTTATCAAAAGAGAGAGATATGGACCTAACAGTCTTGGGACTTTTAAAGAAATTTGTACTATGAAAGGGATACAGAAGCTTTCTCTGCATTGGCAAGTTATCAAGCTTTCCATATATTGGAACTTTGGGAGAACATTGCCGAAAAGAAGATGGAGCTACAGAAGAGATGAACTAAAGCTACAGCCACTTACCAATAACTGTAGTACTATTTCAGAATGATACAGTTCATCTTCCATGAAAACATCTCTGTTAAAGACAGATGAAATTCTATAGCTCTGTAAAATTCCAAACTACATTTTCCCTAATAATTTTCTTTCACGGAAGTCTTTACTCAGCATAAATTTGATACAAGTTGGTAAATTCATCAGGTTCTTAGGGATGACTTGAATATTCTGCTCTATGCCTTACCTAATAACATACAGAACAAAGTACAAAAACCATCAGTGTCAAGGTGAAGGCACATGAGATTTTTCATACCAGAACTAGCAGGGTTTCTTAAGGGGGGTAGGGAGCCCCTTGAACACCCAGCTAAGAATATCAGCTTCTTACTTTTTCAATTTTAGATAAAATTTTGTGCTGACAAAACCATAGGTCAAGTTGGGACAAAGCGCTTACCACATGTTTGCATTGGACAATGAGCTTCCAGGTCTATTTTTAGTCAATAATGAAAATCTAACTGCTGTCTTGGGCAAGGAATCACCCTATTAAAATAGAACAGCAACTCTTTGGAGTCCCAGAAAGAGCCCAGAGGTGCTGACTCTGCCACAAAGACTATATATATATATATAGACAGATAGACAGATAGATATATAAACACAAATATATATATATATATCTATACATGGAAAAGGAGCATTCCAGGTACACACTGGCCACAGGTGGCCCTTGAGTGGCCCTGTGTTCTGGACCAATAATCGGCATCATCCGTGCTGGCTAATACTTTATATTGAGTCCATGAAGGGTCTACAAACTGAATTGTCACTGAAGAAGGTGAAGGCCTGAATTAATCAGTTTCTCCAGACACTTTGGCTTTAGATGAGATGCATTTTTATTAGGAGCATGCTACTGGAACTCTAAAATCCTGTGGGACAATGCAGTTAGGAGGGTAGACTGCTTTTATCAGCAAAATTCTCTGCAGGACTAGTCATCATAACCTGCTTTGTAGGAGCTTACACTACTTAGCTGGAATGAAGGCTCGGTTGTGAAGCCACTTCGCAGAATCACAGAATATGCTGACTTGGAAGGGACCCACAACGATCATCGAGTCTTAGCCCCGGAAAGGACATCCCCAAGAATCACACCATATGCCCATGGAGAGCGTTGTCCAAGAGCTTCTTGAACTCTGTCAGGCTTGGTGCCGTGACCACTTCCCTGGGGAGCTCGTTCCAGTGTCCAGCCACCCTCTGGGTGAAGAACCTTCAAACAGCAGGCATCTCCTCTCCTCCGCGCACGGCAGCACCGAGCGTGGCCACTCGCCGGCGGCCACTGGCGCGTCACGGCTTTCACGGAGCTTTCTGAGCCCGCCCTCTGCAGCCGCACCCGCACCGCTGCGGGGCGCCCGCTCCCGCC
>VZTX01007814.1:0-13163 GCA_013400915.1 Pardalotus punctatus | reverse complement strand
AAAATCCCAAAATGGCAGTGCAAGTTCCCAAAATGGCAGTGCAGTGACACAGGAGAGTGGTGCCATGTGCCCTTCCTCTCAGACAGGCAGGAGAGCCTGATCAGGGAATCACAATTTAATCTGTTAAAAATAAATAATCCTAGGGTTAGGAACTGGAGACTCATCTCTTCTAACTGAAGGTTTATATTTTCACACCGGTCCTATAGCGAATTTGATGAACAGTTATTCCTTTACAAAATAACCTAAAGGATTCAGCCAGGAAATAATTTTTTTTCCCTCAGTTTATTCGCTTTGCCCTCTTTAACTCAATGGGGGAATAATGTTTGCTGCCTTTCTCTAGCCCTGGGATAGTTCAGTGAGTCCAAGCAAAATCACAGCTCCATCAGGAAGAACTGATAAAGCTCCTGTGCAGGATGTACCTTAAAAACTACTTTTAGGAAAGCCTGTTGGAGCTTCTTCAAACAAGCAGCAGATTACCGGACCAGAAGTTTGGTATTTCCCTAAATTTCACTTTACACATCTGCGTCCTTTTGCAGACTTGGACCTTCAAAATCTTGTGTTCTCATTCCCAACCAAGAGAAACCCTTTCAAAAATTATTTTTGGTCTTCCCTTGCATGTTTACATGTTTAAATAACTCAAGAAGTTCAGCCTGAAGTATGTAAACCATTTTGACACTTTCTCATTTATCACACAACTCGTGACTGTCTCAGTCTTTGATCCTACAGAATGAACCCAGTGCATTGGCATTGCAGCTGAAATTGGGATTTTGCACATGTGAAAACACTAAAGAACATTTATAAGGTCAGGAGACTTGCTTTAGGGTGAGAAGGTACCATCTCTGCATAAAAAAAATTAATTTTATCATGGCTTCTGGTCAGAACAAAGGCCATGGAAATGGAAAAGTGAAACTTGAGACATCCACTTTCACTGAGTGGTGAGACAAAAAGATGCTCTACCATCAGCTTTAATCATCTTAGGGCCTTGGAGGGGAACAATTGCAGCACTGCAGGGCAACCCTTTTTATTTACTCATCTGTAGATGGATTTGGCTCAAAGAGCCAGTATGTGGAAGGAACACTGATCCAGATTGAAAAAAGTCTAATCATCAGATGAGAAAATTGGTATGGAGTGTATCTCCTGATAGGAGAATATGGTTTGCTTTTCTGTTGTTGGTGGGATTTGTGGAAGCAGGTAGAGAGGTCAGGCAGACAGGCTTCAAGATGGCAAAGAAAAAGGTTTTATTTACAAGAAGTTCTTTTTATAGACAGTAATAAACAAGTGTCTATTGGCCAAAGACAATCCACCCCCAAAGACCTATTGGTTATGGCTTNCAAAGACCTATTGGTTATGGCTTGTACACCTCTAACACAAAACACAGAGATTGAGAAAGTACAGTTTATCTGTATTCTCCATGCGAGAGAAAGGAAAATCCTAAAACAATGCAACTACAGGAGAACATAAAGGAAATATCTAATCTGTGCTGTCTGCAGATGTCTGGGGAGCAGCACAGAAGGGCACTAAATAGCACAAAGGTTTAAATGTGGATATGTGGCATCATGGAAATGTTCACACGACACAAAAATCCAGCACAGATTTTTCAGCACAAATCCTGCTGCAGATTCGGCCTTTGGAAATACGGCAGCCTGAGCTTGCTTGCTTTGCAGAAGGAAATAAACGCAGTGAAAACTTCCACGGATCAGGAAAACAATATCTGGCAAGACCGAATTCTCAAGACAGTCTGGGAGACTCCAGCCAAAAGAAATACCGTGGTCTGCTTCTTAAAAAATGATGTGATTTAAAGGACACAGGCTGAAAACTGCCTGTGCAATTCAGCCACAACACAGCCTAGCACCAACCGGACCCAGCTTCAGAAAACAGATGCTGTCACCAGTGCAGAACAGGGAGAAACTCTCACACAATGTGCTGGGCCTGGTGGAAACTTCTAGGAGCTGAAATAAAGTCACCTGCTTTTTCTTTTTTGGAAGATGGTAAAAAAATGATGAAAAATCGCCAGTCAGGGTTTTGGAGTTTGGATTTAAAAAATCTCGAGGAGCTGGTTTTAAGCCATGTGATAACTTCTTACTTCATCTGCTGGTGGTTGCTTCAGGCAAGGAGGAAAAGAGTGTATCCCATGTAAAATAGCTGAACTTGGGGGGTTTTTTAATGTGTTTTTTTTTTCTTTTTGGTTGGGGTTTTGTAACAACCTGGTATTCAAGCAAAATTTTTTGCTAGAAAGAGTAGAGGGTGGTTTTCCTAGGGAGATGGGGCAGGGAGGAGAGGTGATCTGCCTGTTAAAAATCTTATGGATGGAAGTTTCCAAGACTGGAGGCAATGAAGCAATAAATCCAGATGAAAGTCAGAAGAGGTGAGCACCAGTGGAGTTATGTGTCAATTCTTCATGGGCTAGACTGAAAAGCTAAAGGAAAATCACTAAAATAACGTCATATGTGGATTTGACAGCAACAATTTGTATATTCTGAATATTTGAAAGGAGTGATTTTGTAATGAGAAGCAACCTTATAACAAGACATGAGAGTAAAACACTATCCCAAGCTTTGGGAGATTAAAATTGGATTAAGTTTGGTGGTTTGGCACTGTCTCAAGTTGAACAGCTCAGACTGGGAAAGGGGCCAGGAGAATCTCTACTGCCAGGAGAAACAAAGAACCAGAGGTACATGATGTGGCCAGAGAACATCAACTGGTGGCCCATGACAGCTTATGCTCAGGGAGGAACTATGGGTTCTCAACCTGTAAATATTCTTTTTCCTCCAAAGACCTTTCTGTCTGCTCCCCAGCACTTGTCATAGAATCCCTAAGCTCAGTGAATGATCCCAATGTCCTATTTTAGTCAGAGACTATAGGAATTAAAAATGTTCCTCAGTCAAAACTCACATGCTGTTATATTTTTAGAAAAGTCAGAACCAACAGGGAGGAATTGAAAGCAAATATGGAAGAATGTTATTGCGATTTTTTTGATCACACTAGTTAGGCTGTGCATAAAAAGGAAGCCAAGCAAGCAGGGTACAATCAAACATCTGTGCTGGATTGACAGAGAGGCCTTTCAGCAGTGGGAATATGTAGTTGCTACTGGCCTGATTAGGTCTTTATTCAAATACATTCTGATTTCCTTCAGCAGAGTTGATGCTGTCATCAGAGGAAGCCCCAATTAATAAAGTAAAATCCTGAGCATTCCTAAGTGAAGCTCACCCAAATGCACGGTGTGTTCAGGACAGGTTTCCATAATCCATTTTCACGTGCAGAAAACCCCACTGCAGCATGGTGCTGGAGCTGACTCCTCACTGATTCTCTCGCTCTTTCTTTTGGTGTCAGGGCCAGATCCCAACTTTATGGCTCATTTTTCCTTCTTTAACACATCCCTGCTGCACTTTCCTGTGAAGGATTTGATGCTGGGACAGGCTGGCACTTCCCTGCATCCCCAGAGTGAATATGGTCACAGCAAAGTCCTTGTTCACCCTGCCAAACTGCAAACATTGAAGAGAAATCCTTAACTTCTCTCTCTCTGGAGCCTCTGTGTTTATATTGATATCCAGGGAACAGAATGCACTGAATTTCCATCTTAGGTTAAAGTTCAAAGTTCAGCATCTCAGCCAAAAGTTCAGTGGTTTGATTGTCACCTCACTCCATGGACTTACTCCTACTTAAAATGGGTTCTGTCAGCATTCTGGACATTATGTGAACTTTCTGTTTGTGTTGATGCTTGACCTGCTCCTTGTTTTCTTTCTCCTTATTCTTAATGTAAAAATAACAAACCAGACTAAAAATTATCTCCCTGTTATTACTGAACACTTATATCTCAAGGGACTGTTAATAAAAAAGGGAAGCTTTCCAAGCAGCAAAAAACACAAGTTTAGATTTCCTTTTTTTTTGCTTATTAGGACTTCCGACAGTATTTTATTTTTTTATTTTTAATATCCTTTTTCCTTCCACTGTCTAGCATCTCCCAGTTGTTTTTAAATTTAAAGCATGTGTGTCCCAAATATGATTTTATGGCATCTTGTCCCAACCTGCGTTCCTGTTTGTTTTCTCCTTTCGCATTCAAGAATTTCCTTCCATATTTCGCCTCATTTCCACGGCTGTGGGAAAGCAGTGCAGCTAATCAGACACATCTGACACTTTTTCCTGTCAAAGGGTGAGCCCAGCTGTGGAGCTTGAGCAGCCTGGGCTGTGCAGAGCTCATCAACCTCATCTTCAGAAGCAGCAAGCTGCAATTTTTGTGAGTAGAGGGGCTCAGAGGTGGCTTTGAGCTCCTTCCACCTCGCTCTCCAAGCCTTGGCCCCACAGATTCCAGTCCCTTTTCTCTCATCTTTTCTTCCTCACCATGCAGGATCCCTGACCAACAGGGATGTCCAAAAGTCTATTTGAAAATCATCACTCTCCCAAACGACATAAATAATCCAAGGATTTGCTGTAGAGCGTTTGAACTCTGACCAAGACGTTTGTTGCTGTTATCCAGATTTCATTTTTTACTGCTAATACAATAGGGTTCTCCTGGATATGAAGTCTCGTGGGCTTGCTCTTTGCCAGGAATTACAGACTGACGCCCTGATGATACAAGTTTTCTTCTGCAAGTCCTGACATTCTTTTTTTTCCCCTTAATTTTCATTGCTCTCTTCTGATCAACCTGCCTGTTCTTTCCTCAAAAAGGTTCCAAATTAGGATGGTACGAGTTAGCTGTGCTGATTTATTTTGGGTAAGAAGTGGAAGTTCACAGCTGGTTGGGAAAAATCTGCTAGACTGGCACTTTTCAGGAATAAACCACCTGGCTGAGTTTGTCTCCTCACTTAGAATGACAAAGCCCACAGAATTCTTTCGATCAGGAAGCTGACCTTGTCTTTTGAAGGTTTATGTCCCTCAGTGCCCAGGCTGGGGACTTCCCTTGGCACGGTGAGCTCCTGAATATTCCCTCAAATATCTGATGGTGGAGGCATCGTCAGATATTCATTCATTCCGCTTACTCTGTGTGAAGGTATGGTTTGATATTTTCTGCATTTTCCCACAAGATGGCACAATTTTCTTATGAACAGTGTGTGCTCAACCATGGAACGCTTTCTGCTCTGAGGAATACAAGAAATGAACATATTCTGCGGAAGTCAGGTGCTTTATTCTACTCAGAATTGGTTGATTTACCCTGTTTGTCTTGGAGAATTTTGCTTTGTCTCTCAAGTTCTTGTTCTCCTCTCATTGCTCCTTCACCAAATCCTCAGAGGAGCTGTGTCCATGCCGTGATGACAGGGGTTCCCCACAGCCTGGAATTTCACTTTATGATTCTTGATTTCGGGAACTGTGCCCTTTTTTATCTTGATGTCCACTTCATCTTGTAGGCAAAGGATAAAATATTTCTGCTGTTCGATTAGCTCCACTCTAATCCTCGGTCTTGCTAAATTATCATCTTCTATCTCACTGTTTGTATTTTCTTGGGGGTTTTTAGGATTTTCCTGTTGGTATTTTAGTCTTAAGTATTTGGATGACTAAAACTCTCAGAGTAATTCGAGAAAAATTATGGGGATAAAAGTGTTGCAAGTCTTTAGTTACCTTTCTGCTACTACCTGATTTTTTCCAACAAGCTCTGGAGAAGAACCGTGGAGAGGATAAGATGCCATTTCTAAAACAGAATTTAACAGGTGTTGTTTGGTTTGTTTTTTTTTTTTTTTCAGTCACCTTAAACAATCTTTTCTTTCTGCTCTTCTTCATTCTAATCATTTGGGATTTAAGTCAGGGAGAGATGAAAGAATGAATGTGATTGCAGGAATGTGTCTCCTGTGTTTCAAGCACAACCTGAGCAAGGTTGTTATTTTCAGGTTGTTGAAATATTGATTCAATTTTTTTACTCAGTATCCAAATGCCAAATACTAAACTTCATGTGATATTAACTCAGGGGTGCCAAACACGGGTTTGTGGGGTTTCATCCAGCACTGAGGAGTTGGATCCAGGGCCTTCAATTCTGTGAATTTGGAGCTGGGAATTTCCCTGCAGCCGGTGGGAGCCATCCTCCAGCTCACCTTGCTGCTTCTAATAACGCAATGAGGAAATCTCTTTGTGACAGAATTTCAGAGACGAAAAAAGAAGAGTGGTCAGCTTCTTGACCTCAGGCCAGTTTGCAGGGTGGAGAATTAGGTCCATGTTGAGATCTAAAAGTCACTTAATGAAGCAAAGAGAAAGGCACTTAATGAAACAACAG
Organism: Pardalotus punctatus; assembly: GCA_013400915.1. Taxonomy (NCBI): domain Eukaryota; kingdom Metazoa; phylum Chordata; class Aves; order Passeriformes; family Pardalotidae; genus Pardalotus; species Pardalotus punctatus. The sequence continues at coordinate 6,964 of VZTX01007814.1, read as the reverse complement.
CCTTTGCCAAGCTGGGGAAACAAAGCACTCCCAAGTGAAGCTCCTGGAGCATGAATGATGCATTGGCACTGTCAGCTTGGTAGAGCATCCAAAGAACTAAATTAAATACATTTGAGACAGAAAATAGTAAGAAACTCGATTTCAGAAAGTGCAAAACACCGTCTAATGCGGCAACTAAATTAATGACTTCATTTTACAACTGGGAAGACCTGGATAACCTCATTTTATCTGAATTTCAGTGACAGGCACCATTCACTCAAATTATTTGCAGGCACACTTGGGCAATGCTGCGGCAAAAGATGAATGGATGGAGTGGATGGGAGGCCCCTGGAGAGCACAGGAAGAACTCTGGGAAGAGCTCTGGCTCCTCACTGTCACGATATCACCTCAAAGGAAAACCCGAAGTCACTGCAGCACTGAAATATTGACCCCCATTTAGAGGGCTCTGTTATATCACTGCTAGTTATTTTTAATGTCATGTTCATCTGGAAGGAAAATGTGGTGATGTGTGGCTTCAATAAGCTTTTGCAAAAGCCAGCTGTGCTGAGTTGAGTTGCCCAAAACTGCTATCATGCAAAAATTTATTACTTGGCATTGGATATTGAGTAAAACAAACCACACCCAGGTGCCACCTCAGTTTTTCCAGTGTGACTCTAATTTTGACAGGGAGAAGACTAAAACTGTGTCAAAATAATAACAGTGCTATCCCTTTTCAACATTGTTGTGAATATGAATAACTGAACAACATTGCATTGGGCATACAAAACAGCATTTTCAGGTCTGCAGAGAGAATAGATTGCTTAAAAATGGTAATTTAATAAGATAAATTTGGATCTCAACTAAAGGGCACCTCCATAATGTAAAGGGTAATTCTCCTCTCTGTGGATTTTACCTTTAAAGAATACACAGTTTTGATTTTTCTGTCCCTTTATAGACTGAGGAATGTGCATTACCATATAGCTTCTTATTGTTCCCATAAGATGCTCACTCTGAGAGCTGCTCCAACTAGGATTGTAGTGAAACTGAATTAAATTTACATATTCAAGGATGTATTCCAGCTGTTGGTTCTTGTTTGTCTGGTTTTTTTTTTTTTTTACTTAATTTTCTTGAACCAAGCCAGTCAAAACAAAAGGAAAAACAAAAAAAAGGGGTTGGTGTAGCAGCAAATCCTTTGCTTTGAAACATCCCTAATGTAGTAATCTAGAATTCAGCCCAAATTTTAATCCAGTCTCGCACTGTCCCAGTGGGGAAACTTCAGCAATATTACAGGAACCAGGGTGAAAATTTATGAATGGGAGGATATCTCATTTGCTGAAAAAGGCAAAGTTGCTCTGGGCTTTGAAATTATTACTCTTTATGCTTTTTAATATTAGAAAGATCCAGGGTAATGCAGCAATTTCTCTCTCTCTGCTGCTGTAAGGTGGGATAGGAAAATCTATCAATGTCCTCCTGCAAATGTCTCATTTGTGAAACTCATATCAGTTCTGGGTCTGTCAATGAGCACCTTTAAGTTTCACAACTAACAACGGTAAAAAAATACATATTCCTCTTTCACGGTCATTTTGAGCACACAAAATTGCATCTAAAAAGAAATACATTCTTATATTTCCTGTGGTAAATGAAATGTCTTTTAAATTCTGGAGAAATAGCAACGTTTTTCTTGTTTTGAAGTGGAATTGGAGTCAGGCCTTGCGCTCTCTTGCAGAGCACACAGGAGAGCAAAGAGAGCAGCTGCTGAGTTTGCCTTTGACATCCTTCTTGAAAAGTCAAGGTTTAACCTCCAGCATTTGATTTTTCACCTCTGGTCCTTTGAGAAGAGTTTTTACCATTTACTTCCTTCTGCCAATATGGTCAAAAATTATTAATAGTGATGCCAAGCAAGAGATAATTAGCAGTGTTTGAGTTTGGGTGGGGTTTTTTTGTCTTGGTAAGGATTTTTCCTTCCTATAATTGTTGTAAATTTGATAATGGTGCATTTCCTGATTCACTTAAAAACATAAGAGAAGAGTCTGAAGTGTTTTATTCTTTTTTTTATTTACATGATTGTGTAGCCCTAGCCACTCCCTTCAAATCAGTAAGCTGAAAGAAGGACAAGTAAGGTAGAAAAGGAAATAATGAAATAATCCAGAGAGATGGATAGCAAGGCATCATGAAGGCCTTATGTTATAAAGTTACATTTATTTTGGGCAGTTATGACTAACCCTGCGCTGAGTAATAGGATAGGAGGGAAAACAGGATTTCTCCTGGCTCTGTGGTGTTGACAAGCAGCACTTACACTTCTAGGAGATCTATAATCCGGAACTGAAAGCCAGAATTTTCACAAGGATATTCTTAGAACTTAGTCCCAAGGGTAATTCCTGACTCCTCATTGCTTATTATATTCTTATTCAGCCCCCATCTTCCCTTGTGTAAAATCAGAGATTTTAATCTCTGTTAAAACTGCAATATGTCCTTGATTTAATCAGCAATCATATGGATTACACAAGGACAACAACAATCTCTAAATTGTTCAGTATTTTGGTCTTGCTCTGGCAAAATCATTAAGTGGAGTCTCATCTTCAGCATGGCCACAGTTTCCACGAAACAACGATGTTGTTTCTGCACACAAGACATTTGGAGTCAGCAGCAGCCTTCAGGAAAGAGCAACAGCAAAGCCAAAATGCGGGGAAGAGAGTGGAAAGTGGGATCAGGAATTTGGGAAGCCATCCCCCACCGGCTGATGGCCTGATTGCTCTCTTGCTGGATGATTTTGGAAAGCACAGATTATTCTGGCAGTTTCTCACCTGCACCCCAGAAATCTTTTTGCAAATGCAGGCACGGAGAACACACGGATGCTCTCCATCCTCTCGGGTGCTGGACACATCCTAGGTGTGGAAAATTTGCTTGCAGAAAACCAAAAAATCTGTCATGGTTTGGAATTACTTTTCATGATTTGAAATAGTTTAAGGGTGCTGGGAAATGATTACTCAGAGCTGCCCAGCTCTGTGCTGATGGAGACAAACCTGGGAACTGCCAAGGAAATGCCAGCAGAGGAGGAAGGGCTGAGGGCCCGCAGCAAAGTCACAGTGGGAAAATCAAATATGAGTTACCTGACATGCTGTTATTCACAGAGAAAAGGGTTTCTGACTCTGAGAGTGAAGTCTCTCTACAAAGCCACAGGTGAGAATGAAAAGCTTCAGTGAGGTCTTGGTGTAGATGAAGAGCTTCCCATGTTATGGAGCTGAGGTTTTGTGGGCGTCTACTTAGGTTATTAATCTGCTGGAAAGAGTGAAGAAATCACACAAAAGGACGACAAAAGCAAAGGAAGACTTTTTCTATATGTTTCTGGAGTATTTCATTGTATAACCTTTATGCTTCTGCTTCCAAAAGGATCCAGCCTGGCTCCGTCAGTGAGCTTTAAAAATAATTTGATTTTAATCTCTGCTACTGTCCAACCTAAAAAATAAGTGATAGACTGAAGAGAAAGAGTGCCCAGGACTTTGAACTGCAGCAATCATTACTGTATCAATATAACAAAAGATGAAACCAGCAGCACTGAGAAACACAGAGAAAATTGTGAATAGGCTGTTGTAGGTGTGAATTATGCCACAGATTCCAATAAGACTCCTAAGAAAGGCACAATAGTAGTCAGGGGATGAGAATTCATATCTCAGTCACACATTTCAAATGGTTTTTAAAGGGAGTTCAGAACTCTGTTATTTTAGTGCTTCTTTCATTGTTTTTTTTCCTTATCACCTCAGGTTTGTAGCAGGGCTCAGGGTCTAACAAAATGCATGTCAGAGCAGTGGGGCAGCAGAAAGGCAGGGAAAACCTTTCTCATGGGCATTGATGGAGGGAAATCCAGAGGGAGAGTCTTGGGGGTAATCTGAAGGCTTTCACTCAAAGCCCACAGATTTAAAGAGAAAAATCTCCAGGAACCACTCCAGGTGTTAGGCATGCTGATGTTTTACCATTTCCAGATGCTGAAATGCTGCGATTTCTCCGTACCAAAACGTCACCATCCCTCTGCAGGTTGTGACTGCTATTGCTGCCCTTTCACACCACAGCACCTCTCTGACTCCTCGGTGGGACAAAATCAGGGAGACCCGAAGAAAGAAGGATCACAAACTTCTTTCCTATATTTTTTTTTCCTAGACCAGGGCAGAGTGAACTCAAAGCACCTTTAAATTGCTCCAAGATGGGCACAGTGGCAGCTTGTTCTTTCCAAAGTTAGCTGTGCTGAGTTGCTCTTTTTTTCTCTAACAGGAAAAAAAAAAAAGTGTTGCTCATTGTCAGTGTTGTTCATTGTTACTGGTACAAAAGCTCATCTCAGATCTCTGGCAGCTTTTGCAACGTTATCACAATTTTTTCATGTAACTGGTATTTGGTTGCATAAGGTGGAAGTGCAGTAGGAGCAGAGAAGTTTTAAAGCACAGTGTTCTCTGGCATATGGACTCTTTTGATCTCTTTTCCATAGTGTAGTCTTACCTAATGGAGGTTTTCTGGGTGCTTAAATATGAACATTTTATATTTAAAAAAATAAAGGAAGAACATTTCACTTAGAACTGAATGTGTGGGCTGGTACCCAAGAGCTGAGAAATAAATCATTGTATTATTGTTGTCATTCTCCTTAGACCCAGGAGATTCAGCAGGCAAGCTGTATTTTAAAAGTTAACATATTTTCATATAGAAATACAAGGTAAGGTGTTTAAACAACTTTAGCACAAAGAACCGTATAGAGGTATTACTCCAAGCATTATTGATGAAAAAATTATCATTGCCCCAGAAACAGCTCCTTGGAAAATATTTTTCCCTCCTCTGGAAGCACCAATATTGAACATCTTTTATCATAATCAGTGGTGTTTTTCACCATTTTGGTGAAGACTAATCACCTTGAATTCTGAATGATCCAATTCTTGTGCCTGTTTCTCATATCAATCTGACATAATTGCACTTTCAGAGTGATGAAAACACAGCTTTGTGTAGTAATTGTCCTGAAGTAATCGTTATTTACCCCGGGAAATAAAATTTAAATCACATCCTTTCTGACACAGACAACCTCACCCACAATGAGAGGCTCTGCAATCACAAGGGAGTAAACAAATCTGATGGTTAGTCAGAGGAACTGAGCCTCCAACTCCAGCTTTGTGGCTCATCTTCATTTCCCAAAACCACTCCAAATACACGAAAAGGTGCCAAGTTACCAACGTGCTGAAAATAGAAGCCCTCAAAGCTCTGAGTCAAAAGAAGCTGCAAACTCAGTTAATTGTGATTTTCCTTCCACCCTAGCCCAGCTTGGCCCAGTCTATCCCAAAACAGTGAGAGTTGGGTTTCTTAATATTGCAGCTTTTGTACCTACACAGGGACAGTAGCAGAAGTTATAAAAACGTTCCTGTGTGCAGTAATGGGAGACAGCTTAATTTTTTTTAAAAATAAAGTGCTTAATAGGGCCAGCGGAGAGATGGAATTAGAGCTGGCGCAGTTTCCTGCAAGTGTTTACTTTTACAAGTTGAGTGTTTTTGTTAGGACAAATCGTGTCAAGCAGCATGCTCAGCCCACATACTTGTCTATTCTCTGAGGATCCCAGGGCTGGCCTTGATATCCAAACGAGGTCAGAAGAAAATTTCCATCTCTTTCCACCGTCCTGCTGCTTTTAAGAGGTGAAGAAGAGAAAAAGGGACACCATAGAGTTCCTTCCCAACAACTGGGACCTGCGTGGCTTTCATTTGGTCCAACTTGGAGACCTGAAGAGCCCTGGGGTGCCTGGCTGGTGCTGCTGGAGCTCAGGAACACAGGGAGGGAAATCAAAGCCGGCCAGAAGGGACTCAGAGCTTTCAACAGTAACGTGAGATTGCCAAGGACATAGCTGGGGATGACACACCTAGGGTTATTTTAGCAAATGAGTGTTTCCACTGCAATGTGGGGGCGCACAAAGATGCAGCAGCCTCAAGGAAAACAGCGTGCCTTGAGTACAGTTATGGACAAGATATTTGCTATTCAATTGTATATCTGCATGAGTCACCAGGTAAACGATCCTATATCGCTTATAAAACAGCTTCAGCGTCATAATCAGTGAGAAACTCTTTCCCCATTTCCTATTTTCATCCCAACATAATTTGCATGGTAATGGAGCACTGGGGCCTCAATCAGCGAAGCGACCACACTGCACCAAGCGCTGAACAATTCAGGGATTGTTACGATGCCATTTTTGTCACAGCTCTTCCCTGAGTACAATTTTATGGGCAGCAAAACCCTGCAATTAGGACATAGAACCTATCAAATAAAACCCAGGATAAGAGAAAAACAGCCTCAATGTATTTAAATCAAAAGTACAGGAAGCTTCTCCTAAAACCTGCATCACAAAAAGCAGCCCCCAGCGGGATGGATCTGCTGTCTGTGTGATGGAGCTGCCCAACGCATTTTTTGGGATAAACTAGCAGGGACAGCTGAACGAAAGAGCAGCTCAGACACTGAACTCGTGGCCCTTCCCAGCCTCTTCTCTTGTTCTGGAAATCAGTTCAGAGACGGATTGATTTTCCTGGGCTGCAGGCAGGGTGCAGGCAGAGAGCTTTCCCCACTGCTCTTTCTTTGGCTGGTTTTCAATTAAAGTTTTTGCCTTTCCTTCCTCTTTCTTCAGCACCTCCAGGGCTGCTTGGGCAGAGGGAGGGAAGCAGGATCTGGAGACATTTTTTACCAAGGAGGGGCCGTGTCCTGGAATTTGGGTTGGATGGCTCCATGCAGAAGTTGTGTGGGCTGCTATTTTTCTTTCTTTATGATAGCCAGACTATTTTAATCCTTCCAACAGCAATGATGTGTGCAAGGAATTATTTTTAAAATTTTTTTTGTCTATTGAAGCAGTTGGATCATAATTGAAAGGAGAGGGTAAAGGAAACGGCTTTTTAATATACTTCCTGATATAATTTCTAAGGTAGTAATACTTAGATTGCTATTCTTGACAAAGGACACACATAAATATAAATATAAA
>VZTX01007813.1:0-30507 GCA_013400915.1 Pardalotus punctatus | reverse complement strand
GTTCCAGTTCCAGCGTTTCGGGGAGGCGTGAGCTGGCAGGCAGGAGCAGCAACAGCCTGTCCTTCATGTCAGTCACAGACAAGGAGAATCTGTGGTTTCAAGGGGGCTCCGAAACACCCCATTAGTTTAAACTTCTGCCCTTGGTGCTGCAGGGAGAGGCAGGGTTGCTGTGGGGGGGTTGCTGGCGGGCACCGGGGATGCAGAGACCCCTTCATTCACCAGCTGGAAAGGCCAAAACCCTCCAGGGGAGCTGGACACTTTCCTAATGGAATATTTTCCTGTTTAGAAATGGGGACGTGACAAAAATAACGCTGTTCCCCTGCAAGGATAATTTTATCAAGGTCCCGGTGGGAGGCAAGCAGAGTCCCAGCCCGGGGCGCTGCCAGCTCAGCACCGTGTCCCTGTGTGCCTGGGGGGCTGTGCAGCCCAGCCCCTCCTGCTCCGGGGGGACACTGGGGGTTCTGGGCTCACCCTGGGGGTCAGGGCACAGGGAGCTCTGGGGGGTGGGAGAAGGAGCTGGGGGAGAAAAGGAAAACCCAATCTGAGGGCAAATGCTGAGCCTTTGCTTTCAGTACAGCTGGTGTGCGGCTCCTGAGGGGATTTGGGACAAGTGCTCTGCTCCAGCGCTGGGCTGGGTGTGGAGCAGGTCCTGAGCTCTGTGCTGGGCAGAACTGTCCCCTCCATGGTGGCACAGGCCATGTCCCAGCTGTGCCCACAGCTGGCAGTGGGCAGGGGCAGCAGGGCTGCAGCAGGCTTGGCTCAGAGTGTTGCTGCACTTTGGAACCAGCTCCCAGAGTTATTAAAATTTAAACCTAAAGTGGGTCAGTGGTGTTACAGTTCAAAGTGGTATTTGCTTTCAGAGCAGGTTTTTAGAACATGAATTGGAATTTCATCAGGAATTCTTGAAATACTTTTAAAGGAGATCATGGTAATTAGCAGAACTGGTGTTTTAAATCATCTCTGCTGGAATAAGGAGATGGTCTGCTGGTCAGGTGCTAATTAAAATGGGAAATGAAAAGATTAGGTGGAGGAAAACCTTTTTTATTACTGATATCAGTAATCTTGCAATTGAGAGAGTTGTCAAAAAGTTACAAGGTGAAACATAATCTCTTAGCCCTGACACAACCCTCCCAAGTTTCCCTCTTCCCAAGCAGCTTCAGTGCTTCCAGCTCCGTGTCCTGTGACTCTTCCAGGTGTTTCCCCCAAAGGTTGCAGGCACCTGGCAGGACACAGACAGGCTGTGCCTGCCCAGTGATGGGAGCTTTCATCCCAGCTCGGGGAAGTCAGGGGCTGGAGGGAGCTGGGAGTCCAGAGCCGCCCTCCCCGGTGCCAAGATCCGGCTCAGCATAAGCAAATTGTCCCTCTGCCTGGTTTTCTTCATCTCGAAAGCAGCTGCTTGTGCAACTAATGTGCTTTCAGGAATTGTGCTCCAGACCTTTGTTAATCCTTCAATGAGAAATGTAACAGCAGCATTAAGTACTGTTTAATTTTTGTATGCTTGAACTATAAAACTATCCTCAAGCAGCACCCTTTTCCTTAATGGAGGTTTTGCATTTCAAGGGATTAAATGTTCTTTACGCAGTGCTCTGTCCCTGATTTCCAATTCCTTTTGTGTTTCTCTGAGCTCCAGAGAGAGAAGTTAAAAACTAACTGACCATGAACACAACAGACTGGCAGTGCTGACTGAGTGGTGTCACAGCAGCTGAATCCAAAGCTGCTGAACTCGGACGTGTCCTTGGAAAAGCTCCCAAGGCAGTAAAGTACTCGTGTGCCCCTAATCTGAACAGAAAGTAATGTTAGCCTGGAGGAAGTAAAACAAAGCCACTCATGCAGGAGTCACTTCCTTTCCCACTTTGGCTGCAACCCCTGAGTGCGTTCAGTGCTGAGCTCACCCAGGGAGCTGCACAGGACCGGGACCCTTTCCTGCCCCTGCCGAGCCCTGGGGTAGAGATCCCTCCTGGTTGCCACCCTGCGGCACAGGGCTCAGCCTGTCCTGCTCACGGGGGTGTCCCTGGGCACGAGGAGGCAGCAGCTCTGTGACTGCAGCGGAGCAGGAGCTCCTCGGGAGCCGGTGATGCTGCGGTCCTGGAGGAGCTGCCTGCAGCCCAGCAATGTCCCCTCCCGCCTCGTCAGGGCAGGGGCTGTCCCGTGACTCAGAGCATGACTTCCTGCAGGAGTTCATAGTGTTTGTTTTCTAGGGAATGTCTCACCCAGCCCTCTGAGGGCTGTGGGCACATCCTGCACAGGTTAGCGCAGGCTGGAGCCCTGTGAGCATCCCCCTGGTCTGTCCATCCCCCTGATCCAGGCTGCTCCAATGCCTGCATTGGATTTGGTGTGCTCCATTTTCACCACTGTCTCCTCTCTACCCGCATATTCCCTCCCTGGTACCCGGGACAGCACTGGACCAGGCAGCCTGGAGCAGTTCCAGCCTCATCCTCCTGCCTCCCACCAGGGCCCAGGGCTCTCACGGATCCCCAGCCACTCTGAACACCCACCCCTCATACCTGGTTTTCCCCTTTCCCTTTTTTATTGGTCTGCAGTTCATATTCTGTAAATGAGCCTATTCCTCAGGTTTGTTCTTGTTTGAACTTGTGGAGCCTGGAATTGCAGGTGATGTTTTGCTGTTCTTTGCCCACCCTGGGGTTGGTGGGAGCACTTTCCACACATGAGGTTGCACTGAGGGGTTTGACTGCGCTCACCCCCAGCGTGCAGAGGCCGTGTGGGCAGCTCAGGGCACATCTCATCCCTCTCTTTCTCTTTAAAACATTCCAGGTTCCTTCTCGCTTCCCTTTCGCCGCCAGCCGGGCCGGGGAGGCGGCTGGGGAGGAGGAATGCGGTGTTACCGCATTGCTGAGCAGGAGCAGGGCAGGCACGCCCAGGTGAGGCACACCTCAGCCGGGAGGAAGCTCAGCCCAGCTTGCACACGCTGTAGCCTGAGGCACGATATTTATTTTTTTCCAGCTCTGTGTGTACCCTTGCTGTGAGCTGCCGCTCCTCGGCTTGACGTGCCTGTGTCACAGGTGGGTGACACCAACGGCAGAGCAACCTGCAGTCATCGATGGCTTCTGCTGAGCCCCTCGCCAGTCTGGGAGAGGAGGTGATTTGGGGGTTATTTCACTGAAGTAAATGGAAAAGGCTTGCTACAAGTTTTTCTGAGGATGAAAAGCTGATTTCACAGGGGTGGGGTGGTGGTGGCTGCACTCCCAGCTGCCTTCACTGAATGGTCCTCACTTTAAACAGGTTTTTGGAAGTTTTTGACTGTGCTGACACAGTAAAATAATTATAAAGTTATGCTGCCGTTTCCATTAATACTCATGTAACGCATAAGTGACGACTGCAGGGTGGTGAGTGCAGGAGAGCTCTGAATGAGGTCCGAAGCAGGGGATGAGGGCTCCTCACGAGCCGGGCACGCAGCTGGTACCCAAACAAGAACCACGTCCCTAAAAAACCTAACTCTGCCTCTTTCACAGCTGCTCAGTTGCCAGAGCTGCATTTGTAGAGCTCATCCTGGGCCATTTTGTGTTTTGAGGAGTTCAGTACCTCCGGCAGCAGGGGGATCTGCCTGTGCCCAGTCCCTGTGCTCGGGCTGCAGCCTGACGTGAGCACACACACGGTGGGACAGTAACTCACGTGGGCATCCCAAATGGGGCTGTAGGTGCCCGAGCTGAGGTGCTGAGAGTGGCCCTGCCTCGTCAGCCGAGGTGAAGCACAAAATGCACCCCCTGCCCGGGAGGGTGGGCGAGCACTGGGGTGCAGCCCCTGGTGCTGAGCCTGCAGCTCTCAGAGGAGCCGGTTCCAGGCTCCGCTGCAGCCCCGGGGCTTCAGGTGACCCCGGGGCTTCAGGTGACCCCGGGGCTTCAGGTGACTCCAGGGGTTCAGGTGACCCCGGGGCTTCAGGTGACTCCAGGGGTTCAGGTGACCCCAGGGGTTCAGGTGACCTCAGGGGTTCAGGTGACCCCGGGGGTTCAGGTGACCCCAGCTGGGCTGGCCCCGCTGGGTGCCCACCAAGCAGCTGCGGCGATTCTGTGTGCGCTGTGCCCGTCTGGAGCTGTCATGAGTTATGCCGTAACAGGGTGTGGATGTCTGGGGATCCCTGAATCACTCCTTTATCATCCCTGCACCCACAGGCACCTTCTCTCCAGGTGAGGCAGCTGCGCGTTAAAAGCCTGCGAGGAGCAGCCAGCGCTCAGAGGGCTCTCGGGCTGCCGGGGACACGGGGACAGCGCAGGGAGCAGGGCAGGTGAGGTTTCTGGCTGCTGGGAGCGTGTGCTGGCAGCTTTTCCTCCCCTGGGCTGTCCCACGGGGCTCCTTTCCCTGCAGGAGCCACTCGCAGGAGGTTTTTATGGGTTTCTCCTTCCCTGGAATGAGACTTTCGGCCATCGCGCAAAGAGCTTGGGTCTGGAATTGACTCTGGAAGCGCAGGGCGAGGGTGGGGCTGGAGAACAGAGAGTGCAGTGTGCCTGGGAAGGGGGGCTGGGGGCTCCCGGGGGTGTGTGTCTTCTCCATCCCTTCCAGCCCCGCGCTCCCGCCTGGCACCAGCGCCGCTCCCTGAGCGCTGCCATGGCGAGGCTGGGGCTCCTTACATTGCAGGCAAATTCAGTCTGAGCATCTGATTTCCCTCTTCGTTATTCTTGACCTTCCCCCTGTGTTATTCTGTGCAGATCAATTAAACTATTAAAAATATCTCCTTGTAAAGTGAGAAGGAAGCTGGAGGGCCTGGACTGAGCTTTTGACTGACACTTTCTGCTCTTCTCACTCCGGCTGCAAACTCTTCGCCAGGTGTGTCAGAGTCTGAATGGAGCCTGGCTGCCGGCTGTGGCCGTGGGCGCTGCTGGTGCTGCTGGGTAAGGCTCACAGTGCTCCCAAACGAGCAGGGCTCCAGTGGCTGGTGAGCAACACTGCTGATGGAGCTGTGGATCCGCAGCAGAGAGACCCTGGGCTTGGTAACAGCGCTGGGGCTGGCAGAAGGCGCTGCTCTCTGTCCTGAGCTGCAGGGATGGCTCTGGGAACAGGGGACAGCACCAGGGATGGCTCTGGGAACAGGGGACAGCACCAGGGCTGGCTCAAGGAGCAGGGGACATCACCAGGTCTGGCTCTGGGAGCAGGGGACATCACCAGGTCTGGCTCTGGGAGCAGGGGACAGCACCAGGGATGGCTCTGGGAGCAGGGGACAGCACCAGGGCTGGTCAGTTTGATGGGCAGGGCACTGAGCATCCCTGCAGCCCAAAGCCCCGGGTCAGGGCAAAGGAGGGCTTTGGAAATAGCTCTTAGTACAAAGCGCTATTAATTGAAAGCACTATGTATTAAAAAATAAAGGTAACTCGGGGGCAAAGCACCCCCCTCTTTGGTGGCACCTGCACTGGGCAGGTTTGTCCCAAGCACGGCCTTGTGGTTGGGTTGGTGCAGGCAGCAGCTCCCTGTTCTGGGAGGCTGCTCGGTGTCTGTGCCTCCCTCACACCAGCCCTGATCCCTTTTCCCGCTGTTCCAGCTGCCCCACGGCTCCTGGGAGCGCAGCGAGCCTGTTCCCAGGGCGCCTGCTACCCTCCCGCTGGGGACCTGCTGCTGGGACGAGCCCCTCACCTGAGAGCCTCCTCCACCTGCGGCCTCAGCCAGCCCGAGACGTACTGCACACCCCACGGAGAGGTACAGCCCCGCTGCCCCGCACCCCACACCTCCCGAGGGGCGGGAATCCTCCGTCCATCCCATCCTCCCCACCCTTCGGCAGGGATGGTTTAACTGTCTCAGCCCAGGCTGGGTGGGGCTCTGAGCGACCTGGGCTGGTGGAAATTGTCCCTGCCCATGGCAGGGGGTGGAGTGGGATGAGCTTTAAGGTCCTTTCCAAGCCAAACCTGTGATTTGTCCCCCTCCCAGCCATGCTGGGTCATTGCACCACGGGCAGTGTCCCCTCGAGCCCTTCTCTGCCGTCCTCAAGGGTGAGGAGCTGAGCATGAAGGCAGTGGCAGCGAACGGGCAGCAAAACTCTGGCCTGAAGCACTGTGGGCAAAATATCCCAAACTCTCCTATCCTTGAACATTTTAGTTATAAACTGAATTTGTGTTTTACTTGTCCAAAATGGGAACATTTGAGGACTTTCACAAAGACTTGGAAAAGCTGCCGGACTGCACAACTGTTTTCAATTGCTGCTTGTGCGGGGGCAGGAGATCCTGCTGGGGGATAAAGCTTCATCCAGCTGCACATTCCCAGAGCTGACACCCAGTCACGGGGAGAGGTTAAGGATCCAAGTGCCCAAGCCCAGAGCTGAGAGCTGCAGGGGTGAGGTGTCCCTGGTGTGAGCACTTCCTAAAGCCTTTCTGTGTCCGCTGTTAACCCCGTCAGTGCCTTGGGAGCAGCTCCAAGGGTTCAGTGCAGGACAGGCAGAAAGGCTCTTGGAAGGGATGCTGCAGAGGACAGGAAGTGGCAGCCCTCCAGTGGGGCAGCGTTTTCTGCACTGAAACCCAGCTCCAGTGAGTCAGCCTTCTCCTGGCTTTCATTCCCCGGCAAACTGAAGGCCAGGCTGTGGCAGTGAGTGGATTTGCTGTGGAGCCAGTGGTGGTGTGGCTGGGCTGGAGAGCTTCCCACTCATCGCTGAGCTCAGGGAGGAGGCAGCTCCCGGCTCAGAGGGGTGTGAGCACCAAATCCTCCTGGACGCTGGGCTGGCTGCAGCATCTCTCCTCCCTCAGCTCCTTTTCTAGGCTGACACTCACAGTCAGGCATTTCCTCCACTCCCTTTTTTTGGAGCTGCTGCCCCCAGGGATCAGGATTTTTGCTCACCACACAGATAAACCCCTGCTGCTTCCCATGGCTGCTGTGGCCCATGCACAGGGGAAATGGAAGCAATTGTTCCTGCTCTGACTTAATCAATTGTTCCTACCCAATTTCTGCTTATAGATGAGGAAAGTTGTACATAAATGTGCCTCTGAAATCTTCGTTTAACACTGACTTTTGGCAGTGAATTTTATTTGAAAAGGGGGCCTGGGGGGGCTTGTGCTTGGGAAGTGAGTGTGGACAGAACCTTGGCTAAGCAGCTGGAACGGGCTGGTCACCCCCTCTGCGTGACCCCGGGAGCTCGTTCTGGAGGGCAGCGCTGTGATCCTCTGCATCATTTCAGATCGCTGCAGCAGAGCCTGGCCAGCTCTGCTGGCTGCGCTCTGCTCGAGCAGGAACCATCTGCTGGGTGCAGGATTATGGAGTCAGGGCTGTGTGTGGAGCAAGGCTGCAGAGGTCTCTTCCAGTCTACAAATCCCCAAACAATTCCGTTTTCACGCTCCTCATCCCTTACCTTACAAGTACCAGGGTTAAGAGGGATCTGGAACAATTGACACTGATACGTTGAGGTGGATTCTCCAATTCTAGTTTTGCTTCCTTACATATTTGTGATCCTTTATTGAAATGAAAGATTCGGAGTTACTGATAGCAAATCCCCTGATTTCTGTTCTGCAGCTGTAATTGCTGATGGAGTTTTGATTACACAAACTCTTAACTTGGGAGAAATCCCCACAGGTTCAGCATTTCCTAATTTTTCCCTCCCTTTCTCTACTTCCCTAATTTAACCAAAACTGAACTCGATTTCTCTATTCCCATCCCATAAAAAGCAAGCGTGTTTAATTTATAGACTCCTAGGACTCTTTTTTGGTGGCAAGCCTTGCTCTTGTTTAGTTGCCAAATAGGTACAAATCTGGAGGTGGTTTCGCAAGCTCAGCAGAGGGCATGGGACGAGGGGTTGCTGTCCCTGCTGCGGTGCCTGGGGCTGCCAGCGCTGCCCGTCTGCTCCCTGCCGGCCCCAGGGTCCTCTTTTGCAACTCTGGTGGTCACTCATCAACTTCAGCCTCTGCTCCATTGTCTGCCTGGGCTCCAGATCCCTCTAACCTTTATACTTTGCTCTCCCGATTGCTCCATCCCTGGCTGGAGGCTCAGCCCGGTGAAATCCAAGGACACTCGGACTGCCATTTATAGCCCAGGACAGTGAACAGAGAAGTGCTGGGAGGTGGGAACCGGGCAGGCCAATGGTCCGGCCTGGAAATCATTCAGGGCTTGGGGAGTGCTGCTGGAGTCGGCTGGGAAGGGACGGTGAGAGGGAAACTGAAAATAAAATAGGAAAATAAGTGAGGCTGGATTTGGAGTCTGGGAGGTGCTGAGGAAAGACTCAGTAGGAAAGATTGTGATGGACTGAGGTGTGAGTCAAGCCTCAGTTAGCACTTCTCTTTCTTTAAATATAGATCTGTAATATATGTAAATATCGGTGTTATAGATATGTAAATGTAAATGTAAACGTATGCGCAGAGCTGTGATGAGGAGAGGGAGCAGCTCCAGCCCAGGGAAGGCACGGAGTGGCTTCCACAGACACCTTGAGCATCCCTGTGAGATCCATGGCAGCCACCAGGAGAGGAGGCAGGACGGGAGCAGAGCTGTGTCCCTGTGCTGGTGCTGCTGCCGTTCCCTGCAGCCTCCTGGAGCAGGTCGGGGGTGTGACTGCGGGAGAATTCTCTCTCCTGGGGAGAATTTTGATCTTTAAAATGTTGTTTGCGTAAGGGTCAAGGAGCCAGATTTTCTGTCTTGTCCCACCTGATCTTGGTGGGCACCTGGCGGATGTGAAGGGTGGGAATCACCTGTGTCAGCTCTTGTGTCGGGTGACACGGAGCCGTCCTGGGGGGTTGAGAGGAGCCTGGTCCCTGTGGGAGGCCGGGGAGGGAGACGTGAGCCCGCTGGAGCTCCTGGCACAGCACAGGGGTCCCTCCTGCTGAGGGATGGTGGCAGCTGCCTGGCAGGGCTGCTCTGCAGCATCTCTGGAGCTCAGCACCCACTCCCCTGTGGCTGCTCCCAAAAATAGCGGCCAATGCCTGCCAAAGAGAGAGGTGCCAGACTGGTGCTGGTGCTGGCTGCTGCCCACATCTGCTGGGCCACCTGCGGGAGTCACTCAGGGAGCTCAGCACCCACCCCAGCGTGCTGGAGCAGGGAAAGCTGTGCGTCCCAGTTCCCTTTCCTTCCAGACCCACACCCAGCTTTTTATGGGAAAAACGCATCCGCAAAACCGTGAAATAACTGTGGTTGGATGGGACCAGAGCATGGCTTCTAGTTTTGGGGTTTTCTTCATCAAGTCGGGGCTTTGCACTGAATAATTTGTGTTCCCGCCTGGTTGAAGGTAATGCAGCAACCACGGGCTGCTGCTCGGTGCTTACCTCGCTCAGGCATTCAGACACACCCTGCTCTTTGCTGCAGGGATGTGCCCCTACCTGCCGAAGAAAAAGCCTATTTCCCGTTATTTTTCCCTCCTCCCTTCTCTGTATCTCGTCTTTTTTTGGCCACACGGCTGCAGATTGACACATGTGCTGGGAGACATCTCGTCACTGCCTCGCAGCCGAGCTGCAGAGGCAGCAGGACCCGTGTGGGGTGTGGGATGAGCTGGTGCAGTTTGGGGTTTGCAGCCTGTCATCCTGGCAGATTTTAGATGAAGTTTTGCTGATGTGAGAACAGATGGGGTGAGGAAAACAGGCACCCACGTGCTTGCTTTTAAGGAAGGGAAAGGAACCTCATTTCCTTAAACCCCGTCCCTGGGAGCTTTGTCCAGCTCATGTCTTTGCCTCCATCTCTGCTGCTCCTCTGAATTTGGGGTAAAACCAAGCTGGGGGGCAGAACCCTCTCTCTGTGTTTTGAGCCCAACCTTGGAGCTCATTTTCAGTGTCATTTCCGAGCAGCCAGGCAAGGAAGTGACACTGATGTCATGGCAAAGAGGATCTCAGGCACAGGATGGATTTTGGGATTTTGGGGTGTCCTGTGCAGGGCCAGGAGCTGCACTCAGTGATCCTGGATCCATTCAATTCCACAATTCTGTGATATATCTGTGTCCCAGAATTGAATCCCAGTCCAGTTCAGTGAATACCAGTTGCTGACTGGGAAGTTTAACCACGATGGTAGAGCCAGGGGGGACTTCTGCTGCCTTTCCCATGGAAAATATACAGATTTCTTCACAGGCATGGCCAGCCCCGCTCCACGAGCCTGGCACAGCCATGTCCTGCAGATAACAGTGCTGGAATAGGGAATTTTCCTGCAGAAAATGGGCTGGAATAGGGAATTCCTTAACTTGGCTTTGCAGGTGCCTTTGCCCCCCAGGTAACTTACGGCTGCTGCCCACCCTAGTTTTTAATACCCCTTAATCTCTCAGTGTGTATCAATTCTCACTGCTTTCCAGATTTTTGCCTCATAAAATTGGAGCAGTAATTGCTGTCCCTGTAGAATATTGGTTGTGCAAGGTCTCTTGGGGGAGGCTGCGTGCCAGGAGCCAGACTGACACAGTGCCTGACACGCAGCCGGGTCAAACGCGGGACCCCCGAGGTCTCCGCAGCTATGAAAGGTCTCTGTTCCACGGCTGCAGAGCTCAGCTTCCCTTTCTGCTGATGAGTAAGTGCAGTTTATTTTGGGCTGTGCTCCTGTGCCAGGAGGTTTCATTTCAAGGGCTCTGTTAAAATGGCAGCAGGAGCTCCTTAAATTACTTTGGTCAGGGTCCATCAGGTTAAAATTGCTGGAGGTTTGCTGCCCCTGAATGAGCAGAGGAGCAAGAGAGGCTGCTCAGGAGCTGGGTCATGAGGTCAGAGCAGAAAAACCCTGCAGAATTGTCAGTCTTGGGCATTTTCAAGTTGTTCTTTGTGGACTTTTTCCCCCTTCCATTTATTTCTGAGACATGACTGTTTATTTTGAGCACAGTAGCTTTCCCTCTCAAACAACTCTGTTGTGAATTACCTTTCAAAAGTCTGGAACGAATGTCCCATAATCCCAGAACCTCCATAACCCGTATTTTGGGTGACTCAGGAGTAGCTTGGAGGCACAGAGGGTGAGTAGTGATTTCCTTGCAGACCCATGACCTCTTTCACCTCCCTAGAATGGCCTTGTGAGCCCCCACCCCTTCCGAAGGCAGACAGCTCTCCTCGGCCGGGCAGGGTGTGCTGGAGAGCCAGGGCTGCCCCTGGGGTCGGTGACCCCGAGCAGATCCCAAATCTTCCTTGCCATTTTTCACGCAGTGCCGCAGCCCTGGGCTGTTCCTGGCCCAGCTCCCAGGGATCCACTAAAAAAAGAAATGGGAAAGAGCTGGGAGAAGGTACGTGCTGGTACAGCTCTCCTCATTTTGGGCTGTCATTTTTGGTAATTCCCTCTGTCCCAAGGAACTTTGAGACACATAGTCACTGTTGGGAAGAGCAAATCTGCTGTTGTGCAATACAGGGCTTTCACAATTTGCTCCAAGGACGTGAAGTGAATTTTGCTTCCAGGGCTAATTTTAGTCTTAATTAAAAAGCTGAGAAAATCTAAAAATTAAAAAAATTAAAAATAAAAAAATTTTTGGGGAGGGTTTGTCCCACACACTTGAAGCTTCATTTTCCTTAGCACCACGTTTGCAGTGGGGTGGCAGCCGCATTGTAGTGGCTGTGCTGTGTGAATGATCTCATCAGCATGCACGAATCACCCCTAATGAATAATTTAGCCGAGATTAACCTTTCCCCTTGCAGAAAGCCTTCCTTTCTCTTTGCTAAGTGCAGTCAGAACTGGTGTGAAGTTTAATCACCTCTGGCAATTGTTCGGTAGATTCTTCCTGTGGATAATTCCTGCAGCTCCCTGACAATTTGCTGCTCGTGGCCATTATCTGAAATGAATTCTGCTTAGTCCTGATTAAATTATTTGTGATTCTCACTGGCAGAGCCAGGGGGAGTTGGTAGAGCCAGGGAAATTGCAGGATTATAAATTTTCAATGCTCTGTTTGCTTACTTTGTGATATTGTTATAAATACTATAGTTTTCCAACTCCTGTGCTCGTGTATTTATAGACAGGGAACATAAAGATTGTGGGAAATATTATGGAAACAGTCGAGTTTCAAGTGAGGATCTCATCATGCACCCAGCTGGGAGAGGGTTCCCAGGCCTGGGACAGAGCGGAGTCAGGTCTGGGCTGTGTTAGGAAGGAAACCACGAATTAAATTTTGTAAACCACAGATTAATTTTTAAAGGAGAAATCAGAAATTGTGGTGCCACCGTGGCCCGGTGGCTGCCACCTCCTGCCCTCCCCCAGCCCGTGTGAAGGGCCCTGTTTAGGGTTTGGGTTGGAATGGCTCATTTATTTTAAGTATCCCATGGAAGATTTTAGCAAAGAAGTTGCTATAAAGAGCTCCTTGTCCCTTGTCACCTGCTGTCCCTGGAAGCTGATACCATCACTGGGGTCCCAACATGCCCACGGTGTCACCTGAAGCCACCAGAGCGCTGCCAGCCTTGCAGAGGGATCTCATTTCCTTCCCAGTGCCAGCTGTGCCCCTGCCAGCCCCCATCCCCTCCTGTGCCCAGACCCACTTTCCACCAGGGTGACCTTTCTGACCGCCAGGGCCAGCTCCTGCCATCTCTGGCAAACTCTGCTGCCTCCCACATGCTCCGGAGGCGCTGGGAGGTGTCAGTGTCACACACGTGTCCCTCTGTCCCTTGGGGAGGCTCCTCTGCTGCTCGGGCTGCTGACACCTTGGGATCCCAGGGTGCTTTGGGCTGAAGGGACCTTAAAGAGGATGAAGTTCCAGTGTCCTGTCATGGGACACCTTCCACTGTCCCAGGCTGCTCCAAGCCCCATCCATCCTGGCCCTGGACACTGCCAGGGATGGGGCAGCCACAATTTCTGGGGATAACCTGTTTCACACCAGGCTGGAGGTGCTGTGCCCTTTGTTTCCTGCCTCGAGTAGCCTCCTTCCCCTCCCAGCTGTTTGCTGCACCCCGAGTGCTTCAGCCAGCGCCTCCCGTGTCCCTGGGGATGCTGCTGCGGGTTCTGGCACCATCTCCCAATTCCCCATCCCTCTGGGCCCTGCCCTTCCCCACCTTGGCCTCACCTGGGGTCCCCTCCTGGTTCTGTGGTGGTCCTCACTCACCCCCTGCCCAGCCCTTCCCCACTGCCATCTCTTGCTCAATCTCTTTCCTGCTGCTTTCTGCCCTTCCTGAGTCTGCTCAGGAGCCCCGCTGTGGTGGCTGCAGGGACTGTTGCCTGGTTGGTGACATTTTGGTGTTTGTTTGCTCCCGGGGGAACCGTTTTCTCCTGTCGCCACGTTCCCTGGGCTAAATCTCTGTTTACTCCTTGGATTACTTGCTCAAGTGAAGGGCTGAACTTTGAGCCACTCGACTTCCCACCCCCTGGCTTCTCACCCACTGTGTGCTCCTGCTCTGCTCCCAGGGGAGCCTGGGGGGGCTGAGCATCGCCAGAGCTCTTGGATAGGAGAGAAAGGCCTTTCTGTTCACCCAGACATCCCCCTCGGCTCTGTGGAAAGGGCAAACGGGTCCTGAAAAGCTGCAAAGGGCTTTCTACCAAATTTGGCAGTGTGGAAAAGGAGGCTCGGGGGTTGCTTAAAAAAATGTAATTTTGACGGTTTTCCAAAAATCTGCATTAGTCGAAAGCATTTTGGGTTTAGTTGTTCGTTCACAAAGCCATGAGCTGGGGTTTTGAACAAGGTGTGGAGGGCAGCGCTCGAGTCCTGTGTGTGTCAGTCTCACTGCTCGTGGTCCTCCAGCTCTGCCCAAATGAGCTGTGCTGCAGCTGCTCCTTAATGAACCCACCCTGCCTTTCCTCCTCACCTCTGAGGTCTTTCCCTCTTGGGTCATCCAGTGAGGGATGCTGGGATGGTCACTTCCACCTGTCCTTTCCCTTGCAGTGGAGCATGAAATGCTGCAGGTGTGACTCGAGGCTGCCCCACAGCTCCAACGGGCACCGCGTGGAGAACGTGCTGTCCTCGGCTGGCCGCGCGCGCTGGTGGCAGTCCCGGAATGGTGAGGGCCACCAGGGCCACCCGGGACACAAACTCCTGGCAGTAACCCACCGAGGGGAAGAGGGAATGGTGCTGAGCTCGGGGGATGGGAAGGGAAGGAGGGAATGAGTGGCCTGGCTCGGGCACAGTGCGGTTGGTGTCCCGATGTCCCCAGGGTGCCCCTGTGACGGAGCCTCTCTGTGCCCACAGGTGTCGAGCGCGTGTCCCTGCAGCTGGACCTGGAGCAGATGTTCCAGCTGGGCAGTGTCGTGCTGCACTTCAGGGTCTGTGTGTGGGGGCAGCTCCTCGGCTCCCGGGGAGGCTGGGGAGGGCAGTGGAGGGGCTCTGCTGGCTCTGTGCGGGTGGGGATCTCGGGGCACAGCTCCCTGCAGGCTCCCAAGGGGAAACACATCGGGGTCCCTGTCCTTTCTCCTCTGTTTCTTTATGGCTGTCCCCATGTGAACTGGGAATTCCATTCCATTGGGAGTGGTGGGGCAGGGGGGTGGGTTCCCATCTCAGGAATGTCTGCTGGAAAGCCTCCTTGGTGCAGGTCGTGTGCGGTGGCTGCCGCAGCCCTGGCCCAGGTGTGAGGGAGCCCGGGAGGTGCCGGTGCCCTGCAGGGGATGGGGATTGCTCCAGCAGCCTGCAGGGAGGAGGAGGAGGAGGGACAGGCAGTGCCAGGGCAGGAGCTGGCCGGGGCTGGGGTGTCACCCTGCGGTGTCACCCCAGCTGTGTCTGTCCTGCCCGCAGTCGCCGCCCGCAGCGATGCTGATCGAGCGCTCCGTGGACGGCGGCAGGACCTGGCAGGTGCTGCAGTTCCTGGCCTCCGACTGCGCCACCGCCTTCCCCCACGTGCCCCGCGGCCCCCCCGAGGGCTGGCAGGACCCCCGGTGCCAGGAGCTGCGGGGGCACCCTGTGCACGGGGGCACGGTAGGGATTTGGGGTTTGTGGCCCTGGGTTTGGGGTGGGTGACCTCGGTGGAGCTGCAGGAACATGGGGTGGCCTGGGAGTCTTGTACACCTGGGGAGGGACGGGGCCGTGGCCATCCTGCACTGCTGAGGGTGATCCTGGGATGATTCCTGCTCCTCTGGCAGGGAAGCCTTTGCTGCCCTGGGACAGACGAGGTGTTGTGTTGGTCTTCCTGCAAAATCCTCTGCAGCTCCAACGGCTTTCCCTGTATCCAGGGATGTTGTGCAGAGGCAGGTCCAGAGCACGCAGTGCCCAGAGCAGGAGCAGGGAGCAGCTTGAGTTTTTCGTGCTTTTTAACCTGTTTTTTTATTCTTTCTAAGGTGAAATTCAGTGTCCAAGACCTGGGGTCTACAATCACCTCCTCCTACAGCCAAGCCATCGAGAGTAAGTGATGGGCCTCCTTCAGAGCTGGGAAAGGGGCAGGGGCATGAGGCTCCTGGGGTTCTTCCTGCAGTGATGGGAAGTGCTGAGCCGGGGTGACCCTGGGGGAGCAGGGCCCTGAGCTGCACGGCCGGGCTGTCGAGGAGCAGCGTTCGGTCTGTGATGGCTCAGCTGCTGCTCTTTGAGCCAATTCCTCCTTTCCTTGCTCAGAGCCCTTCCCATGAATGAAAAGTGCTTCTGCTGGGCACCCATGTCCCCTCTCCTCTGTCCCCTGTCCCCAACAGAGCTGGGGCCCTTCACCAACCTGCGGATCAACTTCACGGAGCTGCCGCACGTCCCACGCCAGGGCTACCACTCGCCCAGCACCTTCTACGCCGTGACGGAGCTGCAGGTGCTGGGGAGCTGCTTCTGCCACGGCCACGCCGAGCGCTGCGTCCCTGCGGGGAACCAGCGGGGCACGGTGAGCTCCGGGCGCCTGGGAGGCTCTTCAGTGGGCGAGAGCTGGGGAGGATGGGGAGGATGGGGCTCTGTCCTGAGCTGCTCCACCAGGACGGGTCACACGCTGTCCCTGCAGCAGGTCCCTGGGCACTGCGAGTGCCAGCACAACACGGCCGGGCCCCACTGCGACCGCTGCGCTGCCCTCTACAACGCCCGGCCCTGGGCCCCCGCCGAGGACAGCGACCCCCACGAGTGCCAGAGTACGGCCAGTGCTGCCCCCCCAGCCCGAATCCTGCCCAGCCCTGAGCTCCGAGCCCCTTTCCCGGGGCCGCGGTGTCTGGGCACCTTTGCCTCTCGCGGGCTGCAGCAGCGCTCAGCCCCGGTGCCACCGTGGGGCTGTCACCGGTGTCCCCGTGTCACACGGGAGCCTCGGGCACCGGCTAGTGCCGCTGCTGCTGCTGCTGCCGGAGGGGTTTGCACCTGCAGCTCCGACTGAGCCCTTTTCTGCCATGGTTTTAGGATGCGACTGCAATGGTCACTCGTCCTCGTGCCACTTTGACCCCGAGCTGTACCGGGCCAGCGGCGGGGCCAGCGGGGGCGTGTGTGACCACTGCCAGCACAACACCGAGGGCAACAACTGCGAGCGCTGCAAAACCAACTATTTCCGCAACCAGCAGCAGGAGCTGAGCCACCCCGAGGCCTGTCTGCGTGAGTGACGCCCCTGAACCCCTGCAGCACCTTCCCCAGCCCCTGTCCCCCTCAGCTGCGACATTTCTTGCCCGTTTGCAGCCTGTGAGTGTGACCCGGATGGCACTGTGCCCGGCTCTGCCTGTGACCCGCTGACAGGGCGCTGTGTCTGCAAGGAGAACGTGCAGGGCGACCGCTGCCACCTCTGCAAGCCGGGCTTTGCCCAGCTGGCCAGCGCCAACCCCGCCGGGTGCCGCAGTGAGTACCCCCGGGTCACCCCCGGGTTGCCCTCCCCACCCTCTGTGGCTCCGAAAGGGATCCACGTCCTGCCCAGCTTTGGTTTGGGGTTTCCAAGCCAAGGGCCCGTTTTGTAAAGGTTTATAAAATCTCCTTGTTCAGTCTGGGGGTGGTGTCAGGTGTAATTTGAGCAAAAAGCCCAGGGAAGGGGGGTTTGGGGGTTGCAGCTGTGCCATGCAGGAGGTGATGCCATGCAGGAGAGCGGGGCAGTGTGAGGCAGCGGTGGGTCAGGGCAGTGCTGTGTCCCCCGGGCTGCAGCGATGCTGAGACCCCTCGGGCTCCCGTTCCCGCTCGGAATTTAGGGAATGCTGTCACAACAAGGTGCAGATCTCCTGAGCTCGGGTGGGAAGGGAGAGCCAGGAGAGCTCCTCTCGGGGTGGCTGTGAGCTCGGCTCTGCTGCTCTGCCGCCGTTCGCTCCCCACCCCACCCCACCCAACCCTCCCTGTTTCAGGATGCTCCTGCAACGGCCTGGGGACACGGCAGGACGTGCCCTGTGACGATGACACCGGCAGGTGCTTCTGCCTGCCCGGCGTGGTGGGCAGCGACTGTGGGCAGTGCGCGGCCGGGCACTGGGACCTGGGCAGCGGGCAGGGCTGCCGGCCCTGTGCCTGCCACCCCCGCGGCTCCCGCAGCCCCCAGTGCAACCAGGTACCCCCAGCCCACCCCGGGCAGCCGTGGGGTCACTCCTTTTCCTTCAGCAGGGCTTCCCTTTCATTTCTCTGCACTTGCTCGGTATTTTCCTTCCCTGACTCCCCAAGTGCTGCTCAGGGGCTCTCGGGGTTGAGCTGCACAGACCAGGCTGCCGTGGCTGTGACTCCACGTCTCCTCACTGGGGACCTGTCAGAGCATCAGACCCACCTGCTGGGTGGCTCCTTTGTCCCGTCCCATCCACGGGAACCTTCTCAAAAAGAGCTGCGTGCTCCCCAGTGCATCCCACTCTTATTTTCTTTTTCCCGTTTCCTAGAAAACACCATGACAGACTATTCGGGAAAATGAAAGAAGGTGGTAATTATTGAGGCAAGATAAAGTCACTTTAACAAGTATGATATTTATCAAGGAAACCCTAATAAGACATCTTCATAGAGGCGAGGGAAGTTAATTATGCTCATTTGTCAATGAAAAGCATGCATGCCACTTCAGGCTTAAGAGACAACTGAGAAAATTAAAGTTAAATGTAAAAAATCCCCAAACCATGACAAATTCTAAGAGCCAAAGATAGGTTCCAAATGAGTTCAGCATGGGGAGGAGACCCAGGATGGCAAAGCAGCTGCTCGTGGGCGATTGCTTTGTGCTTGAAACAAGGCTCAACACCCGCCTTGTGCTGCTGGGGCTGTTGGAGCCCGTTTGGAGCCTGTGCCTGAGCTGCAGCCTGGCACGGGCACCTCGGGCATGGCCTGGGCACAGACTGAGCCAAGGAAATGCTCCATGTGCTGCTTTTGGGGGTCGGGAGCAGCTGAGTGAGCCCTGCCAGGAAAGTGTCCAGCCATGGGTGACCCTGGTGTGTCCCTGTCTCAGTTCACAGGACAGTGCCCGTGCAGGGACGGCTTCATGGGACAGACGTGCTCGGCCGTGGGGCAGCAGCTGTGCCCACACAGGCACTACAGAGACGCACAGGGAGGCTGCACAGGTGGGGAGCGTCCCTTTTGGTTTGCCCTGGTGTTTCCTGCGTGGAATCATGGATTGTCTGGGAAAAGGGCAGCTGGCCCATGTCCTGACATCCCTGCTCCCATGCTGTTTTGTAAGAGGCTTCCACTCTGGAACAGCCTCCCAGTTCATCTCCAGTATCCACCAGTGCCCTCCCAGCAGCCTTGGGTGAGCCCTGGGCTGGCCCTGCAGGGTCAGGGGCTGTGCCAGCTCCTGGGCATGGGGGCTCTTCCCATTCCTCTGCCCATGCCACCCTTGTCCCAGCTGCTGCAGGAGCTGATGGGAGGGGATAGCTGGGTTGGGATCTCATAAACCCTAATTAAGGGGCTGCTTTTGTACAGATATAAATTTATTCACCACCACCTTCCATCGGGATTCATCTCTTTCTCTCCACCCTTCTCTCCAGAGTGTGACTGTGACTTCCAGGGCACGGAGGAGGCGGGCTGTGACAAGGCCACGGGCCGGTGCCTGTGCCGCGCCGGTGTCACCGGGCCCCGCTGCGACCAGTGCCAGCGGGGCCACTGCAGCTCCTACCCCGACTGCCAGCTGTGCCACCCCTGCTTCCACACCCACGACGGGGACATCGAGCGCCTGCGCCTGCGCCAGGCCGGGCTGGCCAACACCACGGCGCGGCTGCCCGCGGGCACCGGGGGGTCCCAGCTGGGGCCCCGCCTGGCACAGGCTCAGGACAACGTGCAGCAGGCACAGGGGATCCTCGGCCACTCCACCGTCACACAGCAGGGCCTGGCCCAGCTGGGCAGCACGCTCGCTGCCATCAGGTGAGGGACGGCTGCTGCCCGTGGGCACATCCCTGACCCAGCAGGAGCTGCTGGCCTTTCTCTGTCAGCAGCTGGCACGGCTTCTGCTTGGTTTGTGTCCCTGCAGTGCCTTGCTCCACTCACCAGGGAGCAGGGATGCAGCAGGGCAGCGCTGCCACGTGTGCCTGTGCCCTGCAGTGTCCCCGAGGCAGGAGGAGCAGGGGCAGAGTGTGGTGGCACTGTCAGGGCCCTGTGGTGGCACACTCGGGGCTGTGTGGTGGCACTCTCAGAGCTGTGTGGTGGCACTCTCAGGGCACATCCAGCATTCCAGGTCCCTGCAGGGCACAGCCCTGCTGCGGGGGGCTGCAGCCCAGCCCCTCTCTCTGCCAACCTGCGAGGTCCCTGTGTGTCCTCGGCTGTCTCTGGGCTCAGAAATGTCCCTTTGCCAGGTGCTGGCAGTGCCCAGCACAGATGGCCCTCTCAGCCTGGCAGGTGCTTTGCTCTCCACTTAATTCACATTTTGTTCCTTTTCTCTCCCAGGGAGCAGGTCCGAGGCATAAATCCCGACCTTCGTTTCCTGGATGACACCGCCTCCCTGTCGAGGGAGCTCGAAGCCCTCAACAGCAGCTTGTTTGCTACCAGCTCCCAGTACCAGAGCAAGAAGACCCAGTTTGAAAGCAGCCGCAGCACGGACCTGTCAGGTACAGCTCTGAGCTGGAACATCTCTGCATTTGCAGCTCTTCATTGACCACAGTGTGACAGTGCCTGGGGTTTCCCCTGGCTGGGTGGATGAGATGGAGTTTTGAACCTGCTCCCAGCCCCAGAACAGCACAGAGATCTCCTCTCCCAGAGACAGGGGTGCTTCCCGTGCAGCCTCTGCTCCGTGACCTGGCACCTCACACTGTCGGGGTACTGGCTCTGGTGTTTTGGGGCTCAGAGCTCCTCCTGTGTCCCTGTTCCCCACCGGCACAATGTCTGCTGCCTGGGAGGGGTGGGAAGGGGACAGCCCTGCTGGGACTGTGTCCCTGAACCCCGGGGCAGCTGAGCCAGCGGAGGCTGTGTGCAGACGGGAGGGATGGAGAGCGGGGACAGGAGCCAGGCGGCAGCCGGGCACTTGGGAGGGGAAGAGCTAATGGAGCCCGTGATGGTGCTGGCGGCTGCTGCCAGCGGATCCCTGCTCCAGCTCCTCTCCCAGTGCCTCACTGCTGTCCCCTCCCTGTCACAGCACACGCTCAGCTCGGGGACGAGCCAGCTGTGCCTGGGGCTGCAGCAGGACAGTTCACTCTGTGTCCGTGCAGGGCTCAGGGCTCCGTGTCCCTGGCCACCTTCCTTCCAGCCTGTGCTGGAGGGGACTGATGAGGCTGCTCCGGAGCTGGGAAAAGGCTCTGAAATCCATCCTGCCCTGCCAAAGCCCACAAAGCCCAGCACCAGCATGGGTGCATTGTCTGCCCTCAGTTTTGTTTCAAACTCTTAACCCCAACCCAGAGTTCAGTCCTTCAGAAGACCTTGAGCTCGCTGAAGGAATGGCTCAAAGATGTTTGGGAGTGAAAGGAGTTTTTGGTGGTGCCTTAGTGACGAATCCCGGGCTGCATCCCGCTGCTGGTCACTCACGTGCTCGCAGGGCAGAGGCAGTGCCTCCCCGGGGGGCTGGGCTGCATTTATCAGTCCTTTGTGCCATTTATCGGCCTTATTCCCACAGGAGCCCTGCAGACCATCCGCTCTGCCTACCACACCTCCAGCCGGGCCAGCAGCCTGGTCGCCGGTGCCCCGGGGCTGCTGGCCCAGGCGCGGGAGAGTCGCCGCAGCGCCGCGGGGCTGGAGGCGAACCTGGCCGGGGCCACGGACAAGCTGCTGGCCCTGAAGGGCGAGCTGGCCTCAGCCCCCAACCTGACCCCTGTCATCAACCAGGTGAAGATGCAAAGGGGGTTTTTAACTTCCCCACGGGTGTGTCTGGTTTCCAATAGGACCCTGTAGAGCTCAGCAGGCAGAAGTCTCATCCTCAGACAGTCTGGTGTGGCAGCACAAAGGCTCTGCCCAGACAGACTCGGCTGCTGCTGTGGCCATCAGAGGAGAATTGGCTGAGCATGCCCTGCCTGGGGCTCAAGGATCCCAAAGCATTGCCCACCACTCCCTCCCCGCCATGTGCTTTTCCTCTGGGGACTCTCCCAGGTGTCAGTTCTTGCATCTCCAAGACCCACTTAATTTCTGGATGCGGTTTTTCTTATTTCTCCACTGCTTTGTTATTGCCATGGAGACCCATTTCGGTGTCTCCTCATTCACGGTTGCTGTGGAGACCACCAGCCTCCCCTCTGCTGCTCAGGGCACCAGCACGTTCCGAGCCACCAGCCTGGCTCTGGCTGTGCACGTGCCCCTGCTGCAGCGTGACTTTGGGGTCACTCCGGCAGATGCCGGGCAATTCAACCTGCTGCTGGTCTCCAGGGGCTTCTCGTCCCGTTCTGTCCCCCAAAAGTGAGCAGTGCAGGTTGGATGGGCTGTTCTGCAGAGGTGTTTGCTCTGCCCAGACATGCTCTGTTACTCATCGTGAGCCAGAGCTCCTGCTTTGCTGCTGTTTCTGCTCCAGCTCAGGCTGGAAGGCGATGCTGGCCTGGTGTTGCTGGCTCGGGTGTGGGCATCCAGCTCTGGCTGCCCTTCTCCAACAAGGGCACATCTCCAGTCCTTTGGGCTGTGCCACCTGTGTCACTGCCAGCCCCACTGGGCTCCCTCCCTGTGCCCACACAGCTCCTGCAGCACAAGCTCAGCAATTCCCAGCTGCCTTGGCAGGGTCTGCTGCCCCTTTGGGGTCATGTTTGGGGCTGTGTTTGGGGTCGTGTTTGGGGCCGTGTTTGGGGCCGTGTTTGGAGCTGTTTTAGGGGCCGTGTTTGGGGCCGTGTTTGGGGCTGTGTTTGTCCCTGTTTGGGGCCGTGTTTGGGGCTGTGTTTGGGGCCGTGTTTGCCCCTGTTTGGGGCCGTGTTTGCTGCCCCATGGGCATCGCGGTGTCTCCGGCTGGGCGATGCCAGCTCCAGCTGTTCTCTCCCGGTCCAGGTGTGCGGTGGGGCCCGAGTGGAGCCGTGCACCCCTGCCCGCTGCCAGGGGCTGCTGTGCCCTCGGGACAACAGCTCTGCCTGCGGGGCTGGCCGGCCCTGCCGTGGCCTCTTCCCGCTGGCCAGTGGGGCCCTGGCTGCGGCCGGGGGAGCGGCCAAGGAATTCAGCAGCCTGAGTGCCCGGCTCCGGGACACGGCACAGCTGGTGAGTGTGGGCACTGCCCAGTCCCTGCTCAGCCCTCTGCTCACCACAGCAGAGAGTGAGGAATACCCCACCTCAAACTCTGTTTGAGGCTTGATCCCTCAGGCAGCCTCAGAAATTTGGGAGTTTTGGGGTGGGAGGCTCCCTGCAGCGTGCCCGGGTCCTGCCTCCGCAGCTGAAGGGACGCGAGTGGCTCCGGGCATGCCACAAGGAAGCCTCTCTCCCTCCTGGGTTGGGATCAGTATGGCAGAAGGGGTGGGAATATGGAAAACTCTTGGATTCTGCAGGTGTACCTGCTCTAGCATTTGGTGCAGACAGAGTTCCTGTGGTGGGGCTCTTGCAGCTTTTCGGTGGCTTGCAAAGAAAAGTGAGGTTTCAAAGTAATTCAAAATGCATTTCAAAGGTGTTTTTAAAAGCTAATGGGTGCCATCCCTCTTTGAGAGCTTCCTTTGCAGGTCCAACCCTCAGTCTTTAACATTTACAATTCTTTAAAGCTCGGGCACAGTGGGAACAGGGAGCAGCATCGTTTCCTTGCCCAGGTCACTCGGAGCTGAGGCAGGGCAGTGGGCTCCAGACCAGGAAGAAAGGCGCGCTCAGGTCAGTGCTGTTTGCAGATAAGGAGCACGGAGCTGTCTGCGAGTCAGACTGAGAGCAGCACGCGGCGGCTGGCGGAGCAGATGGCTGTGACCAGGACCCAGATCGAGGGTGACGTGCGGCGCCTCCGGCAGCTCATCCAGCGAGTGCGGAGCTTCCTCTCAGGTGTGGCTCTGGTTTGTGCATGGACACAGCTGGTTTTTGTGGAGATCCGAGAATCCCTGAGGCTGGAGAAACCCTCCAAGGTCACTGAGTCCCAGCTGTGCCCCGTGCCCACCTTGTGCCCAGCCCAGAGCACTGAGTGCCACATCCAGGTGTTCCCTGGACACTCCCGGCATGGGATTTGCAGCCAGCAGTGACTGAGGCAGAGCTGTTTTCTGGCCCCACTCGCTGATGCAGACACACAGATGACCCTTCTCTGCAGCAGGCTGTTAATCAGATGAGAATTCCTTGTTGTCCTACAAACTGATGGGATGACTTATTGTTCACAGACAGATTGTAATAACATAATGAGCCTCCTGAGCATTAGCTGAATAAGAAAATCAGGTCATTTGGTACTGCCTGGTGTTAATGATGAGTGAAGATATTTCTGAGCTAATCACTGGGCTAATGTCCCTTGGGCTCTGCTTGCTTCTGATTTATTAACTTTTATTTGTGAAATGAAAAAAGGTTTGTCTTGAAACACAGCCTCATCTGCTCAGTGAGGGCTGCCTGGCAGTGCCCTGGGCTTAGCCAAGGTGTTCTCATTGCCAAATTCAAGGTATCATTTTAGTCATTTCCTGTAAGTTTTGTTGGTGTGAATGAGAGGTGCATTGAATTCAAGGAGATGAATTCAGGGGGCATCCTGGGAACTGTCTGGAGTGAGGAGATGTGTGTGAGATGTGCGTGGGTGTTGCCCTCCTCCTCCCTTGCATTTGCACTCCCACCTTTCCTGACGCTGTCTTCCTGCTGGCTCTGCAGACAAGGACACGGATCCTGCCTCTATCCAGGAAATCAGTGAGGCAGTTCTGTCCCTGCGCCTCCCCACGGATGCTGCTGCAGTCCGGAGGAGAATGACCGAGATCCAAAAGCTGGCGACGGAGCTGCAGTGCCCGGAGGACATCCTTGCCCAGACGGCCGAGGACATTGCCAGGGCCAAGAGGCTGCAGCAGGAGGCAGAACAGGCCAGGTGGGTGGGGGTTCAGGGCCTTTGGGAACTGAAGGTCCCTTGGCTGGGTGGAACTGCTGGTTCTCAGCTGGGTTCAGATCTCACTCTGCCTGAGCTGTCCTGACTTGCACAATCAAGTTTTAGGCCAGGAACTTCCGTGTCCATCCAGTGCCTAAAAGAATGAGTCCACAATCTCCAGACACCTCCCTGGGGTCCCAGATAAATCTACCAAGAATAGATCCTGTTAGAGATACCAGGACAAGAAGGGCTTTATCGAAAGCAGTGGAGGCTTTTCCCTTATCTCGGGTGCCTGTGCTGGGAGATGACAGGGCTGCCCTGGCAGTAGTTGATATTGGTGACCTACATCCCAATTGCACAAGAGAGCAGGAGGAGATTCAGTGGCTGTTTGTTTTCTGGGGGAAAGTTGGGAGGATTATTCCATGGTCCCTTAAAAAGTAATTACAGTATGCCCTTGCCAATTTGGAGCATCTGCTTTGTCACAAGTTGACTTGCAGCAATACCCCAGCGAGAAGGTCAGCGGGATAAGTCTGTAAACTCCTTGGCAGTGTCTGACACCTGCTTAACCTGCTGGGAGAGATGAGCCAGGGGAGCCTGGCTTTCTCCAGAGAGCTCTGTCCCCTGTGAGCACAGAAGGGTTCACTGGAACTGCTTCACTGCTTATTGCTTCCCCTTTGATACTTGGTCATGCACCACTTCCAAAAGAAACATTTCTGATGAGTTTGAAGGAAGGTGTTTCTCTCCCCTTCTTAGTTTGTCTCCTTTGCTTGAGGCTGTGAAGTGGAACTAATGTTTATCTCAAAAGAAAACCTGCTGGAGTCCAGACACATGGGTTTGTGGGTTTTGGGGGAGGGAGATTGCAGCCTTCTCAATGGCAGTCCTGTCTGGCTTCTCGAGCTCCCTGACTTTACCTCTGTGGCCTCGACTTCCAGTCTGTGCCCTTCTCCACACTCACCCCGGGCTGTTTCCCCCTTTCCCCAGGAACCGGGCGAACGCTGTGGAGGGCAGCGTGGAGGACGTGGTGGGGAGCCTGCAGCGAGCCAACACCGTGCTGCTGGAGGCCCAGGGGGCCATCAGGGGCTCGGGCTCCTCCCTGCGCTTCATCCGGGAGCGCGTGGATGAGGTGAGCGATGCCCAGGGCTTTCCAGGAGCCATCCCCAGTCCCTGCCCCACGTCTGTGTCTGTCAGCCAGCAGAGCTGGTCCCTGCCCAGGGAGCGGGGTTTGGATGTGACTGCCCTGCTAACGTGGATCCCTCTGCTCTCAGATCGAGGCTGTCCTGGGGCCGGCCGAGAGGAGCGTGGTGGCCATCGGGGCCGGGCTGGCCGGGCTGGCCGGGCGGCTCTCGGAGCTGCAGCGCGGCACGGCCCAGAACCGCCTGCGGGCTGGGGACACGCGGGACATGGCAGGGACAGCGGTGGAGCAGGCCACCAGTGCCCAGCAGGTACCGGCCCTGGGGTGTCCCCGCTGCCAGCCCAGCTGTGTCCTGGCTCTGCACGAGGAGAGGAGACTTTCCCTCTCCTCGTGCCCAGGTCACGGCTCGTGTGCTGTCACATCACAGTATCACCCCACTGCCGAATTTCTCCAGACTCGTTCCAAATCCTAATTCCCTTTACTGGGAACTCATTTCTGGTCTGTCCTGCCCGAGGCAGAGCAGCCCATGGAGGTGTCACTCAGGCTTTGAGTGTGTCACAAACTGTCACACATTTGTGTGACAACAGAGACAAAGCACAGTGTCCATTTAACATCTGAACAGGATTCAGTGCTGGAGAAACCCCTTCTCCATGTTCTGTCTGGTCCTACGTGCCCTGACTGTGCCCCTTTCCCCAGGCCCTGGCACAGGTGAAGGGGCTGTACGCGGAGCTGCAGCGCAGGGTGGGGCAGAGCCCGGCGCTGGGGGAGCAGGGCACGAGGGTGCAGAGCATCGGCCGCGAGGCGCAGGCGCTCTTCGAGGAGACCGTGGCCATCATGCTCAGGATGGAAAGTAAGGCTCTCCCGGCCTCAGTGGAACCATCCCATGTGCTGGGCAAGAGCTCTTGGGCTGCTGTGGTGAGAGGGAATGGAATGACGAGGAGGACGGCGCGCTTGGGGCAGCGGGAGGGTGGGATTTGGGCTGTGTCTGATGGTGGTAGGGCAGGGAATTGAGAATTTCCAAGGGTGCTGCCATGAAGGGAAGCCCAGCCTGCAATGCCAGTGTACTCCTGTTTTCCTCCACATGCTCACTTCTATTTTTTTTCTGCATTCCAAACTACTGGCTGTGTTGGGAATGTTTTGGGGGGTGTTTTGGGGGGAGGAGAGGGAGTGCAGGGTGTTGGTTTTCTTGCCTGGTCAGAGCTGCACAGGAGGGAGGTGGAGGCTCAGTCCAACCCTCCACATAACCCTTCCCTGCCCTCTCTCCTCAGCTTTGGAGTCGGAAATTCAGGAAGGCAACAAGGCTCTGCTGTCCAGGCTGTCGCGGCTGTCGGGGCTGGAGGAGCAGGTGGGACGGATCCGGGACACCATCAAGAGGAAAGTTGCCTACTACGAGAGCTGCTCCTGAGGGGCCCCCTGTGCTCCAGGGCATCGCTGCCTCCTCTGCAGACACGGACTGGTGCATTCATTCCCATTTTTAACCAGAGTTCTCCTGTGCCCAATATCCCTATTTTTAGCAGGTTAATTTTCCGTACCTCTGGAAAAAGCTGCACTGAACCAAAAAAGCAACCCCACGGAGTGGGTTGGACTGGCCAAAGCTGCCCAGTGGTTGGAGGAGAAATGGGTAGAGACATCAGGCTCCCTTGGCAAATAAAAACACCCCCAGGTTGTTATTTCCAGAGGGCTTTATAAACCAGGAAATTATTTTTTTCTTCTTTTAGCCAATTCAAGCTCTTTAAGCTGAATTTCACTGTTCAAATTAAAGCCCTCCTGTGGGGTCTTTTAA
Source organism: Pardalotus punctatus (assembly GCA_013400915.1). NCBI lineage: Eukaryota > Metazoa > Chordata > Aves > Passeriformes > Pardalotidae > Pardalotus > Pardalotus punctatus. The sequence goes on along the minus strand of VZTX01007813.1, from coordinate 3,662 downwards.
TGCTTTTTATCTATGCTGCAGTTAATTCTTCAAACATGCCATGGTTTCAGTACTTCCCTCTGAGATCTTTCTTCAAATAACCAGATCAGAGAAACGGAGAATTTGATTTCCCTCTGTACAACATACCTATATTTTTGCAAATTAGAGAAACACAGACTCGTAGTCGAAGGTGAAGTCAGATGTCTTGTTTGATTTCCTGCCACAATCTGCTTATTTACCACGGGACATTTTTCCAGAAAACACCAGCGGGAGCAGGTCTGGGATGCACAGGGAGAGCTCTAGGAGGGATGTAAGAGACCATTTCCACATCAGACCTCTATGAATAAGCAAGAGGCCCTTTACAAAACAAAACTCAGCTTTATTAAGCAAGGATCGATTGTGCAATTACAGACTTGGAAGCGGAACTCAGACCTTGCTGTGTTGCTGTCAGACAGGGAGGTTTCTAGCAGGTTCTCTCCCCCCTTGCAGCTGCAGCAGGAGCTGAGCAGCCAGGGCAGCTGAAATCCAGAGGAGTGGAGAGGATGAGGACTGTAAAAACAACTGAGCTGCCACGGAGTGAAGCTCTGCATGGCTTTGGTTTGTAGGGTTGGTGCTGTGCAGGGCATCGCCAGCTAAACAGGACACAGAAACACAAGCGTGATGCCCCATGGGCAATGGACACTGGATGTGGCAGCAGGAGCCTCGGCCCTTCCCTTGCCTCCTCCCAGCTGTAAGGATCCTGAACCGGCCCGGGGTCCCTGCGCTGGTGGGCTCCTGGCACTGCTGTGCCCCTGTCCCCAGCGGGTCACTGCTCTCCCAGAGCTGCTGGGCACAGCTCCTGTCCTGCTCCCTGGCAGTGTCTGGCTCGGACGTGCAGAAAAGAGTAAAAGAGCCCTTCTGGTCCTGCAAGAGAGAGAATTCCGGGTGAGGACTGGCCTTTGTCTCAGTGCACTGCTGCCTGCAGAAGGAGCTGCTAATGAGCAGCGGTGGGGGCGAGGGGCAGCTCAGATCCCTTTGTGGGCTCGGTTCCAAAGGGCTGCTGCAGCGCTGATTGCTGGAACGGCCCTTTTGGAGTCTGTAGTGGATCTAACTCGCATTTGTCTCGCTGTTCAGCCTTTGTGCGTCGCAGTCCTGTTCAAACAACCTCATCAGCAGAGACTGGCACAGGACATGAGAGGAGGGAGCTCACTTGATGTAGCTTTTGAGAAGAGCTCTGCCAGCAGGAGCTCACCTTTGGGACATTTCCTTGGAGCAGGATCTAACAGCAAAGCCTCTTGCTGCTCGCACACCAAGTGCTGCAAATGATCACAGCAGTGAGCCAAGCTCTGGTCAAACGGGATCGAACTTGCATTATTTCACTCTGCTTTACAAAATGAGCATCTCCATGCTCTCCTCACAAAGACATTTAAACCTGCCTGGGCCAAATGTGGGAGAGAGAAATCTTGTCTGTGCTGAGCTCTGGACCTGCAGCTCTTGTCAGCCCTTTGCTCATGGCCACAGCTGAGACCCAGCCGAACAGCCCTAATCCCAGCTGAGGGAGATGTTGGGATCAGCGTTTTTCCCCGTGAATAGCTTGAAATAATTGTAGAGTTTGGTATGACAAACCCGTGCTTGGCTCACTCTCTCACGTTCCTGGGCAACCTTGTTGTGATGTAAAAGTTGGATTCAGAGTCACTGGCCTGGCCTTGATGGAAGCTGAGAGATGAGTCACTGCTTGAGAGCTGGTTTAGTGAAAGGCTTTTTCTGGTGTAAAAAACCTGCGTTCATTTATTTCAGCCACAATCACTGTGCTATTTGTGCCTTTTCCTCTTGCCTGCTCTAACTGGATTAATTAAAAGGGGCTGGGGATTGGATTGCAGGGCACTCACCTCTGACCACATGGCTGCTTCCATCACATGATCAAACAAACTCCAGTTTGCCCAGTGCCACAGTGAGACGAGTGTTTACTGGTTTTCATTGGAACAAGGACCTCTGACTTGAAATGACTGGTTGGGAATGGGTGAAAAGGAACAGAGAGAAGAGAAATAGCAATTATTTACGATCATTCTGCAGGGGAATCATGCTATTAATGTACAGAACCTCAGCCGTGAGAGCAAAGCAGAGCTGGCTCTGGTCCCTCAGCACCAGCAGCTTTAACCACTGGGAACTTTTCTGGAAAAGCAGTGTGCTCCATCCCCAGGGGGCTGTGCCACCCAGCCTGGGCACCCGGCTCCCCTGGGCTGGGCACAGCTTCCAGCCAGCCAAAGCATTGGCTCCTTCCTCCCTTTCTCCCTGCACGGGGCAACCGCTCCTGTGCCAGGCATCTCCTCCCAGCCCCGGCCATTCCGTAGTTTGTAGGAACTTAATGGCATTGACCTTGATACCTACTGGGATTTTGAAGACTTTTTGAGCAGCGCTGGCTCCGAGCAGAAGGATGCCTTTGTCTTCTCATGGCTCACACAAGAGGGGCTGCAGCCACAGGAGCTCCTGCCCGGGGGGCTGTGGGTGTCAGGCAGGGCCAGGCTGCTGTCCCCGGGCTGGGGTCCCTCCTCCGGGGGGCTGGGGGTGTCAGGCAGGGCCAGGCTGCTGTCCCCGGGCTGGGGTCCCTCCTCTGGGGGGCTGGGGGTGTCTGGCAGGGGTCCCTCCTCGGTGGGGCTTGGCAGTTTTTCCTCCCTCTCTCCCGTGTCCTGCTCGGGCTGGGTGGGTGGGTTTGGGTGCCCCTGCGAGGGGCCCTGTGCTGTGTCCTTGTCATCGCTTGGCGCTGCTGGCAGGGGGGTCCCCGTGGGGCTCTGGGGTCTGGGGGGCTCAGAGGTGTCTGGGACAGGGACAGAGCTCTCGGCTGCCCCGTGGCCGCTCATGTGCAGCTTCTTCATGTGGTGCACGACGGCCGCAGCGTTGAAGGCTTGCTGGGGAAGGAGACAGAAACCCGGGTGAGCACCTGGTGATGCCAGGACACGCTGTCCCCCCCGGGCGACAACAGGCACAGCACTGCTGGCACTGACTGACTGGGGTGTGCACGTTCCTGCCATAAACACCACGTTTTCTGTCGAGTGCAAGCTGCTGATGCTTTTGGAGTTTACAGCTGCTTCCCCCCGAGGAAACTGGGGGAGCAGCTGGGAACTACCCCCTGCCCTCTGCTCTGTTGAGGTGCCTGGAGGTTTGGGGTGAATCTCCCAGTTCCCTTTGCAGCAGGGAAATATTGCTGCAGACGCCCTAGAAACAGCGACGGCGGGCAGTTCCCCTTGGGGGGACGCAGCTTTGCCGGGTCCCAGCTCTTGGGTGCTCACCCAGCCAGCCGAAGCCCTGCTCATTGCTGGCTGACAGCAACTGGTGTTTGTTGGTGAAACGGCTCTGGGCTCCCGGCAGCAGCCACTTACCCTCCATTTGCTCTTTGCAAAGTTTTTCTGGATCTGAGCGCTGACAGATGGGTAGATGTCACGGTGAAGGGCTGTATTTCCATTAATCCTGCAGATGGGAAGAGAAGAAAATGGGCTCGTAGGCAGATGGCATTTGTAAGGCATTCCACATTCTGGAAGCACTGAACTGCTTTGTACGTTCAATCAGCAATAATTAAACCCAAAGGAAAAACAGCAACAAAATGTAACACAAACACACACTTCAAAGGCTGGGAAAGCTCGGGGTGGGATTTCTTCTCTGCCTCTGTTTGTGGAGGCAAATATGCACAAATCGCATCTTTAATTATT
>VZTX01007804.1:0-15130 GCA_013400915.1 Pardalotus punctatus | reverse complement strand
AGAATCACTGAGTGGCTCAAGAACTTGTGTAAGACAGTGTTGTTACTGCTTTTGATAATAGTAATTTTCAAGATGTTGTTTTGCTGTGCTTTGCAACGCTGCACTATGCTAACTCTCAGAGTGATAGAAAAATACATCAATTAGACCTGGCTTGTGCAAAAAGAAAAAGGGGGATATGTTGGGTGTTCTTAATAGGCAGGGCAGTGAAATATGCACAATCCAGCATTAGCTTAGCAGAGCCAACAGAAGCAGCGTTTGTATGACAGCTCACCATCGCTCTAAGTGATTCGTTTAGATGTGTAAACAAGTAGCTAGTAACCAATCTACTGCTTAGATATAGAGAAGCAGAAGATGTATATAAGTAGCCTTCTGATTTGTAATAAATGGCTTTCACCTGATTACAATGATCTGCATGTGATTGACCCGTGCCCCCATGCGACAAAAGCCAAAAAGGTATCCAAAACAATTCTCACGACTATTCCAAAATACCGGCGAAGGATGAGTAGAAGGCATGAATAGTGTTTATATAGGGAAGCAATGAAGCTTTTTCATGCAGCTATTGTCTATTTTGCTTCAATAGAGAAAGGACTTTGAAATCTGCTACTGCCATGGAGGAGTTTTGCCTTTCTAGGCAGGAATAGCTGTAGTCTTGTCCCCACAGAGTGAGAGAGGCTCTGGCTATTTTCTCAAGCATTCATAGGACAGTCACTGAGTACAGGATACTCATCACTTCCTTCAAAGCTGCTGCTGCTGCAAGCAGTGCCTAGTCCTCAGTGACTCTCCCTCCAAGCTATTGAATTGAGTACCTGCTGTTGTTTGTGAAAAGAACATTTAATTGTTTGAAAATATAATAGTATCAACCTTTATTGCAGTCTGTGCTCTGCGCTTGCAACAAACTGCTGTTTACAGCTGCCTGTGTGGTTAACCCATGGGAGTGGAGGTAAAAAGCCACAGCTGTGCCTCTGAGCGTAGAAAGGAGTTAAACATACGTTAACTGTATATTTTCTGCTGAGAGTCTTGGAAGTTTAAAGACAAATGGGTTCTAGTCAGGCAGTGTCTTGCAGCTACACATCATTGCCCCTCAGTCAGTAAGACCACCTGTTTGCTACCGTGTGTTGATACAACCCTGCACTGTGCTGTACTTCAGTACTAGACTGAGCAGATGCTGTAATAACTTGGCTGGTTCCAGTGTTCAGTATCTTCCTAGCACTGTCATGGGCTTATCTAGAAAATTTCAAGACACTGATTTCTAGATTTCATTTCCTTTTTCTCATTGTACAATGTTGAAGGTTGGGAGGGGTGGAATTTTTCCCCACTCTGTTGCTAGGTTACAAATGGTAGGGGTACTTAAGGACTATTAACTCCTTTTGTAAGAGACAAAGAGCTGGCTGGTGTGGGGAGGGGAGGAGAGATCTGGACACCGACAACAGCACTTGCTCCTGAGGAACTTGGTACAGGCAGCAGTAGGGAACTGCGGTCTCCCTTAGCTGTGGCTGCAGGAAGGTTCGGATCTGTGCTGCTTTCTTTTCCTTGGTGAGTGAGCTTTTGTTTGGGAAAGGGGTGTGTTCCTGGAGTGCACATCCCCCCCGGCTGTGCTAGCAGTTTCTGCAGAAGGGGTCCAGCTGCCGCCACCCCCTGCCCTCTCTGTCAGAGCCCACTGAGGAGTCCCTGCCACCTTTTGCTGGCCCAGGTGAACCCGTTTCTGCCGCTCCCACTCCCTGCTCTGAGCTCCCTGCACCTTGTCTGCTGCACACCCGCTGTGGCGCTGCCTGTCCTGCTACAACGCCATCTTGGTGCCTGGCTTGTGTGCCATTACCCGCGCTACACAAACCTGACCGTGTGCCACAGCGCCCCCTGCAGCTGTGTGAGAGTCATCGCACCTGCCCTGCCTGGCCGGGAGCCCGACAGCGCCCCTGCCGACTGTGACCGGAACTGCACCAAACGGGAAAAGTGCTTAACAGCCCAGAGACATCTGCCATTGGGTTTTCTGTTTTTCGTTTGTTTGTTTTTTATTGCTACTGTTGTTGATTGTTTGCCTTGCTATAGATTTACTAGTAAATAAGTGTTATTCCTTTTCCCATATCTTTGCCTGAAAGCCCTTGATTCCAAAGTTATAGTAATCTGGAGGGAAGGGGGCTCACATTCTCTAAGGAAGGTTCCCAACTTCCTTAGCAGACACCTGTCTTTCAAACTGAGACATACAACTTGTGTCATTCAGGCTTGGTACCTCACAAGCTGTCCTACTGTCCTATGACCAAATGAATGAATCCTTCCCCTCCTCCCCACCCCTTACTCCCTTTGGCTCTTACAGGAAAGAAGAGTCTGGCTTGGCACACAAGCGTTCACTGCAGACCTTTGTTGTGAGCTGCTGTTTTGCCTCCACTACAGACCCACAACACAGAGCCACTCCTGACTCTCTCATGTTTATCATTCCCATTTGTAGAGTGCAAGGATCCATCCTGCCACAGGCTGTGAAAGACCCAGATGCAGGGTCAGGAATAGCCCTTGGCCCAGCTGTAGTGCACCACCAATAATGATAGTAGAAGAACCTTGGTTATTCCTGCCTTTTGTGGGGCTCATCTTTCTGTAGAGACCAGTGTTTTTCATCTTTGAAATCATTCCTCCAAGTCATGTTTCAGTCCTGAATATCTTGCTGCTTCTGCCTTGTACATTTTCTGCTGACCAGCAGAGGATTCTACTTTCTGAAATGCCACTGCCACTACTGTTCACTCAGACTATGACCAGCTCTCTTGACATCATAGAGATGGAACCCAAAGGCAAATTCATGTGGAATGGCCATTAATGCTCACAAAAGTGTGCTCTTGTAACAGAAAGGGCAGTCCACAAGTCTGAGACTGAAGCCTTAGTGAAAGTGAAAGTATGGCTTGCTAAAGAGCACAGTGGTCTTGTGGCCAGGAAATAATGTTTCTTCATGATGTGAAACAGGTGGTAAGGTGGGGGAAAATATGTATAGGATGCTGCTTACTTGGAGGGGAAGTGTTAGGAGAGGGGAGGGATGATGGAGTGTGTGGGGTAACATCTTTGTGAAGGGCAATGGTAGGAAAGGGTTTGTGTGCAAGGAGGTTCATGAGTCTGATGTGAGTGAAGGAAAGAGTGGGCTTTGCTGGTGACTGCTTTGTGTGTTTAATAATGCTTTGGCTTGCAGAGGAGGAGAAATCTGGAGAAAAGAGTGGTGTCATAGGGCTCTTCTGAGGTAATAAATAACCTGTGGTTTCAAGAGATTTATCTATAGCTATGGGTGGCCATCTGAATGGTTAGAGTGAAGAATGTGCCCATGGGTTCAGTTTCCTTCCCTGTCATTGGTGTCTGGAGGTTTTAAGCAGTGGCCTTGGGGTAAGGCCTTTCTGGTGAAGGACCATGAAGCGATCAGATACATTGACTCCAAAGCACACACACTCCTTCTTCCAGCATTTGAGCTGTACAGGATGGTCTCTAGAGTGTGGGGGTTTCCAGAGCTTACACTTCAACTTCCAAGAGGCTGCTATGTCTCTTAACTGGTGGTTATGAGCATTAGAGAGCAAGTAATTAAGACAGTATTTGAATGTTTAATCCCAGTTTCTGAGTCCTGACAGACTTCAGAGAACTCAAACTTTTTGGCTAAAACCCTTCTGATTCTTCTATCTTGCAGAGGTTCTTTGTGTGCTATAGTTTATAGGGCTATGTTCTTCCTCGATGTCAGCTATACCACACTGAATTTGGACAATGGCCTGTCAATGTGATTTACCTCCTTGTTTAGAGATATATTTTACAGTTAATTTTGTCATATCCAGAGTGCAGTTCAAAAGCCAAGTCTGGTGCTGACAGTCTTTAAATGCTACCTGAGGTCGTCCTATCCCTGAAACTGTAGGCTAAAAAAGCAAACAGCAAATTTAATTGCTGGTAACAGCAATGTTTTTTGCATTTCTTTATGAAGAAAGGTCGAAGCGTAAGTTAAGATGCCTGTAAGGTTTTATTTTTAATTGAAAATAAGCAAGTAATCTGTGCCTGTTCAGGTTAAATCCAGTAGCTTGCCAAGCAATGGCTTTTTCTTACAAGGCTGTAGGCATATATGTTTACCTGGCAACATAATCACAGGCATATGTGCTGCCTGGTGCCCTATGATATTTACCATGTTGCAGGTCCCCAAAACACATCTTGTGAAAGCCAGCTTGTGATCTGAAATTCTTCTGATTTCAGGCTGATAGTTTTTAGTTGATAGCTAAAAGGAATGGCTTTGCACTGAGAGGGGCATTGACACTCCATGGTGGTGAGCCAAATTTAGGTGTACTGTTTAAGGAGAGCTTATATGATGCTGCCAGCTTCTGTGTGGTGAGCGCCATGATGATCCCTGTCTGTACCTGTGGCCTTCTTTCTCACTAACTTTTCAGCCTCTGGTTCCAAGTAGGTCTGTGATAAGCCCCTCAGCTTTTACCTAGTGTTGCATGCAGACCTTTTCAAAACAGCAATAAAATTTTCAAACTATGATTATTTGGAGGAATGTGCGAGAGTTTTGCATGAATATGGTGTAGAAGCACGCAGAAGGAATGTGTGACAACTCAATTGCTGAATATGGTGTAGAAGCACACAGAAGGAATGTGTGACAACTCAATTGCTAACTGTAAATTATGTGAAAGAAGGACAGTGTGATATTGAGATATTGGTACAGGCACTTGCAAGTCCTTATTTCTAGAGCACCTTGCCAGGTTTGGGGGATAAGGGAGTGATTCCAAGTGAAAGTAAAACAAAACTTACCAGATAATAGAGTGCTTTCTGGTTTACTGATTCCTTTTTGCTGAGGAACTGTTACCTTCCGCTTCTGTTTCAGGTATAGTTAGTTATATAAAATTATAGTTACATTGTAAATGGTTATTGTTGTTGGCATGGAAGGCAAAGAAGCAGATGCAGGCTTTGTTTGCTCTAATTTTGAATTTAACTTTCGGCAAAGGCAGTTTATGTCCGTGATCAGTCATTTCTTTTCCATCTATTTGTTATAAAACCAGATAATAAAAGTCTGTCAGCACAGAAGTGGAAGGAATGGAGTCAAATCAGTGGTTGAAAAGCCAAAGAGGATGAGATGAACTAGATACCAAATATACTATCACATCATAATTGATGGAGGATATTTCCTGCCTTGAGATAGAAATATAAAGCATTGTCATCTTCTTAAGGCTAAGGCTGGATAAGAAAGTGTGATTTAGTTTTTATGAGGCAAAACCTTTGTTTTCTTAGTCCCCAGGTTCTGCTCAGGGAGCAGGAGACCAGCAAAAGAGAAGAGTTAGAAACTCCATGCCCAGACTTGACCTGGAGTTAGTGAAAGAGGATAAATTTAGGACCAATTGTGCTCACTTGTTTGCACTTCCTTTTACGTGCGGAACAGGAATGAGTTAGTGGAATGAACACACAATGATTTTAGGACTAGAAGCAAGCTTTTTAAAGCTTTGTTGGAAATGGCCTGAGTTGAATTTTGACCAGCTAAAATATTATTAAACTAGTTGTCTATTCATCTGACTGCATCTTGGAAATACTTAGCTATAAGGTATATTGTGACTTTATATTTGGTGCATTCCCACTGGAAAGGTAAGTGGTTATCTATGCACATTTCTGTTCATGGTAATGTACTCTCCACTGTGGGGAGGTAAAGGAAAGGCAGATAATTCACAATATGGATTTGGCTCATTAAACCCCATTTAGACCCACAATGAATTGTATCAATTTTGTGCCATATTGAGAGACTGTCTTGTAACAGAATTTTCCATATTCAGTCTTGTCATAGGGTTTTTGACTTATTACTTATGGTCTGCCTAAGATGTGCTTTTGGTACCTGTTTGTGCTCTCTCTGTGAGTGCTCGGCTGTGCATGTTTGGTCTTTCAGGCCTATTTCAATTCAAACTAATGACATCAGAGACTATTACCTAGGCCCATAGGAAGGTTTGCTGCATTTGAATCAATTGACTTCAGTAACCAGAAGGAGAATAAGTATGGAGCATAGATCCAATATAAAAATAGGTATGCAAGGTAGTTATTTTCTTTTAGGAAATGCACACTGGGAACTTTCTGCTTTTGGTTAAAAAAAGCTTTTTCTTTGAAAGCCTCAATTAGAAAAATTCCTGAGAATATCTCTAAAATTAAACAGGGTGTACCCTCTTACACTGAACAGCTTAGCAGCCTGTGATAAAACACAATTCAGATTTGCCCTTTAGCAACATTCCATAGCTTCAATGTGTACAGTACGGACAAGGACTAGCTTAGAAACATCTAACCATGATGCTCAGCTGAAAATTGCTGAAAATCTGACCCAGACCGGGTTATCACCTCACAGGATCTTCCAAGTCTAGAAATAAAACTTCTTTCATTTGCTGAAACAGTTAAAAGGGGAGTTGACTCTGAAGCAGATGCCACATGTCAATGGCAGTTTCTGCAGATGAATAACAAAGCTCTTTGGGGGTGCTAAAAATAGCCATAAGCTATAGTCAGGAAGAGTCAGTCCCTGGTACCCAATCTATAAATAAGCAAGCTATTGACTAGTATGATAGGTTTATATCTTTCATGTATTTTAAGCACTTTGGAAAGCAGAGATAACATGATATGGACATTAAAACAATGAACTAAGAAATGAGGACTTCTGACACATGGTTTATGTGACTTACAGCAATTACAGCCGTAGGTGTTTGGGATCTTGCAGAACAGTAGTACTGATTTAAACCTTCACCAGTTTAAAAATGTAGTCAGATAAGAAGGGTGGGACATTTTAAAATGCAATCCCACCACTAGATGGGAGGAAATAGTTATCTTGATAGTGCTTTACAATCACTCTTACTAGAAAGCAAACCAAAAAGTCTTTACTGTGCATGATGCTTCTATACCCTGTACACTGTTTCTAACCACAGTTGATTTACCAGTGTGGGTGCCTGCAGTCTGAGTGGGTCACTTGGACCTTCTATATGAGAGAGAACAATAGACACATCAGCAACTTATTTTCTCTTTTCCTAAAGTAGATCTCTAAATAGATGGGCAGCTAAATGACATTGTAAAAGTGGTTGTTTTCCCTGTCTTGGACTATAAAGGGATCCTAAGTGATCTCTCTTATCTCAGATGGAGGCATCTTCATTGTAGGTGTCAAAAAGTGGATGAAGCAAGCCTCACACCTTTTTTCACTATTTGAAGGTTCTGCCTTTCACAATCTTCTTTTCTGGGAAAGCACTTCTGTCTACTGGATGGAAAGATTACCAAGGGACCTCATATACCTTTGTAATCTGAAAGGTTTGAGACAAGTCTTTTTGTTTCTTTCACCGTCTGTCTCCTCTAAAACAGAGTAATCTGAGGGTCATGGAGTTGCTTTGCTTATGTCATGGGGATCCCACTGTGGCTGGGGCTCCTGCACACTGCAGGCTGCTTGTTCTGTCTCATCAGTGTCACATATGCTCCAGCTCTGTGGTTGTAGCTGAGGGAGACTTAAAGTAATTTCCACACCTACTCCATTCTCCAAACAGCTTTCACTTTAACTCACAAAAGCATACAAATGTTTGGGGGGGCTCGAAGGTGTGTTTCCAGAGGCTGTGTTTAGTTTTGTAGGACTTACGTCTGTTATGATACCTAAACCAAGCTGAAAACTTCTCCTCAGGTAGTTCTTCACCTTTAAACAGGTAATTCTGAAAGACTTAAGGCTCAATTCAGTCCACAGAGAATGTTAATAGCAAAATAGTTCTGAGTTTCACTGGGAATGGATAAGGCTCAGGATTCAGTCAACAAATCCAGATGGGTTCCCATATTTAATTTTTCCAGCAAAAGTGCTAGCAATTACAGCTTCACTGAAAGCTGTTACATTCTAAAAAGCATAAAAATGCTCCCATCTGCATCTTGCATGGCTGTACAACTTGTCTACTTCCCTCATCTCTTTGTTCATGCTAAATTAAATGGACACAAGTTATTGTGACCTGGCTTTCTGATTGTTTAGCTTCATCTCTCTTCCTACCTTCAGAAGGAGACTTCCATGAGAACAGATATAATATACCTGCCAATAACTTCTAAATTTTGCAGAGGCTTCCTGCTTCCTTTCTAACATGTGAAAATGTGGTTTACTTGTAAGCAGTTAATGGTGAGAAAATTGAAGTACACACCTTTGTATTTAGATATTGTTGTTCTGTGTTCAGTACTCCTTTTTTTTTTTGTCTTTAGAAATGCTTGATCCTGCAGGCTTTTAGTGATGATCAGTTTAATAGCTGTGTATGTATATATGCACACAAAAAATACATCCGAAATGTTGCTTGGCTCTTACCAAAATGTTCTTCTTCCGGATGAATAGAACTTCAAAGTATAGCTCGTTTAGAAGGATACATCCAGTTGAGAATCTGGACCTTTTTTCTATGATTACAGGTCCAGCTGAGAAGCTTGTAGGATCCTTCCCATCCTCTTGAAACAGTAATTCTGGCTGGATACCATGCAGGAGTAGTTTTCCATCACTTTTCAATTCTACTAATGTTTTAAAAACTCTCTCTCTTTCACTAGGAAATATGTAAGTTTAACAGGATCAGTTAAAGAAATCTGCTGCAATTTCATGATGGAAAGGTTATTTTTCTACCTAAGCTATGTTATAACCCTACTTATAAGCTTTCTATTGTCCATTCCTGGCTAGGATAGAATTGCTCTTTGAGGCATAAATTCCTTTTTTCTGCTAGGAAGGCTCTGAATGAGGAGAGTGTATGATTTAGGAGCTGAGCTGATAACCAGGAGAGCTATATTCAGTCCCTTGGACTGTCAGCCTCAGCAAGCCGCTCCTTGGCTTTATGCCACCCATAAAATGGGATGAGTGATGTGTTCCCTTGCTGTTTGTCTCGCCTCTGTAGATTGTAGAACATATGGTGCACGAATGGTCTTTCCCTTGGTGCCAAGGACACCAGGGGTCCAGATTGCAGTTGTGGCTTCCAAGACAAGCCATAAATAATAACAGGAAAGGAGATTTTTGTCTTGTGTCTGTTTTAGACAGGCCTTGTTAAGAGTTTATTTGTGTTCCTCCTCTTAATTTATAAACGCAACCAGCTAATTCTAATAGGGAGCTATGCACTGAAAAGGTAAAAGGATAAAAATCTCAAAGTCTCCTTTCCAGAAGAAAGCTCCTCCACACCTACCCCTGCCCTCCTGCTGCTTTTTCCTGCTGAGGAAATTTGTGTAGATCAGAAAGATTTGGGACAAGCCCATGTATGTATTAGGATAGTCCTGTGCAGGGTGAATTAGGAGCTGCAGAGTCCTGTGGCTTGCTCTGGCAACATAGTAATTTTATTGAAATCTTCCACAGGAAAATGCTGTCTTTAAATAAGAAACTGAGATTTCCTCTGAGGAAAAACAACCTGAAAAATATAAGGTTAAATCAGTATTTCAAAGGGAAGTGATGATTTTTGTTTAGCTTTTTCTTAAGATGCTTTTGTCTATTCCTTGTTTATGAATAAAAATATATAAAATACAATTCGCTTTTAAATTTAAATGAAACAAAAGTAATTACTTTACATCAAACCACAAGAGCAAGCATGAAAGGGGATTTTTCTTTTCTTGGCTTAATAGCTGTGAATAAAGGGTTTTTTTCACATGAATTCAATCAGTGGAAAAAATCCTGGTATTTCAGGTCATTTTTTTCACTATCACTAAGTTGGACAGTGCCGTTTAGACACATGTAACGTTTCTTGACAGTTAAGATAAAATATCTTGTTGGGAATGAATAGCTGCAGTGTTACACTTCTGACTTGCTCCTTGGGTAATCATGGCTTGCACAATCTCTCTCCTGCTGGATTTGAAGGCATAAATGAGGTGCAGAAGGACCGCCATGTGAACAGCGCTGATAGGACACTGGGAAATGGGTGGCCACAAAGCTGTACAGAAATCTTTCTGCTTTGTCATCTAACTTTATCTGCAGGACCAGTTGTTCTGGTGCCAAAAGAGGTGGCAGCTGCCCAAGGTAAGGAGGCTGCTGTGGGCAGTAAGAGAGCTGCCTGCCTGGCCTGTGCCAAAGCCTTGCCAGAGAGGTGTGAGCCCTGGGGGCTGTGGCTGGCCCCTCCTCATACCACAGCCTCCACCACCCTGCCACTGGCCATGAAGCTGGGGCTTCATGTCCCACAGCTCTTCACCCCAGCTTCTTATCTTTCACCATGGTGAGAGCAGCTTGTCCCTGGTGTCTCATCCTTTGGCACCCAAACTGACTTGATGTATTTGGATGCCAAGCCTTGAGCTGGTTCTGCTTGGCTGTGCAACAAACACTCTCTGAGTCTGCTTCTCACTGCGTTAGGCAGTGCTGAAGTGTTCATCACCTGCAGCTGCTGATCAAAGAAGAGGAAGATTTTTTGTGAAAATACTTCTCTATAGATTTAACTGTGCACATTGTCTGAGCAAATCTGATTTTTAGCAGACTGCCACAAATCTATGCATGTCTTTCTCTGTTTAGAACAGGGACTTCAGCTTTCCTTTTAAGATAAAAAGCCAGAAGAAAGACAAGCTTGACAGTAAAAGCATATATATATATATATACACATATAACTTATATGTATATACAGTTTGCATAGAACACATTCCATCAATGTTTGCTGTGTCAGCTGGAGTGCTGAATTGTTTTTTAAGTTCTGAAGTAGCTGGAAAAGTGCGTTAGCCTACCTGTGTATGGGCAGTAGCAATGGTTCCATTTTTGGTGCACATCTAACATTAGAATGGATGTTTTTGAGATGTCAGAAAAGAAGATAATTATGGAAGTGAATTTTGAACTGCTACCCTGTTTTGACAAATGGCATGTGTAATTGGAAGCAGAAGACTAACTCATGCACTCTAATTTTGTCAGGAAAAAAGGGCATCTATTACCAAGTGTTGTGTTTTGACCCTGGCCAAATGCCAGAGACCTACGACTGCTTTCTATGCTCTCTCCTGCTGCATTTACGCAGAGGAGAGGACTCAAACTAACACAAACACACTGAACTCATGGGTTGAGATGAGGCAGTGACAGGGAGGGGATGCACGAAAAACATGAACAAACAGGTGAGAGACTTAAGTTGCAAAGTGATTTATTAACCTAACAGAGTCGGAGGATAAATAAGAGGTAAAAATAAGCTTTTAAGACACCATTTCTCTACTCACCCCCCTTCCCTCTTAAGACACTGTTCCTCAGCTCACCCCCTCCCCTCTTTCAAACAACCAGCAGCTCCGGGTGGGGGGCAGGGTATGGGGCTTTTTCTTAGTCAGTCCATCACCACAATTCTTCTGCTACAAACACTGTTTCTCTACTCACCCCTCTCCCTCTTAAGACACCATTTCTCAGCTCACCCCCCTCCCTCTTTCACACAACCAACAACTCCGGGGTGGGGCAGGGTATGGGGGTTTCCCTTTGGTCAGGGTCAGTCCACCAGGGAGAAGAGTCCTCTACTCAGCCATGGGGTCCCTCCCACGAGAGACAGTCCTCTGAGAACTTCTTTGGCGTGGGTCCAATCTCACGAGCAGCAGCCCGGCCGAAATCTGCTGCAAACACGAGTGCTTGTCCGCGAGGTGCAGGCTCCCAAGCCCAGGCAAGGTTTTTTCCATCCCGAGGGCAAGGCTTTTCTCTCTCGTCCACAGCTTTTGCAACTCTCAGTCTCTGCTGGGACTCTCACTGGCTCACAGCTTTTTCCAGGCATCCCCCTGTTCCTCTGGCGTAGGCACCTCACTATGGGCTGTGGGTGGATCTCTGCACCCCCGTGGACTCCATGGGCTGCAGGGGGACCACCTGCTCCCCCCATGGTCTTCACCACGGCCGGCAGAGTGTTTTCAGCTCCGGTGCCTGGAGCACCTCCTCCCCCACCTTCTCCACTGACCTTGGTGTCTCCATGTTGTTTTCCCTCACATAGTTTTACCTCCTCCTCCTCCTCTGGCTAAAAAGAAGTGTGTGCACCCATTGTTTTGATTTCTTCTTAAATATGTTTCCACAGAGGCGTAACTAACATTTCTACTTGGCCCAGGTTTGGCCAGCAGCATGTCCATCATTTTCAGAGCCATCAGAGAGTGGCTCTGCTGGACAGGGTGAAACACGTCCAGAACCTTCGCACAGGACACACAGGAGCCATCTTTGTGCCCCTCCCTACCCACTAGCAAAAAACTGGGCCAAGTAAAACCACCACACCAAGTAAATCTCTCCTCTTTACCAAATGACTGTTGAAATGTGAGTATTATACTCTAGTATTTGCTGTGGACTGTATGGAAATAATAGTCCAAAGCAAAATGTTTTATTGTGCTAGCATTTTATACAGAAAGGAAGCTGTAAATGAAGTATCAGTGAAAAGGAATTAGAATTGAAAAGGTAGAGCAGTGTTTGAAACTCATGATAGATTATCTTGATCTTCTGGTGGTCAGGAACAAAGGCCATGCCTCTTAATGTTAAAAACTATGTGGTGTGTACTTGGATAGGAACCTTTTCACTGGCATCCATAATTTCCTGGCAGTGATAGCAATTTATTTTCTCTCTCAACCAATCCCAGACTGATGCAACAGGGTGTTTATAGACTTCAAGTTGCAGGAAATAATCATCCTTTAAGTGACATGTAAAATTGAAGACTTAGCCTTACTTTTGATCATTTCAATCCACTCATTTCTCAAAAGCTTTGTGTTCAATGTAATTTTGTTTCTTGCTGTGGTAAGGTCTGATTTATTTGGTATTTCTTGTTTCCTCTCTTCACCCTATGTTTTGGATGTGAGTTAAGTTTGAATCCCTTTTACTCCAAGCTTCTTTCCCTGACACTCTTGTTAATTCTGTATTAAGCTGAAGCCTGTCCACTTAAAGAAACCCCTTTTGGAATTGAGTGTAACAAGTGCTTTTGATGTCACAGTAATTTCTGCTTTTGTCAGTACTTTTTAGAAGATGCCTTAAGCTGTAGCAGTGTACTAGTTAATTCCGTATTTGTTATTGTTCTTAGTTACATAAAGTTGTTACNCTGGAGGGTGCATCCCCCTGGCTGTGCCGGCAGTTTTCTGCCCAAGGGCGCCGGCAGCCGCCGCCCCGCACTCTCCCTGTGGGAGCACTGCTACAGCTGGGGAGTCTCTGCCACCTTCTACCGGCAAGCCCGGCTGGGCTCGTCTCTGCCACCCCTGCTCCCTGCTCTGAGCTCCTGCCCCACGTCTGCTGCACGCCCGCCATTGCCCTGCCCGCCCCGCCGCGGCGCCCGCCTGACTCTGGGTACTTCAGCACTGCCCGCACCCACAGAGCTGACCGCGCCACAGCGCCCCCTGCAGCTGCGCGGGAGTCATCGCACCCGCCCTGCCCGGCCGGGAGCCCGACAGCGCCCCTGCCGGCTGGGACCGGAACTGCACCAACCGGGAAAAGCATTTGACAGCTCAGAGACTTCTGTCACCGCATCTTCTGGTTTTTGTTTGTTTGTTTGTTATTGCTACTGTTCTTATTGATTGTTTGCCTTGCCATAGATACTAGTAAAGAACTGTTATTCCTTTCCCCATATCTTTGCCTGAAAGCCCTTGATTTCAAAGTTATAATAATTCGGAGGGAAGGGGATTCACATTTGTGGGTTTTAAGGGAGGTTTACACCTTCCTTAGCAGATACCTGTCTTCAAACCAAGACAATGGGGATCTGAGCCTTATTGCATCTCCTCAATATTCAGGAGTAGTTGTGAGAGAATCCTCAGTCTGATCTGTGAGTTTAAAGGCTGTCTTGAGGTGGCATTTTTTGTGATATGTCATACATTCTAGTCAAAAGCACTAGGAAGGAATGGACATTTGATGATGTTCCACTGAAATCTAAAAGGAAAATTTCTCACTCAAAAATTTTTTTTTTTCAGTGAAAAAAAAATGGCATTTGTGATTATTCTTATGGAATGGCTGCGTTCCTTATACTTGTATCCCTTTTCATACAAATTATACATGTGGTTCTTCTTCTATCTCTGGTTGCATTTGTAAAAATAGGCTTTAAAAACAGTGAACATTCAGCCAAAAGTCAGGTCTAGAAGTGTGCCAAGGAATACAATTTGCAGTTGTTTCTAAGGGGCTTTTTGTTTTAAAAATTTTTTTTCCTCTACCTCTCATGGCTGCAACAAAGGGATTTGGGACAGTAGATTTCCAACTTTGCAAACTGCTTTCTGTCTCTCGGTGGTGTAGCAGATAAAATCTGGTAAATCATACTGCAGCAATTTGAAATATTACCTTTCCTGTGCAGTTCATAATGCTGTCAGAACACTGGATTTCATGGGCATGTAACAGTATTGGCAGATCTTTGTGTCTTGGCTACCCCAGCTTGGTATATGAGTCTGGCCTATTAATTTGTGTTTTAATGAAAACAGGCCTGCACTGCTTTACTGGGCTGAAAACTGGAGTGTCAACCACACTGATGCACTATTCTTAACTGCTATAAAATTTATGGGATTACAGCAAAAATGGAACAGGCCAACTCTGTTTCTCCTATCTTGGACTTGGTAGGCTTGAGCAGGCTGAAGGTAGAAACACTGTCAAATGCTGGGCAGACCTGGCTTGAATATTTGTGCAATTTCATGTCAAAGGGGAAAAATATCTGCACAAGTGTTTGTGTTTCAAAACCTTCACTTTTAATCTGAGTAGGGGCTAGAGACTTAAGACAGAATCTTGGAAAATATTAATTAGAAAATGAAAAAAACCTTACTTTAACAGCAAATAAACATCCCCAACCCAGCCCCCCTTCCACAAGTTTTACTAATGCATTTTGCTGGTCCTGTTATAAAGGAGACGACAGTTTGGAAAACGTTAACTTTAGGTTCTATCATTGTTTATGTATGCCATTTTTCTCCAATACTTAAACTAGTATTGCTTAAGACTAAACCTAATTCCCTCTGTACTGCTCCCCTGGTCCAAATTCTTTCTGCCCTTGGAGAACCAAGGTTTGATTTTACTTACACTGCAGTATTAAAGTACCCTGTCCTTCCCCAGCAAATAAAATTGGGGTTTTTTTTTTCTGGTAAGATGGTAATTTTGTAGTTTTCAGTCTTGTTCATATTTCTCTGGAAATCAGAGAAGCATGTCTGGTGATTGAGACCCAGAGTCTTTAAAGTTGTTTCTGGGATCTCTCCTCTATAACTGTATCTCTGGAAGCTCCAACATGCCCAAATATCCTTAAGAATATGCCAAACTGCTTGTCTTGGTTTGAAGACA
>VZTX01007795.1:0-87739 GCA_013400915.1 Pardalotus punctatus | reverse complement strand
GGGAGCCCTGCCAGGCCGAGCCTGCGGTGCCAGCCCCGGCTGACCGGGCACGGGGCATGCACGTGGTCCCCTGCCCGCCGCTCCCACCGCAGGCCCTTCTCCGCCTGGGAGGGCTCCACCGGCACAAAGCCACCTTGGCGAGTCGCATCGCCCTTGCCACCTTCCCAGGCTTGGATCCATAGCTGATCCTTCCCAGCACAGTTGCCCCGAGAGACCCCCCTGCGGGGTGGCTCCGAGGGTCGGTTCCCTTTGGAAACGGCTCCCGTGGGCTGTGCTCGGCTCCACTGCGGTTCTGGGGCCAGGCTGGGAGAGGTCCTCGGCACCTCCAGCACCCGGCCCTGAGCCACAGCTGGGGTGAGAGCTCTGACCAGTGAATGTGCGAGCAGGCAGCCACATGGGAAGAAGGGAAGCTGGGCTGCGTTTGGTGGGCTTGCTTTTGCTTTCCTCTCTTGGAGCTGTTGAAGCCTCATTTCCTCAAAACACCATCCCACCCACAGCTTCCCTGGCCCACTGGAGAGTGGGTGGGTGGAAATACCTTTCTTGGGATAAGGACTAACTGGTATGATGGGGGACGTGGTGCTTGGCAGTCTGCTATGTCACCAAGCAGGGTGGGTGAGGAAGGCCCCGTGGGCAGCAGCACGAGCTCCTGTGGCAGTGCAGTGGTCCTGCTGGCTTGATGCTCATCTGGGCAGCACTTGGGCATGGATACTCGTTTCTCAGGAAGCTCATCCATGAATGCATGGGATGTAAGCCAGGCTGAGCATCCTCACCTCCATCTGTGCCGTTTGTGTTGGACCTGTAGCCAAGCTGAGGCAATACTGAGCATAGACCTGGATGTGCATACCCCGCATGACTGGAAATGCCACAGATCCTTCTTCCCCGGCCAAGTTTGCTGTTGCCTGTCTCTCAGAGCCAGGAGAGGCTAGAGCTCTCTGTAACTGGTGGAGAGGAATGTGGCTTCAGCCGTGTGCTGGAAACACCCTCCAAGGTGTTTGGGTGCATGGAGGGCAACTTTTTTTCTCTTTTTCTGCAATATCCTATTTACAAAACAGAGGGAGCTGCTGTGCTGCTCTGGCACCTGTTTGGAGCAGGCTGATGAGGGGACAGGAGATCCAGCAGTCCTAGTGCAGGGTGGGCTGCAAGACCCAACACCCTTTCCTCTTCCACCTGTATGTGGAAGGAAGGGAGGTCCCTGCAGAAAAGAGGGCAGGTGTAATGCCACGTTGGGAAGGAGCTGCTGTGTGTCTGCAGGCTGTGGAAGAGAGAAGCCTGGCCTAGGGATGCAGTCGAGCACAAGATGCTCACCAGAAATGCAAGCTGCTAGGCATAGAGGCTGAGAAGCATTTCCGCTCTCCCTGGGCACCAGAATAATGATATCTTCAGTGTGGGTTGGACGGAATGGAAGTCCCACCTTGGATGGCTGCTGGCAGATGTGTGGCTCTGGGAGGGGGTTTCCCCAGCCCTGAAGAAGGAGGTGAGCATCAATGCACACCTTGGGGCATGTGCTGAGACGTCTTCAGCAGGGAAGCAGCCCACCATGTTGAGGGTGTTGAGGTAGCACCTCTGCCTCCCGTTCCCCTACCCTGGTTAGTCAGGCCCTGCTCCATAAGGAAGCAATTATTTTGTGCCCCTTCGAGCCCCTCCCTGAGCCTGCGCAGGACACTTGTGCTCAGTATGGAAATGCGACAGATTTTCCATATTCCGCTTTGCCCCGTGATGTTTAAAAACGTACGTGACAGCTTCTTCCTAATGCTGCAGGCTTGGCTGGCACTCAAGCAGTAACAGACTGTGGGACACCAGGGGCATGAAATATTGTACCAATAGCTGGAGAGGGGAAAAAAAAAATGAGATGTCAAAGTGCAGTGTGTTTCCGGCCTGTTGTTGTGAGCCATCCTCTGCCCAATGTGAGAGATCTTTCAAAGCCATCCAAATGTTGTCATCTCTGAATACCATTTTAAATATTCATCCAGATTATTTTCAACATCTGTGCCCGGCATGTTGTGAAAATGCAATGAGGGATGTTATGGAAACCAGATCACTTTATTCTCATATGGAGTGGAAAGGGGTGGAAGCAATGAGGACTTCTGGACTGGAACTGTGAGTCCCTTGCATCCACTGGGAGTAGCAGGAGAAAAACCCTCTGCACCTTGAGGGATGGTGCTGGTAGCACTCAACAGAGCCAAGCACTGAGGCAGGAATGTGCAAAGGGGTTCAGGAGACTGGGGTGGGGTTAGAGTTGGGTAAAACAACCAACTGGTTAAGATGTAGAAGAGGTTAATAAAGGGGGTAGAAAAGAATCATAGAACACCCTGACTTGGAAGGGACCCACAAGGACCATCGAGTCCAGATGCATCCAGGCAGTGCTTGCTTGTCCTGCAAGTTCAAGGGCTCCAAATGCCTCCTTGGAGTTGCTGTTGCATTGGGGACTTCAGGAGATCTCCAGCTTGCACTGGCTGGGGAATGCAAGAGTGTTGCAGCTAAATGGATTCAGGTCTGCATCACATGGGTGATGCTATTGCTGAAGTCTCCTCTGCCGGAAGCAGGACCACCTCAACCCAGGGCTAGTGGTGAGCAGAGTGGGCATGAGGGACCCAGAAGGACACCCATGCTGGGTGTTGGTCCCTCTTTCCTGTGGTCAGCATGTCTTATGAGTTACTGAAACAGGTGAGCAGGGATGTGTCAGAGCATCCCACATTGAAGGGATCCATGCACATGGCTGAATAGCCTGGGGACCATTTGCTTCATGGTGGAT
Organism: Pardalotus punctatus; assembly: GCA_013400915.1. NCBI lineage: Eukaryota > Metazoa > Chordata > Aves > Passeriformes > Pardalotidae > Pardalotus > Pardalotus punctatus. Next base: position 84,987 of record VZTX01007795.1, on the reverse strand, counting down.
TTCTTTTTTCTTTTATTTTTTTGGTTGTTTTTGATAACCTTGGAAATCTGGGCTCCATTTCTGCCTTTTGTAACATCAGGCAGCAACTAATTCAAGCCAGGCCAGATCCTGACCACAGGTATGCCAGTGTAAATTTGAATGGAGTTGCTTACGTCTTGGTTTGGCCCTATGTGAATGGAGTTACTTTGGGCTGATGCCAAAGGACTGAGGTCAGAATCTGGCCCATCCTTTCCTGCATGCAGTGTAATTTGTACGCGTCTCCTGGCACCGCCAGGGTATCGTATGGCTTGTGTAATTCTGGCTCTGACCTGCCAAGAGTGCATTGCAATATCCATCACCCGCAGTGCCTGCTGCAGGAAGATGCTGCTGTGTTATTGCCCCCCTGAGCTGTTCAAGGAGCTGAGAGCCCGAGGGGCTGTGCGGAGTGGGCAGCCCTGCAGATGTGGGGCCGTAAGCACTCAGAAGCTTCTGATACTTGAATATCAGAAGAGATGAGGGAGCTTGTAAAGGAAAGTGAGGCATCTCCTCAGTGCCATTAGCCATGTCCCAAGTGGGCACCAGTTGCTCCATTAGCAGCTGGGAAAGCAATTAGCACTCCCAGCCATACAGCATCCCTCCAGCCTCTCCCAGCGCATGCTCCCTCCCTCTGGAAAGCTGAGCTGGACCAGTACCTTGGCTCCATGGAGTTTTTCCTTTCACTTTAAATACTTCTCAGTTGTGTTTTTATATCCCAGAAACACATGAAATGATTTATCCATAGCTGGAGCAGAGTTTGGGTCTGATTCTGTTTGTTGGGTGGAGGAATTAAGCTTCCCCCAGCTGGCATCGGCATGGTGGGTGAGGGACCTGGGTATCCAGGGACCCTGGCAGCCCCACAAGATGGATCTTGTTCATGAGCTGGGGCAGAGCTGCAGGGGGTCACTCCCACAGCATGTGTGGCAAAGGAGTGCAGATGCCCTCATTAGAAAGGGCCTGGAACAAGGTGGAAACGTGCAGGTTGTAGTAGCTGATACATCCTGGTTAAGGGACATGCTGTGGTCATTTGTACTGGTTTCAGCTTTGCTGAGCATATCATTCCTCTTCTGCTTTGGGTCCTGTCCCATCCCCCCAGTGACTTCCTTCTCACAGGGCATCTAAGGTGCTGGTGGGCTTTACTGGAGATGACACAGTTCAGGGACAAGCAGTCCTCCTGGATCAGTCTTACCCAAGAATCTTAGTTGTTGGACCCCCTCAAGTACTCAGGTCCTTTGGTTCTTGTCCAGGAATCTCTGCCTCCACGGCTTTTGCTGTGCATGTTTGTGCCCCGCACGGCTGGGTGGCTCCATCCCTGCCACACGCTGGTGCCCAGGACCTCATCCCTTTGCACAGGGCAATGCAGCATCTCATGGGGACCAGTCATTCTTATCTCAACCAGTTCCAAGTAAGGTCATATCTTTTCCTTGAGTGATGCAAGTCCCCCATGCACCCCTGCTGGCCTGGTCTGGAGGAAAAACCCAGTTGGCTACACCGTGGCAGCAGCATTGGTACAGGGGCACCAAGCTGGGGGAGCAGCACAGGTCCCCGCCAGGAGGGAAGCACCATTCCCCTGTCATTCCTTGGGGTTTTCCCATCCCCTTCCAGGGCAGTGCTGGCTGCTCAGCTTTAGCCATCACCTGCCCTCTAAGCCCACATTTTTCCAACAGCAGAGCACCACTCGTGCCTTCCCCTCCACTTTAATTAGAGAAGGCTGCTGCTGTGCTGCAAAGGTCCCTGGATCAAATCTGGTTAATAACCCCCTTCCTTCCCTGCCCTGTGTTGTTCCACCTAATCCTGTAATTACTTCAGCAAAGTTGTTGTGGCCCCAGTCTGCCGGGTGGTGATCCTGGGCTTGCTGTAGGCACCAGCATCCGTGTTGTGGGAAGTTTGCTCTCCTTGCCCTGCTTCACCTGCTGCACTTGCCTCATCCATTCTATTTTGGGGGCCAAGCACCTACCTGATGGCTCAGCATCGGGAAACCTGGAGGTCCAGGCGTGCATCTGCACCCAGCAATACCCCTGGTAGCACTGCCTCCTAGACAGACGATAGAAAAGGAACCCGTGGTGGGCTGGAGCATTGCCCTGACAAGTGTCCCATAAGGCAGGGAAACGCTGCTGATCGCACTGGGAAGTGTGTGGTTGTAGAGAGAAGAGATGTGGAGGTGTTGGATGTGGAAGCTAATTTTTTTTAAAGCACTTCTGAAGTGCTCCGGCAGCATGACTTCCTTCCAAGCCGCACGGCTGTTAACATTCCCGGAGTGGAGGAGTGAGGAAATCGCCCACCGCAAAAATGCAGCCGCTTCTGGGGAGGAGCTGGGAGGGCGGCTGCTTCCTCGGGAAGGGTGAGCCCCCGACACCGCATGCCCCCGGGCCACGGGTGCTGCTGGTGGCAGGGAGCTGGCAGCCACTCGAGAGCCTTGCTGGGGACACCTTCAGGATGCTGTCCCTGGGAAAGGCACCCAACCCATGGTTCATGTCTCTCCTCATGCCAGATCCAGGAACGTGCTCAGCTGGATTTGGCACCAAGGGGTCATCCCAATTCTCTCTGCTTAGTCAGCAGTGTCTCCATTTGATCTGAACCGGGGGCAGCAAAGATGGGAAGTGGAAAGGGTGGGGTAGATGGGGGCCAGGGAGAGAAATACCCACTCCCAGGCCTCTCTGGCAGCTTGCCGACAGTCCCGGGGTCATGCTGAATATGCATAAAAGGGAGCAGATTGCAGCTTGCCCTCCTCTCCAATACAGAGGTGAGGCCCACGGAGATCACCGGCCCCAGCTCTCTTTCAGTGGGATAATGGAGTGAGCTGAGCACGGAGTGTGTGTGCCTGTGTGTGGTCCTGCAGATGATAATGATTTCCATTCATGCCCTGCCTCCGCAGCGCTGATGCGCTGCTGGGCGAGCATTGGCTCCCCGATGGCTGCTTCCCAGCAGCAGAGCCACCAAAACTTCAGCCCTGAATCTCAGGGACTTGTGCCTTGGTAAGACTGGCAGGAGGGACAGAGCTTCCCACTGGGGCGGGGAGGATGAGCAGGAGATGCTCGTGCACAAACCAGTGGTCCTGGGTCCTAGAGCTGCTGCCCCAGTGCTCACAACAGCTTTGCCTCTGGGTTCTCCCCTGGCCACCAGAGATGCTGCTGCTGTCACTTGCCCCTGGCCAGGGGTTTCCCCACACCTTTGTGTCTTACCAGACAAGAAAGTAAAAGGCTTTTGCAAGGGGCATTCTTGAGCATGTCCCTACTCCTGTCACCTTGCTGCCACATAGGAGAGAGGGGGTGGAGGGTGGAGGAGGCTCTTCCTTGGCAGGGTTTAGTAGGTGCCTTGTTCCACACCTCCTGATTCTCCCTGGAGTGGATGGATGCAGCTGCTGAGGACCCCTGGGTGTTCCTCCTCTCTTCTCCTGGTGCAGAGGGTTATCCCACAGGGTTGTCTCCATCCCTGTGGGTAGTGGGATGGGAGATGACGGCTGCAGCACCTGACTGGGTGCCCTCTGTGGGGTGTGCAGTGACAGGGGGACAATGGGGGGCAGAGGGCTGGCAGCCCCACAGGACCAAAGGTGCTGTGCTGGCCTCTGCAAGTACATGCATGGCTGGGTCTCGCCAGGCATTGAAGGGGGTCCATCAACACCTTGTAGCCCATTTGCTGGGTGAGAATACAGGAGCAGGGCTCTGACACTGGGCTGCAGGGGCTCATGCTTGCTGTGCACTGCTCAGCAGCAGGCAGGGGCTGGGGATCATCCCATCAGGATTGTATTGGGGGATTCACCAGCCTTTGCTCAACATGCAGATGCAGGGAGCTGGCAGCAGCCCTCCTTCATCTCCTGCCCAGGAGGCAGCTGCCTGCAGTGGGGCTGGAGTCCCAGTGGGGCCCTGTGGGCTGCCTGCAGCACTTCACCTTCACTGCCTGGTGCTCGACATAGAGCACCTCCTCCACTGTGGTGGCGGCTACATCACTGCAGTCTCTAATCCTGTAGTCACACTCCTCAAGTAGTGGGTTCTCAGTGCTCTGGGTACTCCAGGGACAGTATCCTTTGTCTTGCTGGCAGCCGAGTCACAAGCCATGGGCTGACGTCCCCAAAAGGCTCTGCAGCACTCCGGTAAAGCTGGAAATGTGCTGCTGACGTGATGCAGGGACCACCAAGGAAGCTGCCAGCTTTTCACAAGTGAACATCTCTTCTTCCATCAGCAGAAGATTAAGCAGTGAGGAAACAGCACAGAAGTGGCAGGGGCAGGTTTTGCCCGGAGGGAGATATCCTAGGATGGGCTGAGACCCCTGTCCCTGTTGTTCCCTTGGCAGGCACAGGCTGTGGCTGCTGGGCTGACCATGGCTGGGCAGGGAGGAGCTTCCCCTCATTAGTGGTTTGGCAGCCTGAAGAGACAGCTTTCTTCCGCAGTCACGGCTCCTTTTTCTTCGCAAAATGCAATAACAAACCAGAAAAAAGGTCCGGGATCATTGGAATGGGCTGTTCCTTAGAGCCTCCTTTGGTCAGAGTGGGCAGCTGGACAGGCAGGAGTGGCACTGGGGCTGCAGGTGGGGCCTGGAGCTGGGGATGCTGGGGTGGGTCATGCAGGGTTTCATTCCTCAGAGAGAAACACAAACCCCAAGTCATCCTGTAAGGATTTACTAGTGGGAGAGGGGACAATCAGGGGATCCCCTCCTCCTGCCTGGTCATGGCATTGGGGTGACTGAGGCTGGACAACTTGGCTTTGGCTCAGCACAACCTGTGGGATGGCAGGACAGATGCCACCCACCCATCCAAGGGGCTCAGGGGTCTGCTATGGTGAGAATGGGACATGGCCAATCTGCATTGTGTGGCATGTCCTTGATGCAGTCAGAGCCAGCAGGAGGGAATGTGACCTCCAGACCTCTTCCGCTCTTCAGGCCAGTAATTCAGGACATGGACCACATCCCCTGGGAGCCACTCATCTCCCTGGACCTGTGCTGCAGCTGCTGGGAGAGGAACCCAGCCAGGCCCTGCATTAGGTCCTGGCCTTTCCCCCCATCAACAAACACACCAGCTCCAGATCTGCATTTCTTGGGAGTGAGGCCAGAATAACTTCCTTTGCTACTGGGTAGTGTGGCAGAGGAATTTGGAGGGAATCCAGCCCCTGGCTTGGAGAAGCCACTGTGCCCACAGCCAGCAAGGAAAGTGGTGCTATGCCCACAAGCCCCAGGAATTCATCCCAACAAGCTCCTGCCTCTTGCACAATGTGCCTTCAAGGTGTTTTTGCTGCTGTCCATTTCTCCTGCTCTGTCAGAAGCTGTTTTGTTATCTGCTGCAGGCAGATAACTTGGGGTTTGCAGCTCCTGTTGCAGCTGAAAGATCTCCCCCAGCTCTTCCCCACCACCAGCCCTTGTCAGCCATGCAGTCACAGGGTCTCTGAACTGTGTGTGACAGCCAGGGCTGCTGGGAGGCAGGAACATTCTTGTCACCCCAGGACAGTTTGTAAGATGTCAGGGAAGGGCTGTACCCTGATGTCAACCTCCTCCATCCAAAACTCAGGTCCTTTTCCCATTTCTGTGGTATTTCAGTCCTGCTGATGAGCAGTGAGGGATTGGTGTGGATGAGGCAACACGAAGTAATTGCCTCCCTGCCCCACTCCCAGGATACTGCATCAGTGGACATGGAGTGGGAAGGTGGGCACAGGTGATGGACCAGACATGGGGGAGTTTCCCAGCCCTCTCGGCATTGGTAGTGCTTGTGCCCACGGCACTGCTGGTGCCATTCACTCTTGTTGTTCTTCCCCCAGGGAGGAGCCACTTTCCTCTCCCCAGGAGGATGGAGATCCTGCAGCTCCTGCGCCTTCTCCTCACCACTGCCATGCTGGGCCTGTCCCAGACAGTGAACCCCTTCATGGCCCAGCAGACCCCTCCAGACCCTTGCTACGATGAGAGTGGTGCTCCTCGGCGCTGCATCCCTGAATTTGTCAACGCTGCCTTTGGGAAGGAGGTTCAAGCCTCCAGCACATGTGGGAAGCCCCCGACACGGCACTGCAATGCCTCGGACCCCCGGCGAGCCCACCCGCCTGCCTACCTGACTGACCTCAACACCGCCTCCAACATGACCTGCTGGCGCTCAGAAACACTCCACCATTCACCCCAGAACGTCACCCTCACCCTCTCCCTTGGCAAGAAGTTTGAGGTGGTCTACGTCAGCCTCCAGTTCTGCTCACCCCGGCCTGAGTCCACCGCCATCCTCAAGTCCATGGACTACGGCAAGACCTGGGTACCATACCAGTACTACTCCTCCCAGTGCCGGAAGATCTACGGCAAGCCCAGCAAAGCTGCTGTCACCAAGCAGAACGAGCAGGAGGCCCTGTGCACCGACGGCCTCACTGACCTCTACCCACTCACCGGGGGGCTCATCGCCTTCAGCACCCTCGACGGGCGACCCTCAGCCCAGGACTTCGACAGCAGCCCCGTCCTCCAGGACTGGGTGACAGCCACCGACATCCGTGTGGTCTTCAGCCGCCCGCATCTCTTCCGCGACTTGGGCAGCCGGGACGCTGGCGAGGAGGAGGGGGGCACCGGCTCCACCCCCTACTACTACGCGGTGGGGGAGCTGCAGGTCGGCGGGCGCTGCAAGTGCAACGGGCACGCGGCGCGCTGCATCAAGGACAAGGAGCAGAAGCTGGTGTGCGACTGCAAGCACAACACAGAGGGACCTGAGTGTGACCGCTGCAAGCCCTTCCACTACGACCGGCCCTGGCAGCGGGCCAGTGCCCGTGAGGCCAACGAGTGTCTGGGTAAGGCATTTTTAAATATTTTTGTTTTCTGGGGCTGAAATGCTAAAATGAGTCATTGGAGGAGGGAGTGACAGGTGCTGAGCCAAAGTGATGGAGTGTGCTTGTTCAGAGATGCCAGGGAACATCCCCCTTGCTGAAGGATTGGGAAAGCCTCAGCCATCTACCCTGTCTCTGCTGCAGGTGTCCCCTCAGAGATGCAGTGGTTCAGCCATGAGCCAAAGCACCAAAACCCTCCCAAAAATCACTGGTGTCTTTCAGCAGGTCAGCAAACCTCAGTGTGGGATGCCTGGCTGGGATTGTTTCCGTTGGGCAGCCAACAAGCTGTCTGCGGGCCAGAGGGGCAGTCACAACAGTCCCCTGTGAGATGTGCTTGGGGACAGGGAGCAGGCAGAAAGACCTGGCAGAGGTTGAGGAAATATCCCAACTCAGCATTTTATCCTTCACGTTCAGTCTGTGTGGTGGTTTTAGCTTATCTGTCCTTGCAAAGGTTTCCATAAGTTATAAATATTGTCACCAAAATGAAACATTTCCACCACATCAAACTGGTGTTGCTTGGCTGACCTGCTTATGAATCTTTGTGGGATTTTGGTGGAGATTTTTGCCTTTTGTCCTGGTTTGGGATGGGGCTGGGGGATGCCAGAGCCCTGTGAAGGTCTGGGAGAGGGAGAAACAGCCTTTCGCTCCTCCTGGACCAGAGCCCAGGTCTCAGGGGGTGGCAGGAGGATGGAGACAAGGGAAAGCTGTACCATTAATCAGCCTCTGAAAGGCTCAGTGGATGTGCCAGAGGTCAGAAGGACTTGTTAGTATTTGTGATCGATGTCTTGTTGAGAACCCAGCTGTCTGCTTCAATATATACATGTTAGAGCGGATTTCTTCTAAGAATGGGTAAAAAGACAGTGGATTCAAAGCAAGTGCTGGAGCTGATGCTTTAAACCACCTCATGCCCTGTGAGAATGTGTCAGCCCTTGTGTTTTTCCACTTGTTTCAGAAAGATGAGTTTTGGAGCTCAGAAAAAACCCTCCACTTTGCACCCTCCCAGGGCTGTGGCAGGTCAGGCAGGCGAGGCCTCCATCAGGTGCATGAGTCCATGGAAGCCCCCAGGACACAAGGAGAACCTCACCCTGCTGGCTGCCTCCCTTGTGCTCCCCCCACTCTGCTCCTGCCTCACCACCACATCCTCCACTAAAGCAGCACGATAGCAGTGGCGGTGACTCTGCCGGCACAAAAGGGGTTAAACCAGTGGAGGCTCATTTTTGAGGAGCATCTGCAGGTTTTCTGTCCATCTCGTCCAGGGCGGGGTGAGAGTCCCTTGCTCGGAGCATCCTGCCCGCAGCTGCGTCACCCTTTTGGCAGATGGAGCTGAAAAGATAAACGAGGGGGGAAGAGGAGGCGGGGCCGCAGTGCCGTCCCTTCAAGCTCCCCCTGACAGCCCCGCACACAAAGACCCTTCCCCGAGCTGCGTGTGAAAGTAGTTTTTTCCTGTTGATTCGCTCCTCTTCTTTCTCCCTTTCCCCTCTCGGGCTTTGTGCCCTCTCTGAAGGGACCTGAAAGAGCTTCTCCATCACCCGCCTCCGAAGGGCTTAGCGGTTGAAAGCTGGATTAGCTCCCCGAGCCTTCCCCTCTGTGCCTTTCAACAATGACATCTCCCCAGCCAGCACGAACAGACGCAGCAATTAGCACCAATTAAAAGGAGAGGCTGCCCGGGAAGTTCCCTTTGCTCAGCCTGGGGGCTGCGGGGTTTCGGACTCTGTCCTGTGACGCTGGCTCGTGGTGGTGGATGTCAGGCGTGGCTGGGGAGTGAGGAGGAAGAGGAGGAGGGTGGGTGGATGTGGGAGCTTGGCAGCTCAGTGATAGCTCAGGGCTAGGGTGGGGGATCGCAGCACCCTGAAAAGGGGTGAAAATGGATTCATGGGGTTAGTACAGCTTCAGGTCATGTTGGGATATGCCAGCTCTTGGCTCTGTGCTCCCCGGCACTGTGCAGGGGGGTTTGTCTCAGTCCAGTGCAGGGAGTCTCTGCCTGCTCCATCAGGGGGGCAAACTGTTGTCCTACAGCCTGGCACGATGCTGGGACACCCATCCATGCAGCTGGAGATGAGGACAACCATTTGTTGTTTCACCAGAATTTGTGCCTCTGGGAAATGCAGAGGTGAAACAGCCCAGTGCTGCCCGAGGTCTGAGCATTGGCACAGGGCGTGACCCCAGCACAGCTGCCGTAGGGTGACTGTGGCGTTCGTGGGGACATCGCTGGGCTGCAGTGTTGGAGGGGTCAGCGAGAGTTTGGCAAGCAGGGAGGTTTGGGGCTGTCGCAGCCAGGACAGTGACAGTCGATTTGCCAAGCTGCAGGCTTGGCAAGAGGGCACGGTGCCAGCTTTGAGCCATAGGGGGCATGGCCCCGTGCCTGGTGGTTGGAGACCATGGGTCCACAGGCACAGGAGGCTCTCCTGACACCCCATAGGAGCTGCATGTCCTGCAGGGAGCTTGCCCTGACAGTATTGGGATGCTCTGTGTCCCCTCTGGTGTGTCCAGGGCAGGGAAGAGGGACATATGTCCCCATCCACGTATTCCCCCAGCTTTCAGCCTGGGACAGACTGCGTGAAGGATGATCCCAGCAGAGTGGCTGGCAGGAGCAGGATTGCCAAAATCCTGGGGACCCCCGTCTTTATCTATGCAGGAGTACAGCTCCTGCTCCTCCTCTTCCTCCCCACCACTGCTGCCGGTTCCAGCCTGCACCCCCGAGCTGCCGGGGGCAGCCCGGTCGCCCCCTCGGCAGCCCGGCCCCCAAACACCCGGCCCGGGGAAGGAGGGGAAGCAGATTAGCACGAGGCAGCCACTGGAAGTAATTGATGCACTCGCTGGTGATGCGGGAGCTCTTGTTCCCTTTGTGGCCGCCGCGGCAGGAGCACTCCCCGGAGCACCAGGATAATGCACGGAGCTTGCTTTGATCCGGGGCCTCGGCGGGGAAGGGGCGGCGCTCTCCTGGGAAGACCTCGCAGGCTGCTCGGGGGGGGATGTGGTGATCCAAACGGGATGCTGGTGCCTGAAAACATCAATCCCTGGAGTGACGGTGGGGTTTGGAGTATCACATGTAATTCCCCTGTGTCCTCTGCCCCTTCCTGTACATTTGCCCCTTCCCTTGGGAGTTCCCCTGCCAGGGTTCTCTGCACCTGCTCCCCAGTAGATGCACTGGAAACCAGTGAGTTCCCAGCAGCACCAGCCATGGTCCTTCCCTTGGGGGAGCAGGGGGAAGGCGATGGCTCTGAGGGGTGGCCAAGTGGACAGCATGGCCCTGCCACCCTTACCTTGGCACCCCGCTCCCTGAGTGCAGGACCCCAGCGGGTCTGAAGTGCAGGGGAAGGCAGCCACCTCGGCAGAGGCGATTTACACTTGTCTGACCATCCAGAGTCCTGCTCCTCCCAGGATGGGGCAAGAGTGCCTCAGCCTTGTCCCTCCCAGCTCCTTAGGGAGGTCTCTCTCCTTCTGCTTCTCCTGCTTCTCGGCAGCAGCAGAGCGAGCCCTTCTCTCCCAACACCTTCCTCAGGATGGAGGGGCGGTGTGGGTGGGAGGGAAGGGGCTGTTCTGGTCTCGGCTCCCATGGAACCGAGAGGTGCAGCCTCATCCTGCCCTGTGTCCCAGCTGGGCTCTCCTCCAGCCAAAGCAGGGGCGTAGCTCAAATCCGCTGCGGGTTGGCAGCCGCAGCCGGTCTAGGGTTTCGCTGATCCGGCTGCCTTCCCTAATTATTCCCAGGGAACTTGTAGGGGCGGTGAGCTTCGCTCCTGCCCCGCGGGCTCCACTGCCTGCCCCACGTGTGCCTCGGTGCATGGCGCTGCCTGTCCCGTGCCAGCATCTCTGTCCCGGAGCTCCTCGTGCCGGCATTCCAGGTTCCTGCATCTGCAGCAGCCTGGAGGAGGAGAGGTTTTGGGGTGGCCAGGGCCTGGGAAGGGGTTCAAACACCATCAAAAGGGAGACAAAAGGTTGCTCCATTGCAAGGTGTCGACGTTTAATTAGTCTATTATTGAAAATTATTAGATCTTGTGATTGTTTAATTGATCATATGATTGTTTAATTGGGCATACAGTACAAGGGCGGAAGCGAGCTACCACGTAATTAGCCCCAAACTGTGCAATTAAATTCTTATTAATACCCCAAACAGCAGGGAACATTCAAGCCTTTAATTAGTGATTAACGGGAGACAGACAGAGCTTACAACTGCCTCAGTACTGAGAAACAGTGGGAGTATTTAGCTGGGTAAGAGGGGGACCTGTCTGCTCCGATTAGCTCTGGATGGCTGCGCCGGGGCATGAGGGGATTGTCACACATGCTGGTGTGACCGTGTTCCTGAGTGGGGACAGCCACCCAACCCAGCGTGGCCAAGGCCGGCTAGGTCCCTCTCTCTCGACTGTCTGGGATCACTCCAGAATCCCGGCTTGGCAGTTTGCTCACCCGGCCCAGAGCCGGCAGCACCGCTGCCTGAAGGAGAGGGGACCACGCTGGGCAGCCAGGGGAGGTTTCTTCCCAAAACCCAGCTCCTGAGAAGATTGGAAGATCTGCAGCATGTTCGCAGGGAAAGGTGGCCCTGGGGATGATCAGAACGTGCCAGGGTCAATGATGCCAGGAAAAGGCCCCGCCAGTTACTCTCTCACCAATTAAGCTGGAGGCAGAGAGGGAACTGCACCGAGGGCGGCAAATCATTTACCCGACCGTTCTCCTTCACTGCCCATCGCCTCCCCTAAGGGCTGCAGGCCCATCTCCTTCCCCAGAGGATGCTGGGGGCATTCCAAGAGGGACACAAAACTGCCTTTTGAGATGACCCAACTTGCCTTTAAGTGCTGCAAGGGGATAACAAGGCCCCTGTCCTCCCAAAAATTGCTCCTTTGCCACCGTTCTGTGAGTTCTTTGCCTCAGTTCAGCAGCAAAAACCACCTTGGCTTGTCTGTGTCCCATTATCTGGAGAGTGTAAGGGCACTCTAGGTGTCATGATACTTTACTGTGTCTCTTCTGGCCCTGGGAAAACCTGTTTGAATGTCAGCATCCTCAGTTCCTGTGCTCCTGGGGCCTTGGGCAGTATTCACTGCTTTCCGTCCACACACCACAACCCAGAATTTGCCTCAAAAATCCCTATTTTCCACTGGCACCAGGGAAAAAGAAAATAGCTCAAAAGGCACAAGCCCCTGAAGGTACCTACGGCTACACTGGGTGTTATTTTGATGCCTGCCATGTGATTTCTGACTAATCTCATAACTCGGGGGTGCTCTGGGGGCAGCCGAGGTTTGAGTGTGCTGGCACTAACCTTCTGCTCAACTCAAGCCTCCAAAAAAAGCTCTTTTTTACAGCTGGGATTTGCTTTGACTTTCTCCTCACAGCATGTCCGTGGCCCAAGCACCAGGGCAGGAAAGGGAGTATTTGATCAGTGCAGGGTGAAGCTCCCAGTGGTGCTGCCGGCCGCGGGGAGGCAACTTCACACGGCCACCAAGCCAGGCCTGGGCAGTTAAATCTGGGCTGACACATTAATGAATTTCACAGTACGCCTGGAAAAGCTCTCACCCAACCTCAATTTACCAGCACAGGGTAGGGGCCGGGGCTGGGGAACAGGGTGCCGTGTTTTGCCGAAGGAAATCTTGTTCCCATTATCTTTTTGCAAGAGTGTTAAGTGGGAACGGGCAGTGCTTTGCCTTTTTATCTCGCACACATGGAATTGGCCGGGAGGGCTGTGTGCTTCCTGGGGCTAATTTGAGTGTGCAGATGTTTCTGTGCACATCTGTGTGTGTGCCTGCCTGTGGGCACATGTACGGCTCTGGGGGTATTTTGGTGCACATCTATGTGCACACATGTTCACGTGTATGTTTGTGTGTGCACACAGACACGTGAGCACACAGGGGCTGCTCTGTGGGTTTCCGTGTGTGTGTGCCACACACACAAGACAGAGCCATAAATATAAAGAGCTATAAAGAGCTGGGGGCTCAGTTGCAGGGGAGGGGCTGTTGCACACCCTGGCATGAGGTGGGTGGTCCTGCCGGAAGGCCGGGTGGGCTCTGTCAGCACAGCCAGCTGCCACGGAGGGGGCAGGGGGAACGGTGGGGCTGCAAATGCCCCGTTGGCACTGCCAAACCCTCCAGCTGCAGCCCTCCATCCCACACTTGCTTGCCTTCAGCTGAGTGGTGCGAGCCCCTACACACGCCCTTTCTGCTCTGCCCTGACCTCATGGCACCGGCCCCACGGGGTGGTGGATGCTGCACATCTGGACGGCACACTGGGACAAGCGGTGCTGCGCCGTGTTCATCCCAATCCCAGCACAGCCTCCCGCTGCAGTGGGGAACTCCAGGGCAGCTCTAGCCCACCCAGAGGATCCTGGGTTTCACCTTCAGCCCTCACGCTCTCCCCTTCCCTCGCAGCCTGCAACTGCAACCTGCACGCGCGGCGCTGCCGCTTCAACATGGAGCTGTTCAAGCTGTCGGGGCGCAAGAGCGGCGGCGTGTGCCTCAACTGCCGGCACAACACGGCGGGCAGGCACTGCCACTACTGCAAGGAGGGCTTCTACCGCGACCTCAGCAAGGCCATCACCGACCGCAAGGCCTGCAAAGGTAAGCTGGGGAGTCTCCATGGGAGCAGATGAGTGAGAGAATCTCTCTCAGTCTCCTTGCTCTCCCTTCCCGTCCTTGGAACATCCTTCAGCTCACTGGCAGCTGCGGGTCAGCTCCAGCCTCCAGCACCCTGATCACCTCTGCCACCCCAAGGGCACCAAGCAGGGAGAGCACTTTGAGTCCAGCATCAACTCGAGGTGGAGGAGGATGACAGGAAGGGAGAGGGTCCTGGTGTGTTTACAGCTGCCTTCTCCATGGTCAGTGTTTGGAGAGATGCTGGGGAGGTGCTGAAGCAGGTGTGACTAAATGTGCTGGAAACCCGTCTCTGATATGGGTGTTGTCTGGGATATAGACATGCTTGGGGTGTGGGTTCCCTGCTCTGGAGGGCTGGGGATGCTGTGGAAGTCACATCCCCCAGGTAGGCTGTGGGGCAGGACCCCACATGGTGTTTTTCAGCTATTGGTTGGCTCTTGGGACCTGCATTTGGGGAGATGCTGAGCACTGTGGCTCCTGGTAACTGACCTGGAGCTGGCCAGGAGCCATGCTGGCCCCAAGCCATCAAACTGAAGCTTGACCTCACAAGGTCACCGGCCTGTGCCAGGCATCATGGGACATGTACCTCTCCTCTCCCTCCTCCAACTCCTGGCCAAGCCTGTCCAGTTCCTCTTCCCTCTGCCTGCTCAGCCTGTCTGTGGAGCCTTTTCAAAACTATGGTTTCACCAAAGAATTTGTGATGAGAAAACACCTTGCCTGTCTCCAAGAACTGGCAAGATCCAGACTGGAACAGCAGCATGGGCAGGAAGTCAGCCATGGTTGATTAGATGCTGAGAATTCATCCCTAATCCCTGTTTTTCTGTCTTTGATTGTGAGTCCCTCCTCGAAGGGTGCACAGTGTCCCTCTCAGATCTCTCTCCAATGCATTTTGCAGCTGCATGGGCACTGGGCACCTTCACTGCTGAAAGAACATGATGCTCATGTGTTTATGTAGGGCCTACAGGATGTACTGGAACTGGTTTTAGACCACTGACATTGTGGCCATGGCCCTGAATTGAAGGATTTGACTTTTGGAGTTCCCCTGTCATGTGCATTAGTGCTGTTGGAGGTCTGGCTCATTCAGGCTGGGGTGTAATAAAGGAAGTCCTCCATTGCCAATGCTGTGCCAGTGGCCTCTCTGCATCCTTGCTCCACCCAGGAATGCTTGAGAGGATGGAGGGAAGGGAGAAACATCCCATGTTTGCACAGCGTCGCAGGACACTGGGAGCAGAACTGAGCGGGCACGGGCAGGAGAAGCCCTACCTGCAGCCAGCTCATTAGCAAACCGAGCTAATCATTTTCTCAAGCAGCTGACTTGACACATCCCCCTCACAGCCCATGTTCCCAGGGACCACAAGCTGTTTCCACCCCTCGGGCTTGGCCAAGCCCAGCCCCTGGCAGCAGCAAGGGTTTCCCATTGATGAAGATTGTTCCAGGTGGCAGCCAGGTCCCAAGCCGTGCCAGGTGCCAGCATCCTTGGGGTGAAACAGGGAGACACTGGGAGAGGTGAGGAGGAGGAGGGAAGACAAGGCATGCATCATGACCGTCTATGGCACAGTATCCCAGATTGTGTCCCATTCCCAGGAGGAGTCCTGGTTCTGACTGAGGCCAGGGATGGATGGCAACAGCTCCCAGCTCCTGCCACAGCACCATCAAACTGGGGCAGCTGCAGCAAAATTCTCTTTCCCATGAGTATTACATCAAGTGCTGAGGGCTTGCAGGCAGCCCGGGCTCTGCCCCAGGGCTTGAGAGGCACCAGGGTTGTTCTGCTGCCTCCACCCCACCCTTTATCTCCTGTGGGCAGCTCCTCACCTCCCAGCCCTCCCCAACAAGGGCTTTCTGCTCCTCTTCAGATTAGGGAGATTTAGGATGGATATCAGGGAGAGATTATTCCCTCAGATGGTGCTGGGCACTGCCCAGGCTCCCCAGGGAACGGTCACAGCCCCGAGGCTGCCAGAGCTCCAGGAGTGTTTGGACAACACTCTCAGGGATGCACAGGGTTGGATTGTTGGGGTGTCTGTGCAGGGCCAGGAGTTGGATTCAATGATCATATTGGGACCCTTCCAGCTTGGGATATTCTGTAATTCTGTGACCAACTCCTTCTACTTTTTCTCCAAAACTGATAAAATCCCAAGCAAAGCAGAAGCCCTGCAGGCATTCACCTCCCCAGGGGCCCCGGGGCCCCCAGCACCACTTCCCTGGGCATTGAGGGCCTCAGTTTCTGCTTCAGATGGGAGATAGAGCACTTACCAAAGAGCAAAAGTAGAAAAAAATGCCAAAAACTAATAAAGCAAGCCAGATTTGGCTGGGACCAGAGAGGATTACTGAATACAGCGCGGGTTTGTGGGAGAAGGGATGCTGCAGGTGCAGTGTGTCCTACCTGTCTGTGGCTCAGGTCCCTCTCCTTGCAGGGCCAAGGATAGAGGAAGCAGAGGGGCCCTGGCTGCTCCCATCTGCCTGTACCTGCCATTTGTCAGTGCGAGTATTGCTTCACCAACCTCACAGGGCAGTAATTGTGGAACGTTACAGTGATGGAAGGCATCTCTGATCCGAGGTGGCTCCTCTGGAGGGAACAGGGTGGGCAAAGCTTCCCAGGATGCCCAGGAGTTGATGGGATGGGGTGAAGGCAGATGCTACAGTGCAGGAGAAATGGCAGCGAGTGATGCGTGGCCTGCAGAGGAGTGGGACAGGTTCCCCCTCGCAGACAAACCTCTGTCCCTGTGCCAAGCCACAGGCAGTGCTCTGCCAGCCTGGGCAGGGGATGCTGCTTGTGGAAGGCTGGCAGGGTTTGCCCATGGTTTGGAAGTGCTGCAGAGCTCAGCCGAGCTCAGCCGAGCCAGATGAACATGTGCACAGGGCCGACCCCTGCCACGGTGCATATGTTGAGGAGGATCTGGCAGTGAAGGTGGTACCCTTGGTCTGGGGAGCCAGTTCTTGGCTCTGCCTCAGGGAACAGAGTTAATAATAAAATCCTTGATGCTTCTGCTTCTTTGGCTGCCCCTCCTTCAGTAAAGCAGGAAACATTTCCATCCCTCCCTTATCTAGGGGTGAATCTATCAGGATTGGGAGCTTCTTATAGGAGGAGGAAGGTCCCAGGTGCTGACGGTGGGGAGCCAGTTCTGCCAGAGAGACATATAAATACAGAGATGTGACGAGATAATTTGGACTTGTTTTTTCCAAAGATGTGCCCCATGCCTGCAGCTCGGGTAAAAGAAAAAATAAAGGAAAAGAAAAGTAAGGATCCTGACAGTGGATGTTTAAAGCAGGCATGGACAAGGCTGATGGGAAGAGTGGGCTGTGGCTTTGAACAAAGGCTTTTGCACCTACCATAGCACTGGCCCAGGGCAGAGGCTGAACATTGCAGTGAAGGCAGATGCTCATAGAACCACAGACTGGTTTGGGTTGGAAGGGACCTTGAAGATCCTCTGGTTCCAATCCTCTGCCATGGACACAGACACCTTCCACTAGCCCAGGCTGCAGGTGCTCAGTTCGTACTCAGGAGGCAAATCACTAACCCAGAGGCCAGAAACTACTACATCTTATTTAAACAAACCCCAGCACAAGTTACTAAATCACTCTTCAACCGTGGTTTGTTTCTGCTGGGATGCAGCATCTTTGAAACAGGCACAAAAATACTGACTGCAAGTTGCCCAAGCCTGTGTCTAACTGAGCAGAGCCCTCAGCCACCAGAGTGCTTCCCTCCCACCACCAGCATCACCGCTGGAGGCGGCAAGATGGAAAAGCTGGGAGGATGGAAAAGGCAGAGCAACCTACAGGATTAATTCAATGGTGGTAATTGAAAAGTCAAATAAAGAATGGCTGTGCATTAATCCCAGTAATTTAAACAAAGCTGTAAACTGTGAACTTTCTCCAATGAAAACTGGTGAAGCAGTAGCAGCTAAGCCTCAAGATGCAAAAATACCCTCAATATGAGGTGCAAGACATACTTTCTGGCAAGCACGGCTTGATGAGTTAAGCTCCAAGCTAGTGACTTAATCCACCATTCAAACTCCGTGGGCCAGATCCTGGCAGCCAGAGGCTGGGAGCAGCAGGGCTTGGTGTGTGGGCAGCGGTGCAGAGCTGCACCATGCCCCTGGCCCTGCCTTCCCTGGGGCTGGGATGGGCTCCCTGAGCCAGCCCCCACAGGCCATGTCAGGATGAGGAGGGACAGAGATGCTACAGCCACAGAGGTGGGATGGGCCATGCTGCAGTGTGGGACCCATCAGGGTAAGCATTCCTGCTGGGATGCTCTTCCCACAGGAATGGGAAGGAACAGTGAATTTTTGTGGGACTGTGGGAAATCCCAGTACGGCAGGGCAAGGGGGCAGAGACTGGTCTGGCAGAGACCAAGCTCATCCCCCAATGACACTGGTTGGTTGTGCACTTAAATGAGCAAAGCTGCCTTAATTGCTGATCTAGGTAAAACATCCAGAGTCACTGAAATCCGCCTTCCACCACATGGAGACAGATCAGCTTAGATGAACTGGATCCTGATAGGGCTGAGATTTATGTCCATCCATAAACTTTACACCAGGAGCACACCGCTGGGGCCCAAGAGAGCCCCCGTGTTTCCAACAGCCCTGCATCATGCCAAGACTCCCTTGCTCGCTGCCATTTGTTATCACAGCTGAGCCCCCAAAATATCCCTGTCAGAAAGACGTCCACTTCCAGTCCTAGCCAAGATCTGATAAGGATGGAGCATCTGGTCCCCATTAGAGGCTGCTTGCTCTGGTTTCTGGCTGTGCAAGAGAAGGCTCGAGTGCCATGGTGCTCCCACCAATCCCATCTGGTGAAAATTAAGGAAACGGTAACATCAGGGGGCTGCGGGGGCAGGCGGGGGAGATGTTTTTGTCAGACTTTGAAATCACATTCAACTCTTACACTGATGGAGGCCAAGATAACCTCCTCCAGCTCATAGCCAGCCTAGCTCCAGGCAAGCAGATGGGAAGGTCCTCTCCTGAATGAGTATCTCCTTCCCAAATCCCTCCATGTAGACAGCGCTCAGTGGGTTCATTGTCCAGTGTTGTGTGATGGAGAGCCACTTCAGTGTTCTTCTGAGAGCAAAGACCCAACTTTCACCTGCCTCAGGTGTGGCTTGTTGCTAGAGAGGCTGTGCTGGAAAGGTGGGGATCATCCTTTGCCCAGGATCTCCAGGAGTCAGGAGGGGCATCAAGGCTCATGAGCCTGGGAAGCATCGAGAAGATCCACTTCATTCCAAACCAAAGACAAGGTCACAGTTTGTGTAAGAACCCAGTGTTGGTTCAGCTCCATGGACTGAACAGCTTGGAGGTGGGGGAGCAAGCAGAGAAAATGTTTTTACTGCTGTGACAGGAACATCTCCCTGGAGTTGAGGTGGGGGAAGATCTTAAATGAGAGGTGGTGGCTGCAGGCACCTGTGGGAATTGCAGGGGCCCCAATTGCTCATCCTGAGCATCCTTGTCAGCAAGGCTATACCCTGGCCAAGCCCTTTGTCCCCTTGTCCTCCTGCCTGCGCTGTTGACTACACATGTGGGGCCATGGCTGGTGCAGCTGAGTCCGTGCTGTGCCTGCCCCAGAAGCTGCTGTCCAGTGGTGCTCTGAAAGGGCCCCCCTCCTCCTCACCGCTCCGAGGCTGCACCTTGGGTCCAGTTTGGGGTTTGTGTTGTGCCTCCCCTCTCACGTAACCATTTCTCTCTCTCTCACCCAGCTTGTGACTGCCACCCAGTCGGCGCAGCCGGCAAGACCTGCAACCAGACCACGGGGCAGTGCCCCTGCAAGGATGGCGTGACTGGCCTCACCTGCAACCGCTGTGCCAAGGGCTACCAGCAGAGCCGCTCGCCGGTGGCCCCCTGCATCAGTGAGTGCCCCGCACCCTGCCCTGCACTCAGGGACCCCCACGGACACCAGGGGATGCCCCTTGGTCCCCCGCCCACCTTGGATGGTGTGTGGTGGATGGGAGGTTTAGACAAGAGGGTGCCTGTCCTTATGGATGTTCTCCAGGAGGTGGCCAAGTTGGATGGTTGTGTCACTTTCTGGGGTGACCTGGGCTGCATCTGCCCCAGCACGGGAGTCTCTGGATGACCCCTTGGGTCAGCGCTTCCAAATGGCTGAAGCAGCTCTGCTGGGTCCCATCCTTGGTACAGCACGTGCCCTCCTCAGCCAGCTGAGCCCTGAGTGCGGTCACTTCTGGGGCAAGGCCAGAGCCTGTGGTCAGCATAAAACTGTGTTTATTGTCACAGTGGGTTTGAATTTGACCCAAGTGGCAAAGGAATAACTTCCCACTCTGCAGCATTTGCTGGGCTGCTGGAGCACTGGCAGCGTGAGTGACTGGTGGAGCTGGCTTCTCTCTCTCTGTTCTTCCCCAAATTTGGGTTTAGGACAGAATTTCCCCCAGGTTTTGCTGCCAAGAGTCTGAGAAAATGTTATTTTTTCCCACATTTATCTCTATCTGGGCAGCCTGAAACATGCTGAGATCAGCCAAGCACCCATCTGATGTCCAAACTGAGTTCAGAT
This sequence comes from Pardalotus punctatus, assembly GCA_013400915.1. Classification (NCBI taxonomy): domain Eukaryota; kingdom Metazoa; phylum Chordata; class Aves; order Passeriformes; family Pardalotidae; genus Pardalotus; species Pardalotus punctatus. Next base: position 65,129 of record VZTX01007795.1, on the reverse strand, counting down.
GAACTGAGCATCTGGGGAGCATCCATTCTGGAGCACACATCCTCCACACAGCAACTTAGGGCTCCTGGGGGTGGCAGCATTGCAGCCTGGCCCAATGTACTGAACTCAGTTTGTGCATCTCCAGGTCTATTCGATGCTCTGCAATGGTCAGGTCAGACTCATCCCGTCATCTTTCGTTTGTGGCCCACAAAATCTGCTTGTGGTCCAGTTTCAGAGGGCTTTTGCCCAGTTGCTGCCCCCAGAGCTGGGGATCTCTTTCCTTAAGATACTTCTTCCTTTCTTTTCCAGAGATTCCTGCCATCAACCCCACCTCCCTGGTCACCAGCACGGAGGCACCCGCGGGTAAGTGCTCCATGTGTCCCTGGCTGAGTCCGTGGCCCGAGCCCTGAGCAGAGACCTGGGGGCCCATCCCACCTCCCCTCTCCCTGGCACAGCACAGGGAAGGACTGAGCTCTACCAAACCATTTAGCCAAAAATTATTAGTGAAAAATTTTGGTGAAATAAGTGCCTGAGATTTAAAATCCAGTGTATTTTTGGAGAGCAACTGACTAAGATTGATGGAGTTTCTTGGGAAAGGCTTTCTCCATCCGCTCCAAGGAGGAGAGCTGGGATGCAGCCCACAGGGGCCTCACCATCCCTTGGCAGACAAGGGCAGGAGTTGTGGCATATGGCACCAGTGGGTGCTTGGGGGCTGGCTTGGTTTAACCTCCTTTTATCAGTGCCAGTGCAAGAGGTTTCTTCTCAGTGTCCTTTTCCTCTGCAGGGCCCCAGCTCTCTGGGAGGTTCTGGGACAGTGGGGGTCTGGCAGGTCTCAGGCAGGCTCCAGAGCACCCATGCTGGGGCCCAGGCTGCCAGGTCTCCCCTGGGACATGGCTGACATGGGGCTCACCTCATCCAGGTCTGGAGGAGTGAAGGCTCTGGGTATGAGCTGCTTGTCCTGGCCGCACAGGGTGATGGGACCATAGGTGACTGGACCACAGAAGGATCAGTGTCACTGCTGTAGTCACACAGGGAGAGGTGACAGCTCCATTGACAGACGGCAGGCCTTGCACAGGTGAGGGAGGCACTGCTGCCATGGTCCTTAGAGCTCCTCAAGAGCTGCCCTGGTTTCCCAGGCTGGAGTGGCAAGGTTGGCATCCCAGTACAAGCTGCAGGTTCACTTGTGCTTCTGCAGAGGCTTGGCTGGGGCTGGGCACTGCTGGGTGAGTGCATGGGTGGATTTGGCTCCTCCTTCCAGCCTGGCAGAGACCAAGGTCCCACCCAAGTGCCCTGAGCTCCCACCGTGTCATGGCACATGCCAGTAGCACCAAGCAGTGCTGTGCCAGCCCCTGGACCTGGTGCCACCATGCTCAGCCCTCCTGTGCTGCATGATGCACCCAGCAGGGTAAAGAGGGCTGTAGCAGGGCTCTCCTCCCTCCCCCCCTCTCCTTCCACAGTCCCCTCACACTGCATTGTGCCTGTTTCCAGCCATCCCAGGTCTATCCCTCTGCAGGGATTCCAAGCCAGGTGGAGGGGGAGAAGCCAGGGAAAGAAGCACCCCTTCCCTCCTTGGGCCAGCCCTCTCCCTGCTGTCCCCAAGTCTTCTCATGCATTCCACTGTGGTGGAATAGACATCCTGAGCAATCCTCCACTCCATCCTATGGCACATGCTCCAGTGAAGAGAGCAGGGGCACCTCCAGCTCCCCACACCCATATTTAATGAGCAACTTCCCCATGCCCTGTTTGGGGTGTGTCTATCCTACAGAAGCCTATGCACTTCTTGGAGAGCCAGTGCTATGTTTTTATCCTTCTCCCCAGCTCCCCTTACCATGAACACCTTGCCTTGGCAGTGAAAAACTCCAACAGCCTCTTCCCAGGCTGGTGTGTGCCTGGGATGTGCTCCCAGCCTCCTGGGAGCATCTTCCAGCACGGCTGCTGCAGCCCTGTGCATGAACTTGGTGGCTGCAGGAGAGGGGCAGGGACAAGGTGTGTTGAAGGTATGGAATTTTTGGCCCCTCAGAACAAGACAGACACTGAGGGGCTGAAGTGTGGCCAGAGAAGGGAACAGAGCTGGGGAAGGGTCTGGAGCATCAGGAGCAGCTGAGGGAGCTGAGGAGGCTTAGTCTGGAGAAAAGGAGGCTCGGAGGGACCTTCTGGCTCTGCACAGCTCCCTGACAGGAGGGGGCAGCTGGGGCGGGAGCAGGCTCTGCTCCCAGGGAACAGGGGACAGGACAAGAGGAAACAGCCTCAAATTGTGTCAGGGGAGGTTCAGGTTGGATATCAGGGAAAATTTGTTCCCTGAAAGGGTTGTCAGGCAGTGAACCAGGCTACCCAGGGTGGTGGTAGAGTCACCATCCCTGAAAGCATTCAAAAAACAAGTAGTGGTGGCACTTTGTGATGTGGTTTAGCGGGCACAGTGGTATTTGGTTCAAGGTTGGACTTGATGAATTGGGAGGTCTTTTCCTACCTTAATGATTCTGTGATACTCTGGCAGGAGTAGAGTGTGTGGATGGGGGTGGAGAGGGGAGATGCACAGGAGGAGCCGGTAGCTCCTTGCAGAGCAGTGCTGGCTTGGCACACACCAACCCCACAGAGCAGGGGGGAACTCTGCACAGCCCGGCTCTCACCCAGCACCCATGGGCACTGCTGAGCCCTGCCCCACAGGGGCTCTGGAAAACAGGAGGTGTTTCCAGGACAGTGAGGAGCAGCCCTGCCTGGATCTGGCAGAGGTTTCACTCAGCACTGTGGCAGAGGGGGAGAGGCAATACTTGGAGTGCACATCTTACCCGATGGGAAGATGCTGAGCTGAAGTGATGGTAGCCCTGCTGGGGGGGCTGCATGGGATGGCAGACCACCAGCACCTCTGCTCCTGCCTGCCCTGCCCAGCTTGCCAGCTGTCAGGAGAGAGCTGGGAACATCAGGCTTTGGGAAAAGGAAAAGATGGGGGTACAGAAAGGGGGATTTGGCCAGTTTTATTGCCAACAGAGTGCTGCACGGAGCAGAGTTAATCGAGATGACTCCCCTCCAGTGCTTTATAAATAGGAACAGTCTCACAGTGATGTCTGAGCTGTTCAACTGCGCAAAAATAAATGGCACTGGTGGAGAGCTGGGTTGTTTGCTTTGTTTTAGCGGAGCAGGTCTGCCTCAAACTGCCTCCGGTTTATCTGTGGGTTTGTTGGTTTAAGATTCCTGGCTTCTAGCTCAAATATCTTTAACACGAGGTGTTTGCGCCACTGGAGGATCAGGGGAGCTGGTGGGGTCCTGCTGCCCGCTTTGCTGGGGTGATGAGAGATGAGGGGGGTGATACTGCCCTGCCCCGCGCTGCCAGGGTTACCTGGCCCTCGTGTGCTTGTGCTGCCAGCAGGGCTGCCCACAGCGCTGCCCCCTGCCCACAGCACTGCACCCTGCCCACAGCGCTGCCCCCTGCCCACAGCGCTGCACCCTGCCCACAGCGCTGCCCCCTGCCCACAGCGCTGCCCCCTGCCCACACCCTGTCCACAGCGCTGGCCCCTGCCCACAGCGCTGCCCCNCACCCTGCCCGCTCCCTGCCCGCACCCTGCCCGCACCCTGCCTGCTCCCTGGTGCCCCTCTGCCTACAACGCTCTGCCCCAGGAGCCCCCAGCTGTCCCTGAGCAGGGCACTCCCCAAGGGGCCCTCAGCACCTAAGGCAGCCTCCAAGCCCCTTCTCTCCCCATTTCCCCACCTCCCACCCTGCCTCTGGCAGCAGGTGCTGGCTGCAGGAACAGGGGGACATTGTTCAGGGCTGCCATGCTCAGGTGCTGGGCTTTCCCTCCTCTCCCCATCCTCCTCCCTGCTGGGGTTCAGTCCCTGAGTGTGTTCAGGCTTTTCAACGACATTGCCATCTTCTGCATCACTTTTCCCAGCTTTCTTCTGCCATTCCAATCTTCCAAAGCCTGAGGTCCGGCTTTGATCTCTGTGCCTGAGCAACTGACTGGCTTGGTGATGAAATGCCCTGGGTCCACTTCCCATAATTTTTATTGTTATTATTATTATTATCTTAAAATATTTTCCATTTAGTGGAAAAAAATAAAATCCACACTCCCCATTAGCAGAATTAACAAAACTCATGGAGCACAAAACAGGGCTTTAAAGGAATTCAAAGTAAGCAGTAAAAAATTTGCAGCCATAGCACCTAATTAAGTTACATCTCTCTTAAAACAAAATATTCCTATTTTTTCAAGGAGAGGAGAAGTAAACCAGATGTGCAAACCTGCTACCTCTCCCACACACTCCCCCTGTAGGGATGGGGAATGCCAACGCCAGCCTGGGGGCTCTGGTTATCAGGTGCCTTCTCACAGTCTGTACCTGTAGCATGTCCCAAGGATGCATATGTGCCTGGGATGGGGCTGAAGGGAGTCCCAAGGATGCATATGTGTCTGGGATGGGGCTGAAGGGAGTGCCAAGGATGCAGCAGTGTCAGGGGTGGGGCTGAAGGGAGTCCCAGGGATGCAGCAGCGTTTCAGGGTTTGTGGGTGCATTTTCAGAACCTTGGACTGTGTCAGGTCTCTGCTGACCTCCAGCCCTTCCGTGGTGCTTGGCTGCCCCATCCAGCTGCGTGGACACAGCAGAAGGGCGGCTGCAGGCGGAGGTTGAAGTTGATCTTCCCCCCACAGCCCTGTGGAATGTGTAATGGGTAATGCCATGGGCACTCTGGGACTGTCCGTGGGGACAGCCCCCCTCAGGCACACAGCATCCCAGTGCACGTGGGAGGATGGAGCCACGGCCCATAGCTGTGTTGTGCTCAGGACAGGGGAGCTGAGACCCCGAGCAGAGCCCTGCTAATGGAAAACCCTGCAGGAACAGGACAGGATGCCCAGGCAGAGGCAGTGTGGGGAGGTGCAGGCAGGGTCCATCTGCCCTGACATCCCTGGCCACTTTCCAGCCACACACCCCTGTCTGCCCCACACCCAGTAATGGAGGCCATGTGCTCAGGGCCAAGGAAGGGAAACGCTTCCAGTTATTTGGACTTCTTTTTTTCTTCCCAAGTTTCCTACATAACTGGAGCAGGAATTGATTTTACATTTGAGGAATGTTCCTCAGCACAAAACCACAGTTTAAAAAAATCCCCAAACTAATCCTAAATTGCTAATTCCCAGCACCATTTTCTGGCCCCTCTGAATCACAGTGTTATGTTGTTATTCCTGAGCAGGAGCCCAGGGCAGTTACCAGATTTCTCCCTGCTTTTCTTTTGTCCCCACCGCTGAGGGAAGCAGGTGGCAGGTTGGCTGAGGCTGCCCTGCAGCCTGCTCCCACCACACTCCATCACTCCACCACCCCACAACCCAACACCCCACCACCCATCACACCACCCCAGGCCATCCCCCAGCCATGCCACCCTCTTCCCCCACAGCACCCAGTGTCCATGGACAGGCCTGTGGCAACTGGTGCCGGCTGCAGGACGGTTTCTGTGCCCCTTTGCTTCAGGAGCAAAAGGTCTCCTGTCCCGACAGGAGCTCTCTTTAGAGTCCCTTTCATGGAGCAGGAAAGGATGGAGCAGTGTGTCGGGATGGGGCCTGTGCCTTGTCTCAGGGGTGCAGTGGGGTCTGGGATGGGGCTGTAGTGTATCCCAGGAATACAGCAGGCTGAGGCTGAGGCTGTAGCATATTCCAGGGATGCAGTGGTGTTTGGGATGGGGCTGTAGTGTATCCCAGGAATACAGCAGGCTGAGGCTGAGGCTGTAGCATATTCCAGGGATGCAGTGGTGTTTGGGATGGGGCTGTAGTGTATCCCAGGAATACAGCAGGCTGAGGCTGAGGCTGTAGCATATTCCAGGGATGCAGTGGTGTTTGGGATGGGGCTGTAGTGTATCCCAGGAATACAGCAGGCTGAGGCTGAGGCTGTAGCATATCCCGGGTATGCAGTGGTTGAGGGCACCTTCAGTGCCATCACCAAGCAATCCAGTGCACTCAGCACCCACCTTGCACGGAGAAGCCCTGAGCACCACTGCTGTCCCAGGGGGTCCTACATCCCCTCCACAGCTGCCCCCGCTGTCCCAGGGGAGGCAGCAGGGCCAAGGCAGCTCTGCCAGCCCCAGCAGAGGGGCAGTGGGGCAGCAGACAGGGGCTGAGCTGCAAATCAGGGCTCACCCCCCTCTGCTAGGAATTAGCTTCGTGCTGCACTGCTTCTATCGCTGACAAATTTGGGACAGCACAAAGTCCCAGATAAAAAGGAGCTGGGCAGGGAGGAGACCAGCAGAGCCCAGGGTGCATTTGTGCTCCTGTGCTTCTTTCTTTCCTCGTTTCTCCTCCTCCCCTTGGCACAGGGTTCTGTTATTCTGTGTCTTCCCCCAGAGCTTCGCCTCCATCCCATGATCACTGTGGCAACCCACAAACAAAGACAACTTTAGAGGTTGCTGGCTCTGTCCCGGGACGCGGGGCCAAGCCAGAGGGAGAACCTGCAAGAGGCAGAGAAAAGAAGAAGGATGGGCTCAGAAAAAAACATGCCATTTGGAAAGAGACAAATTGAGATGTTCAAAGGAAGATGGCAGGGCAAAGAAAGGAGAACAGGGCTGCTTTGGGCAATTGTTGGGATCAAAGGCTTTGGGGAGAAGGAAAGAGGCATTCCCATCCCTCCCTCTGCTTGAGATGCAAATCTGGGGGCTTTAGAAATGCACAGAAAAAAGCTTCCTGGAGGACAGGAGCCTTGGGGGACAGCAGGGTGGTGAGGGACAGCCCCTCTGGAGCAGCCTGAGCAGGGGATGCCTGGGCAGCAGAAGTGACATGGTGGAGCAGAGCCACTTCCCTCACCTGCCTCCTTCCCCCAGCCTGAGTCCCCTTCTCCACTTATGGGAACCTACGTGGCACAGGTCCCTGGAGGGGCTGCCTCCTGCGGGTGCTTGCCACCACTCTGGACCCTGAGGGTTGAGTCGCTCTGAGGGTCACGACCCCCCTTGATCTGGCATCAGACCTGCCTTTGGATCTGCTCCCTGTGGGGTTGATTGTGGGATTGGTGCCAAATCCTCTTTTCCCACATCACCCAGGTCTGCAGGGCCACAGCTGTTCTATTGACTGTCCTTGGCCATGGCTCCTGCCAGCCCTCCATGCAGGCCACCATCACCTCACCTACATTCCTCCCATCCATCCCTTTCTGTGTCCAGCAGGAGAGTCCCCAGGCTCCCTCCACCCACCCCTGTGCTGACTTTTCCTGCAGGACACCACCACAAGTGACAGAGTCTGTTCAATGCGCCCAAGGCCACTTGGTTCCTCTTACCAGCTCATGTAGTATCAGGTGTTCATGCTGGGCTTTAAGCCCACAGCCCCTGTGAGATGCCAGGGGAGCAGCTGGACTCACCAGACCCTCATCCCCAGCAGTGCCCAGGCCCTGGCTCAGGAGGAGTCAAATATCCATCACCTTCTGCCAGGCTGGGTCTTGCTGCTGTCCCCTCCACCCCACTCTTTCCTCTGTGGTGGGATGAGTCCCTAAGTGCTTCAAACCCCTCAGTGCTCAACCCTCTGTTCTTCTGCTGCAGACTGTGACTCCTACTGCAAACCAGCCAAGGGCAACTACAAGATTAACATGAAGAAGTACTGCAAGAAGGACTATGGTAAGTACCTCCAACCTCTCTGGGCCACACTGGGCTTTGCCTGAAAGGCACACGAGGGCTGGCTGTGGGTGGGGCAGGTGAAGGCATCCAGGGGATGGGGAACACTCTCTATGGAGAGGGGTCCCCAAATCAGCCCTCCCAAATTTGCAATGGATGAGGCAGGTGGGGCTGTTGGGGAAGGGCAGTTCCTGTCACCAACCTTCCTTTGGGGAGAAAGGCAAAGCATCCCCATTACCATGCCTCCCCCTTTTTTCCCTCAGTTGTCCAGGTGAACATCCTAGAAATGGAGACAGTGGCCAACTGGGCCAAGTTCACCATCAACATCCTCTCAGTCTACAAGTGCCGTGATGAGCGCGTCAAGCGTGGTGACAACTTTTTGTGGATCCACCTGAAAGACCTGTCCTGCAAGTGCCCCAAGATCCAGATCAGCAAGAAGTACTTGGTCATGGGGATCAGTGAAAACTCCACTGACCGGCCCGGACTGATGGCCGACAAGAACAGCCTGGTCATCCAGTGGCGGGACGCCTGGACACGCCGCCTTCGGAAACTGCAGAGGCGGGAGAAGAAGGGCAAGTGTGTGAAGCCCTGAGGGGTTTGCACCCATCCCATCCCCTGTGCCCAGCCCCAGCCCAGCTGGGCGCTGCCAGACTGCACCCACAGACTCTGTACATATATATAGTATGAACGGACTCTTTGTCTATAGTGTATATTTTGGCAATGGTTTCCCGTTGTGTGCGTGTGCACGGGTGGGTGTGTGTGTCGGTCCTTTTCTCTAAGTGTGTATTAAAAATAATGCAGTAATGACAAACCTTTAATGAGGAGCAAAGTGGAGTGAGGTCCTGTGGGTGCTTGCTGCCTGAAGGAGCTTGAAGGGGATTGGTGTCTTGCTCCAGGCATGCTGGAGCTCATTTGCAAGGCTTTTATATTCCCTTTAACACAGTTGTCTTCTGCCTGGCATTGATATCTCAGTTAACAGCTCTCCCTTCTCCAGCATCCAGGGTATGACTCTTCCTCACTCTGAAAATGTGCTGCTGCCAGACCTCTCTCTGCCTTTCTCCTTGCCTACGAGGAACAGGAGGTCAGAGTCTTCTGCCCCTGATTCCCATGTGTGGGCTGGCTGAATGGAAACTGTCTAGTGCTGCAGAGTGTCAAGCCCCGAGGAGCTCCACCAGGAAGGACAAACGAACTTTTGCAAAGCCTGATTCCCCAGTGACCTCGGGCTCACATGGACCTGTGCTGCCAGCTGGGGCCGGACCCATGCAGTGCTGCAGTGCCATGGGGAGGAGCCAGGCCCTGGCAGTACCTTGATGGTCACTACCAGGCAGAGCTGTGTCCACCAGGGAGAAAGGGGCAGACTTGGCAACCCCTGGTTGTTCCTGTCCTGGTGCATAGTCCAGACAACCCAGTGAGAAAGACCTGGACACACCATTTTCCCCTCCCATGTTCGCCTGCTCTATCTGAACCTGGGCTGGACTGGACAGGCTGACCAAAGTCACCACGTATCATCATCCATCCACCCAGGTCTATGTGCCTGTATTCTCACCTGGTACCAACTGACATAATTCCATCTGTTTCTGTTGGGATGACACCAAGTGACAATCTGCCTTGGTGTGCATCCTTCAGAGCCAGCCAGACTGCGTGCTCTCCTGGGAAGAATTTCTGTGGCCAAGGTTGTCCAAGGAGATGCACAAGGCAGAGGTGACAGGAAGAGAGAAAAGCTTTCATTGATCCACCTCTAGTCTTTTATATCTTCTTCACCATGTATTAGTCTCTGGTTAAACAGACACCAGTATCTTCCCATGTTGAGATTGTAGCGGTCTTGGCTTAATAAATATGAATAGAAATAATAGGTGCTCTGACAATAGATATTCCTTTCCCTACTAACCTTGCCTGGCTTATTGAATGGTTCAGTGAGGGGTTGTAGCCTACATCACAGTCTTCCAGCCCATTAGGGTGAAGCTTTAGCCTTTTCAGCCCATGGCAGCTTGTGTGGACTCCCCACTCCATGGTGGTGCTTCTGGGCTTCAGCATCCCAGGGTGGTGCTGGAGCTTCCAGCTGAAGACTGGTGGAGCACTATTGGGTTTCAGGACAAGGGAATTTGGGGAGTGAGGATCTAGGTGCTGGGGATGTCTGCGTGGACATGCAAGTGCATTTGTTAAGTTGCTGGAGATGCCAGAAGTGATGTTTCAGAGCTGTGGAGGGCCTGCAGTGCCATTGTTCAGGTCCCATGGGCACCTGGGTGCCTACACAGGGCATGGGCAGAGCTGGGGGGAGGCCAGAAGCTCAGGAGCTATGGTTATGTGGGACCACTTGGGCTTGGATGGGCAGGTCCTACCCACACTCCTGAAACAGACCCCCTTCGCTCCTCTGGCTGAGCTGAGGAGACCCTCCCATCCTGGCTCCTCTTTTTTGGGTTGTCATCGACTGTTGGCCTCTGCCATGAGATGGCTCATGATGGCTCAGACGTGCCTTTGGCCCAGGCTCACTCCAACCCCATGCACCCAACTGTCACAGAATCACAGAATGGTTTGGGTTGGAAGGGACCTTAAAGACCATCTTCTTCCAACCCCTGCCATGGCCAGGGACACCTTCTGCTAGACCAGGTTGTTCCAAGTCCCATCCAACCTGGCCTTGAATATTGCCAGGGATAGGGCAGCCACATCTGGACAAATGCAGGAGCCCTCACACAGGACAGGACTTCCATCAGGATCATCTCTTCTGTCCCAGGCACTGCTCAGCATCACCTCATGGGGTGTGGAGGTTCTCTGACTCCTCAGCAGCCACTGCCCAGGAAAGAGAGGGGCAGCACCACTGTTTCATGAGCATGGATACTTGTCAGGGCAGGGCTTCAGCAGCACTTGGTTTCTCCAATAAAGGACAGCTTTCAGGCGAGGCACAATGTGTCTGTGTTTCCCAAAAACACTGGGCAGAGCCTTCGTGGGCAGAGAATTCCAGGGTTTCCTTTGATACCTGATTTCTCCTCCACTGAAGTGGGGCACCTAAAACTCTTTGAAGAACTTGGTGATTGAAGTTCTCCATTTATCCTCCCAGGCAGCTCTTCCCTCTTGTTTCAGCTCTGCCATCAGGGACTGTTGAGGAGGGATGGCTCCCAGTTGGCATCTCAGTGTCCTGCTGGGGCGGATCAGAGACGTCAGAGCAGAACTGCCACATACCCCGTGGTCTGCACTGAGGAGAGGGACTCTCTCCCTTTGGCTGGGTAATGTCCTTAAATCCCACCTGAAGGACTGGCGGAGGCCACTCTGCACCTTCACTGAGTCTGACCCCTGAAGGACTTTTCCTGACTTCCCTTGCTTGTGTCACCTCCATGTTCAAAGCAAAAATTCACCTTCCTTATTCCTCTCCCTCTGCCTGGCACAGCCGGCTGGAAACTGGGGACTGCACGTGGGTTTGGCTCTCTCTGGGACACTGTAGCTTCATCACCCTGAGCTGTTGCCAGGGCAGAAAGGGCAGTGGAGGAGGCACCAAAGACAGTGGAGAAGGCATCATGGAGTTGCTCAGAGGTGCTGCTCATCCTGTCCTGTAGGTTGGGAAGAGCTTGGAGCAGACAGCAACACAGGCATCATTTAGTGGAGGGCTGCAAATCCAGGGGCAGCTCCACATCCACCAACACCCACCCAGCCCTGGCCACCCCTTTGGTGGTGGGGAGTGCTTGACCCCACTGGGAGCTGCCAGAGCCCACAGGTGACACAGGGCAGTGGGGCTCAGTTGGCAGCAGGGGATGTCACACAGTCCTGGTGGCTGCAGCCAACAGCTGCAGGCTTTGCAAGGGCAAGAGGGAGATGCTGCAGTGAAAACTCTCCTTGGCACTAGAAAGCCATATGTTTTCCAAAATAGCTCTTCAAGGAAAAAAAGTATTAATTCAGCAAAGGATCTGAAAAGCCTTTGGCACGCTCTGGTGCACGCCCAATTCCTCGAGCACAGATCCCCCGCCCCACGCAGCAGCTGGCTGAGCTCGGTGCGCCGAGAAGCACCGTGATGGGACCAGCTGCTGCAGGTGGCGGATGCTGGCCCATGCGGGAAGGGCCAAAACCACCACGCACATTTCCATCCGTGTTTTTTTTACTTAACAGGCCTTTTTCCAGTATTCAGCTGGGGCAAAATATTTGAGACACAAAGGCAGCTAAAAGAGAGGCCAAGTTTGCAATTTCTCCCCTGCTTTGGGACTGAATTTTGCAGCTGGTTGAAATTTTTCTCATTTCAAAACACCAGTGGACATTTTTCATGAAAACCCAGAATTTGGCCAAGGAAAGACACAAAATGTGAGAATAATACAGAAAACTCAATGCTCTTTTACTGTGTCATCCAGCCAGCTCCACTCACAAGAGATCACAGGAGCTTGGACAGCTGAACCCCAGCCTGAATGGACAGACAGATAGATGCATGTGTAGATTATTTTCCATCATTTTGCTCTTGGTAACCAAAGTCCACATAAATAAAAATTGGCTGCATCACACAGGAAAACACCTTCCTTAAGGGCAGCAAGATCAAGCAAAGAGCATTTTGCTTGGCCAACAGGGCACAGCTCAGTGCTGCTGCCTGGTGAGGAGCTGAGCCTCTAAGAAGGGGCAAAACCTACTTAGAGTAGCCCTTGTCATAGTCTCACCTGGTCTCCTTGCTCTCCTTGTTTTCATGATGCTCTCTGGTACACAGAGCAACTTCTGTCCATTCTACCATGCAGATCCAAATGGATCTTAGTAGTGGCTTCAGCTGCCAGAGAGCAGTGATGGTGGCTCTGCCAGCCCATACTCTCCAGGCTTCTGTGGTTAGTAACACAGAAAAGTCATACTTTGCTGCCTTTGGACATGGTATGAGGGAACTGTGGCCTGCTGTCAGTGCTCGGGTGTGGTGACCTGTGCAACCAACCACATCTTCCCTGTCCAACCAATCACATCCTGTCCATCCAACCAGTGCCACATCCTCTGTCCTGTGCCCTTGGTACTGCAGTACTCTGTCCATCACCCCTTACCCAACCACAGTGTTTTACTCAGCACTTTACAGCCCTCACAAGTCTCATTAACATCCTATATTTTGCTTCCTAAGCAAAACTCAGTCTCTGCAACTCCCAGCCTTCCTCCTGTCCTCCCAATCCCAACCAGGACTCTTTCACCCACCCAGGCTCCTTCCAGAGCAGCTGTAGGACCAGGGCAGGATACACTTTTCCCATACAGGACCATGTCAAACAAGTGTTTGGGGGGTTTAGCTGCTCCAAACCCCTCTTGTCCTTGCAAAGCAGTGAGAAACATGCTTTTCTTCAGTATGCCAAGTGTATTTTTGCAAGCCTTGGGGGCACTTACTACATCAGAGTCAATCGCGTCATTTGTCCGTTTGTCCATGCAGTCCTTCATCCAACCTATCTATCTCCATGTTCATCTTTACGAGGGCACAATTCACTGGTTACACACGTGCTCGCTGTGTACATGGGAGATGCAGCACCCACGTGGGGTCTGGGGGCATAGGGAGGCAGGGAGCTTGGTTCAGCAGGGCCTGGAGAGCAGGGAGACAGCTTCCCACGTTGGCTGTGTGGGGGAAACATGAGGAAACCATTAATCGACGGGCTGGCCTGCAATGTGTTTTCTTAAGGAAGAGCTGAAGACGGGGAATGGTTGGGGTCAGCAGGGCACCATCTGGAGAAATCCGTCAGCCCCCTCCTGCTGGGTTTTTCCCACCTCAGTGGTGATGGAGAGGATGAGGCAGAAGGGAAGAGTGGTCCCTGAGGATGGGGAGATCCTGCTGCAAACCAGGACCTGCACGTGCACCGAGCTGGCTCTAAGGCATCACTGAGGTGTTGTGCCAGGAGGTTTGCCAGCAGCACAGGAGCCGCAGTGCAAAGAGATCCCGCCCAGGGCGCGTTGCTGCCCCATCAGAGCCATGCTGGTACCCCTATGGTGTGGGCTCAGCATCCCTGTGCCAACTTCCAGGCTTCACTGCTCAGCTGGGATGGCTTTTTCAAAAGGATGTTACATCTCCATAAATCAATGATTTCTCTGCACAGGGCATGATCAGGCACTCAGCATCCATGGAAGGCAGACATCTATTTACACAGCCACTGTGAGACTCAATAAACAGACAATGTTTTCATCTTGGACAAGATGCCCTGCCCCAAAAGATTGGAGAATCAGCCTCTCTGCTGTCAAACACCATACACTGCTTCTCCCCTGTGCACACACACAATGGGAAGTCCTCAGCTGTGCAGTTGCAGGGAGAGGTGGTACTCCCAGAAGTCAGCTGATCCTGGGGGAGCTCCAAGGAGGGATTCCCCATCAGAGGGCAGGCAGTGGCCAGCCCAGGCACACACAGTCACCAGCTGACCTGTGGGCTGGCTGCAGTGGGGACCATGGTCCTGCTAACAGCACAGGGAGGGAGGAGGTGGAGACTGGGCAGAGAGGACCCAGCTCAGCACATCCAAGGGGTCTGGAGATGCCTGGGTTGGGTCTCTCCCTGGCACTGACATCCCCACAGAGATAACTGCAGCAGCAGTGGTTAAAGACAAGCACTGCATCCTGCCTGTCCCATCCTGTCCCCTGCCTGTGCCCTGCCAGACAGATGACAGTGAGAGCAAAGCTTCTCCAATGCTTACAGCTCTGGGACTGTGCTATAGGTCACTAACCTGACCTCATGGCCGTTTGTGGCTTTTGGTATGTGGTGACTCTTGAGTGTCCCTTCCCAGCCCTGCTGACCACCCATGCTGTGATCCCTGTGGCCCCAGGACAAGATTGGTGCTGCTTGGGTCAGTGCCCTGGGAGCTCTGGGTGCTCCCCACACTGGGGCAGCTGGGGTTTGCCCATCCCTCAGGAAACCCAGAAGACCCCAGCAGGCTCTAGCTGGCATCTTGAGCCAGAAATTAGGTGGCTTTGGCCAGCACATGCATACAGACTGTCCCCTTTCCAGCAAAACCAGACAGCACCTGGAGCTGGGACCAATGCAGAGTGGCCAAAGTGGGCTGGTGGGGTGGCCAGGCAATGCTGCCCCAGCACCAGCAAGGCTCAGTCATTCCTCTGCCCTGTCCAAATCTGAGCCATGGGCAGCAGCCCCTAAGATGTTGGTCCCCCCCTCCACCTCCATCCCTATCCCTTGCTCCTCACTTCCTGAGCAATCCCTTCTCATCAACCTGCTGGCTGTAGGGGGAAATTCCTGGTTCTGGCCGTTATGCAAAATTAGCTCTCAGGGAATGCCTGGTGAAATCGTGGGGCCTTCGTCTGCTCCGGGTGCTTTCAGACTTTTCCCTGGCATCCAGAGGGATGGCCATAAATCTCTGCTACTGCCTCCGAGTCGAACATTTCCTCCGAGCCCCATTATTAATTTTCTGAAAGATCCCATAAACCCCCAGATGGAAAAATATGGAGATATTTGCACATGTGCTGTAAAACACATTGCCCATCTATTTCAAATGGATGTGGCAATATATAAAGCATACTTAGGGTATGAGCCAGGTTTCACGGTATTTAAACAAGGCAGCATGATGTAATTGGAATTTACAGTGTAAGAGCAGATTGAAGCTGGGCTGTGGGTGCGTACCATATATCTTGGATCTCCTGAAGATTTGGCCTGCTCTAGAACGCCAAATACCTTTTGTACTTGGCACCTATATTTTAAGTGGATGAACAGCTCCTTCCATGAAATATAATGGTTGGAAAATATATATCTTTTCCATCTGAATTTTGCAGCCTCTCTGGAGAGGAGAGATCTGACCCATTCTCTGCAAAGAGCGTGATTCCCAGGGATGCAGGTGTCTCAGGGCTTTGCTTCCCTCATCCCCCTGCCCAGATGGCTCCTGTCCCTGAGAAACACAGTGCTACCACCTCTCCCACTGCACGGCCTTGATGGTTGGGGTGAGGACCTCAGAGGCTCCATGGTGTGGGGGTGAGGACCTGCTGCCCACAGCCGTTGTCCAAGGCTAGATTGGATTGGTTTCTGACCAGTCTGGTCTGGTGGAAAGTGTCCCTGCCTGTGGCAGGGGGTTGGAACAGGATGTTCTTTAAGGTGTCTTCCAACTCAAACCATTCTATGATTCTCTGGAGCAGGAGAGAGTGGTGAGCCTCCAACACTGCTCTCTACCGCAGGGAAGAGCAGCAGAACCTCCAGGAGCTGCTGGAGGGGCACATGCAGGAACTGGTACAGGAGAGAGCAGCCAGTGGAAAAGGTGTCACCATTAGGTCCCCAAAAAGTGCTCTGGGGAAGCTTTTCAGGTGCCTCCACCTCCCTGCAGGCCCCTGATGGCAGCATCAGGGGGAGCAGTGGGAACCACTTCACAACCAGGCGATGGGACAATAATGGGAGAGGAGGGGGTGCTCAGAGACCCCCACCACCAAGGCTGTCCCCAAGCTGTCCCCATCACCAATGCAAGCACCCCTCTGCCACCCGTCCCAGAACAGGGGGACAGATGGGCACAGCAAGGCTGGGAACTTTTCAGCTCCAGCTCCAGTCCAGTTCCTCCAGCAAGGTCCTGATCTCTCATCTCTCTGCACACTGCTTAGAACCCCATGGTGCTTGCCGATGTTGGCAATTTTTGGGAGGTGGGGGTTGCCAAGGGGCTGCAGACACACCACTCTTTTCCTGCTGCTCCTCGATGCTGACCCAGCCAGGGGAGACCTGCCAGCACAGACCAGAGTCTGCACCTCGGCATAGGAAGATGGTACCCCGTGGTTAGGGCACCGATGTAGTTCTGGGCCCTGTCCGAGGAACAGGGGTACCCCCTAGCCTGGAAATTTCCCTGAGTTCCCCCAGTCAAAGGGAAAGCCAAAAAAGGGGAAAACAAAGGACAACAAAGCATAAAAATACTTATTTTACTCGTAAATGAACAGGTGGCTCCATCCTAGCCAGTGCCACTGGTGGGCTGAGGGCGCAGGGTTGATGGCACCCTGATCCCCAGCCCAAGAGTGCCAGGGTGCTGCAGGGCACTGGGGTGGATGTGGGCACAGAGAGGGGTCTCGGGGAGTTCATCTGCAAGCTGAGGACAGCCAGGAGGAGCCAGGAGCCAGAGCCCCCCATGCCTGCCAGCTTCAGGCAGGGCTGGTGCATCTGGTCTGCCCAAACTCATTGTCCCTCTCTCCACCCCAGTTTGAGCATCCAGGAGGTGTGGATAAAAAAACTTTGAAAAATTAATAAATCAAGTCCTTCCCTTCCGGCAGGAGGAAAACCCCTCCAAAGAATGTCAGTTAGAAATAATCCAAGTGATTTGTTTATAAAATTTTGAAGTGCAGGTCCTCCTGAGAGCCAGAACAGTCTCTTGGCCTTGCTCTGCAGAGCCAGGAACCAAAAGCCAAGACCCCACTCCAGGGCAGGAAGCCTGGATGCTCTCATAGCCCTGGCTCAAGCTGGAGCCCAAAGGAACTGCAGGCCACCTGCAGCCCAGCCAGGACTGGGACCCCACAAGCCCACCTGGAGTCTCCCCAGGGCTCTCCGAATGCAGGGTTCAGCTTCCAGGGGACTGGGCCGGATGCTGAGGAGGGGGACAGTCAGCTGGCTCAGCTCAGGCAAACTGGCTTTTTCAGAGTGTAAAACCACTTGGATTGCGGACTTCCTAACCAGCTCTTGACCTCCAAGCATGGTGCTGGACATGAATGAGACGTGGGACTGGTGCATGCTACCTGCTGGTGTGGAAACCAGGCTACTGCTCCCCCCTGAGCTGCCATCCAGTGGGATCTTTTCCTGCTCCAAAGCTCCAGACTGAATTCCTGCTTATGAATGAGCTGAAGTGCTCTGCAGAATCATGTGAGCAGCCATTAGCTGGACAGCACTTGTGGTTTCTTGAAACCTCCTCTATCATGTTGTGAAGGGCTCTTACTTCCAGACAGAAGGTCTCTGAGGGTTTCTTTGAGCTTCAAGTGCGTGCAGTACAGGGGAAACTGCTCACCGAGGTTGCGTGTGCACACCCCCAGCCCTCAGACCTCTCAGCGACCCAGCTATCAGAGGATGTTGAGCATCAGGTCTCTGAAAGCTGGGAGCCTTTCCATCATCACCACAAGGGAGGCACCTGGACCCACTTCCCAGGCTGGAGAGCTTGGAACTCACCAGGCCAAAGCATCAGCCTCACCTGCTGAATTTTTGGCCTTCTGCTAATAATGGGATGTGCTCCGTAAAGGGCTTTGTGCTGAGTGCTGGTGGAGGTGTTTGTCTCCTCACATGTTCTGGAGCCAATGGCAGGTCTCTGGAGTGGGTTAAATGATGTAGAGCTGCGTTCTATCCTCACTGCCTCTTAATGGCATGTTTCTCTGAGATGAGCTCTTCCGGGCTTGTTGTGTCCATACACAGGCTGTGATCCTTCTCTGGGCTGACTGCAGTGGTCATCCAGTATTCTGGCTCGTTTACTCGAAGGGGATGAGGAAGGCAACAAAATGAGCTTTTCTTGTCCACCCCCATGAAGTTTTTTCTCAGGGTACTGTTAGAGATTCAAGAAGAGCAGAAAGCAGATGGTTTCAGTCCTGAAGGAGCCTACAAATCACCCTTCCACCACAGGAAAGGTGAGATTTCCAGAGGCTGGGAGCATTCAAACCCAGGCAAAGCATCTCTGACAAATGGATGGAGCTGGAGGTGATGGCTCAGGAGGGGATGGTGTGGATAATGGGAGACAGGCACAGTGCTAGCAATTCTCTGCCTGAAGAGACTGCAGAGCTGGTAGCTCTAGGGCATCAGATGTCCATGAGGCCATTGCCTGTGTGGCACACAGTGGGCACCGAGGCTGCAGGGCCTGACCAGCACATCAGCAGGAGTCAAGAAACTTGACAGAGAAACCATGTTTCCATGTCTCTGGGTCTTCCTTTCATGTTCTCACCACCCTCCTCCATTTTTCTCTCATTCATCTCTCTCACCTTTGACCTCTCCCCTCCTCCTGCCAAACTTTCTCTCTTCCCAAATTTCTTGCAGTTTGGCTGCTCATTCTCCCACTCCTGTCAGGGATGATAAATCGCCTCTACGGATGAGCGTCAACATACCAGACTCATCCTTCTTTTGACCTCCTCAGTTCTGAGCCACTTCCAGGAGGTAAGAACTGGACCCAATTACACTGGAGAGGAGATCACCAGTCATCCCATTAAAGGAGGATCTGGTCTGTTTCCCTTTTTCCTCCAGTTACAAATCCTGCCCTCACCAGTCCTGTAAGTGCAGTGAGTACTGCATGTCCCTCTGGCCATCACACTGTGCATCCAGCTGGGCCACCTCATGATGAAGAGACACCCATGTAGATGTGCCCCTCTCTTTCTCTTGATCTCCCTCACCTTGCTCCCTCCTTTCCCTTCCCCCAACACACATCTGCTCACATAGTTCCAGAAAATTCATTTCATATCACCATTGAGCCGTTTATTTCTTTCCAGAGAGTTAAAAGCCTGTCTGCCTTGATTTAGTGAGTCAAGAGTGGCTGGGAGGGAGCGGAGAGAAGAAAAGAATGAAAGAAATAAAATAGTGAAAAAAAGGTCTTGGGAACATCTGGAGTTGCTCTTAAGCAAGACGCAATATTCTTGGCCAGATGTTGAATGACTGGCTTCTGCTTGGGAAACGTCAACATGTCAGACATTGAAATCCCACCCGACACCACCTTCCTTCCTTTCCCACCCCTCTTCACCTCTTCCCTGTCCTGCTCTGCTTGTTCTGCCCACATCATCCCTCTGGGATGGTATCAATAGGAAGGATTATTTTGTCTGGGACCTTGATGGGTGTCACTGTGAGGTATCAACAGGCCAAGTTTGTCACTTGGAAACCACTGGCTCATCAAGGAGAGTGTTGTGGACAGTCTGGGTGACCTTACAGTGGTGCTGCTTGCACTGGATAAGGCAGAGCAGGCAGTGGAGGAGGCATCTTCAAGAGGTTCCAGGGAGCTGGGAACAGAGCTGCAGCAGGACAGTCCATGTAGCAGAGCCATCTCTGGCAGCAATGCTTTCCTACTGAGGCAAAGAAAGACTTTCAATCCTTTGGTGACCACAGCTGAGCAGACAGCTGCCAGCAAGGTGGGGAGAGCACTGGCACACTGGAGGCCATGGAGAAAGGAGATCCCAGATACACCAGTCATTCTGACTCACCAACATCAGTGCAAATGAGTATGGGGATTTATAAGAGCTCCAGGGCTGGCTGGGGGAGCGGGGGGAGCAGGTCAACAAGAGCCAGCGTAGCTGAGGGGGTGACATGTGGCATGTACTGTGACACCCTGCTGCTGCAGCTGGACCTGTCACCCCTCCTGGCTGGACATGGCACTGCTGCCCAAGCACTCAGGTCCTGGGGGGGCCCCTCTGCAGGGCCTGGATGTGGTCCATCGCTCCCACCCCACACTGCCCATCCATCACTTGAGCGGGCACATCCAGCAGCACCACACAGAGGTACTTGGGAGTTACATATTCCTTCTGCCCACCACTGGTGCATAAATTACGAGCCACAATGTGAAAAAGTAAAATGGGGAATTGACCAGAGGAAAACCCCCATCAGCTGCTCAGGAGGAGGACTGGCAGCCCAGGACAAGAGAAGCACTGGGTGGCACATGCCATGCCAGGCCAGTTCCTTCCCCATGCTGGGTGTCCTGCAGAGGCCCATCCACCTGTGCCTGACCCAGCCTCTGGCCTCAGCTCCCAGTGCTGCTACTTCAGGGCCAATCCAGGGCCTCCTCTAACCTGCTGCTCTTCAGCATCCTACAATTCAAGGCAGAGGCTCTGCTGGTCCAGGGCAGTCACCACGGCCAGGACCATCCTCCTCCCTCATTCATACTGTCACAAGAATGAATAAGGAAAGAGAAGCTGCGGCTGCCCCATTCCTGGAAATGTTCAACCCAGGCTGGACAGGGCTCTGAGCAATCTGATCTAGAGAAAGTTGTCCCTGCCCATGCAAGGGGGGTGGAACTACATAATCTGTAGGGTCCCTTCAACCTAAACCATTCTATGATTTGATGATTCTGCTGTCAGTCCAACCCTGCTGCTGTCTAGGATCTCCTAGGTGGCTTTCTGCTCCCATATCTCATTATGGTGGGTACCAGGAACCCACCAGGAACTCAGAGTTTATGGCCAACTGTAGCAGGTTTTGGGGAGATGGCATCTATCCTCATGCTCTCTGTCCAAGTACCAGGAGAACCTCTCTAGGGCTCATGGAGGGCCTCCCACACATCAGAGGTTACACTTGGTGCAGGAAGACCAATGTCTTCCTGCTGAGCTGGATCAGGTTAAACAGAGACCCCCCCGCTTCCAGTGAGAGCAGGAAATGGAGTATGGAGAAGTAAAGGACAGCTGAACCAACCCTCCCATCACCAAACTCTGCCCGCATGCGTCACCTCAGCAGGCATTGTCCAGTGATGGTTGGGATCTCCTGGCTGGGATCAGAGGCTCTGAGTCACACCAGGAGTGGCCATAAACAGGCAAATGCTCCTGCTTGGAGAGGGGTCCCTTTGGGTGCTGCTCTCTCCAACTTCCTGCAAGCTGGAGGGTCCCAAAGCCCACTCAGGCCCTTATTAATGCTTGAAGAAACTGAGTAACAACAGGCAGAAGAGCATCTTCTGCCTCTTCAGAGCAGGGACAGGGACCATCTTAGTCAGCAGACCAAGGCACATGTCTGGGCCTGCCTGCAGCATTCCTTGCACTTTTTTTCCTTTTCCTGGACCAAAAAATAATAGCTGGAAGCCCAAGTGCACAGTCACAATCCACACTTGGGGCCTATCCATCTCCCCGTGGCCCACAGCCCCCACTACCCCACACATGCAGCACTGCAGAAAGACACTCAGTCCTTCTAGCTCTGCTGGTCCCAGGCTGGGCTCCCCATGGCCAGAACAGTGCAGACCTGCTGAGGAGGTGTCAGCTGTCCCTGCTGGTCAGTAGAGGCCTGCAGCAGGAGGGCTTTGTCCCTGCCATGGCCTGGTGCACCAGGGAGAGTCTGTGGGAGAAGGGATGGCCACTGTTCAGGGGTCACCTTCTCCGGGTGCCCAGAGCCTTCAGCCCCACATGGCAGCAAAGCTCTGTGCTCCCTCCTACTGTGGGGGGGACATTTGTGGTCCTTATGTGACAGGAGGGTGACCGCTATATGATCTGTATGGAAACAGAAGCGTCTCTGAGGTCTAAATCAAGCTCTGGTCCCCTTTCTGGAGAAGCACCCTCCCCAGACTGCCTGGGAAAGCCTCTAGCCCTCCATCCCTCCACAGGGATGGCATTAGAAGGGTCCCGCCCCACGTTACGTGGGGTTCCCTCTCCCTTGGAACAAGATGCCCTCCAGAGATGGAGGTGGGGTGGAGTGGGGTGGCAGAGTGGTCTGCACCAGACAAGCAGGATCCTCCATGAAAACCCCAGGGGAGCCCCCATCCCCACGCCCCACCCCACGGCAGAGGGCCGGGTACCGGACGGGAGTGGGGGGCACTGCCCGCGCAGCCGGGCTCAGGTGGCCGCAGCGGGGGCGTGGGGCTGAGACCGTGGTAATGACAACCAGGTGAGCGGGGGGCGATAAGCCCCCAGGAATGCGGCGGCGGCGGCAGCTGCCGGCCCGCGAATCGCTCAGCCCTTGGATGGGCCAATTAAGTAAATAGAAAATTTGGAGCACGGGATCAAAGCCCGAGTGCGCGGGCTTTATTTATATGGAAAAGGTCAGATTATATTGGCAGATGTGTTAAAGGAGCGAGGAGAAAAAAACCTTTCAAAAACATTGGCCCTGATTTGAGGTTTCCTGACAGGCGGGACGGGTTTTTTTCTTTCTTTTCGGGCCACGGGTGCGTTGGAGTGCTGGCAGCGCACTGGGGGCAGCTGGGATGGGCACGTCTAGCGCTGGGCTCACTGCCCCTGCCCACCCACCTCCTGGCCCCTCTGCCAGCAGCACAAACCCCAGAAACAGGGTCTCTCTGTCTCAGAGCCCACACCCCGCCACATTATACTTGGTGGTCCCCCAGGTGACGGGGCGTTGGTCTCCAAAGTGGACCTGATGGGTTCTGCCCAGTTCTGCCCAGTGCTTCACCTCCCTATTACCCCCAACAACTCCATCAGTCCTGGACTCTGCACTCTGAGGTGATGTCCCCATCCACCCAGAGGTACCCTGGACGTCCCTGGTTGTCCTTGTCTATCCCAGATCACTGTCCCACCACTGCTCTGCTGCCTTTTTGGTTTTCCCAGCTTGCAGAAGTGGGAACCTCACCTCTGTGATGTCCCCAGGCATGAATAGGAGAGTGCCTGGCATCCCTTGCTCTGCATATCGTGCTCCTGGGGGGCAGGGAGGAGTCCAGGATCAGCTGCCATCAATGAGCCTGGGGACATTCCCACTGCCCTCAGCACTGCCAGCAGTGTTTTGGAGCTGATGGCCAGGATGGGACTGGAATGTGTCCCCTCAGATCCCACTCCAAATCACCACTTCCTCACTGGTGCTTGGCCAGGCCCCCAAAATGGCAAATGGGGACAAACATCACCTCCTTTAGCACTCCAAAACTGCAGAAGAATGCAAACCTCAGCATCCCACATCCCCAGGCTTTGCTCTTCTTCCCAGAAGGAGCATGGGGGTCCCAGCTGGGGAAACTGAGGTAGAGGAGGTGGGAGGGGAGAGGGGAGAGGGGGAATGTGGTGCAGGCAATGAAGGGCAGCAGCAGCCAGCACCAAGGTGGGGAGGTGGCAGGAGGGACCTGTGATGGGGGAATAGAGGAATGCGTTCGCCCAGGCAGGAAATTGTTGGGCTCGGAGAGCGCGGGACCCGCCTGCTAAGAAAACAAGCGGAGGCTGAAAGGCAGCAGGGGCGCAGCGCTGGCGGGGGGGCAGGAAGGGGGCTCCGGGGGTAGGAATGCCGGCTATGCTCCTGCTCTGGGCAGGTGTGCTGTATCCACTGCTGCACCCACTGCTGGACCTGCTGCCAGACCCACTGCTGGCCATGGGAAAGCTGCAGCTCAGCCATGGGACCCTCATTTCCTCTGCATGGGCAGGTGTGGAGAGAGCAGCAGCCTCACAGGTGCAGTCAGCTCATCTTCTACTCTTGGCCTGGCTCTGCCTCAGTTTCCCCAACTTTAAATCACCCTGAGCACCAGTCACAGGTAGTGGCAAGCCCCATCCTGGGGTTGCTGGGGTGGGCACAAGAGGTCAGTGGAGTTGAGAGCTGCAGGGCTTTGCTGTGTCAGCCCTGGACCTCACTCAGGGCCATGACCAAGGGAGCTTGTGCTCTCCTGTGGAGAAGGAAACCCCTGTGTCACCGCTGATCTCCCGCCCAGGTCTCCTCACCTGCACACTGGGTGCACCAAGCAGACCCCACAGGGGTGGGAACAGGTCAGAGCAGGAGCACAGGGAAAAGCTGAGGATGGTCCTGCTGAAAAGGGATGGTGTAAAAGGGTAAAGCCAGAGTGGTGTCTAGGGACACAAGGCCCCTCATGTTGGCATCTGCCACTTCCTGGTCCCCCATGGGGCTGCCACCACGCAGGCCACCTGCCCCACCTTGTCTGCACCAAGGGCTGCTCCATGCAGTCCTTGGGTAGGGACATGTCAGGGTGCTCTGTGTTCCCTTTATGGGACAGCATGGCACAAAATGCCACCTGGATCACGGCACTGTTTGGAAACTCCTCTAGTGTGTAATACAATACCTGTCAGGGGTCTCTACAGCTTTATCTGCAACAGATCGGGTTGGAACAAAACTTTCTGAGACAGCATCTGGAAGTGGTTTAACCTTCGCCAAGTGTTGCATGAAATACCAATTTTCCACCCCTTTTATTTAGTTTATTGAAATTAGGAGGGGAAACTCCCCCTTTTCCCTTCTCCTGCTCCCCCTACCCCCAGGTTCTCCTCTGGGCCTGAGCTTCTCACAGCTCTTCTGGAAAAGCTGAGGACATCATGGAGCTGCATGTCAAGCCAGGAGCACCTCCCCACGCTGTGCCAGGCAGTGGGGCTGCACCGGCACATCAGCAGCAGAGGGGCCTGAGAGGAAGAAAGTTGTGCCAGGCCACAGGCAGGGTCCAGGCAGGATGCAGGGAGCAACAGGAGCAGGATGGTGTGGAGGAAGCCCATGGTGGCCAGCAGTGAGAGCATTGGAGCAGGTGTGGGTGCAACATCCCAGAGCAATGACCTGGGGGGAGGTCACAACTCATCACTCAGGAGTTGGGCAGGAGCTGTGTGGAGCAGCCAGGGGCACCACGAGCTGCCTATGCCAAGCTGTTCCCGATGCTGGGGATTCAGAGAAGGGATATTTTAACCAAATCTCTTGTTTTCACACCAAACTTCATTGTGCTGAGCTGCAGGGCCTCACTGCAGAGCAGGGACACATGAGCTGCTGAGGAACCATCACACACCGTGGAAAACCAGCCAAATTTTGTACTCAGCTTCAAACTGCTCCAGCAGCTGCCAGGCTCCACAGCCTCTCCCTGAAACTTTCCTCTAAGTTTGTCACTGGAGGAGAGGGACAGAAAGAGACAGCTTTAGGAAGGGCAGTGCCGGCCGTGCCACAGGCTCCCCCTGCCAGGAGCTGCCAGCTGGGTCACGGGGGGCCCAGAGGGGCCGGCTCACACATGTGCCACCCTCACAGGATCCGAGCAGGTGTTTTCAGGATGGAGCTGGCACGTCAGCTTTGGGGACAGATTTCCATGTGTTTGCCCGTGCGAGGTGGGGGCTGTGGAGGGACTGTGTTGCTGTTGGCACAGGGCAGCAGCAGTCGGTTGCCCCAGGGGAGAGCTGGCAGGGGACAGGGAACTGGCTTTCTTCCCACTGTGGGGACAAGGGGCAGGGTCAGGAACATGCCAGGCCCCTGGCCAGGGGGATGTGCTGAAAAACCAGGAGCTGCACTGCCTCAGAAAAAGACTTGGGTAGTAAAATAACTTCTAAGCTGGAAGCACATCCCAGATCTTGCCTGGCGGGAGGCAGTGTGGGCAGATGTCCAGCTGCCTGCAGCTCTCACTGGCACAGATCCATCATGCCGTGGGGACAGTCCTTGCAAGGTCTGTCTTGGACATCTGACGAGCATGGGGAGTGTCTGGAGGTGGCACCGACCCAGGCTACCTTACACAGCCTGAACATCCACCTCCGGGAGTGGGATGGGGGATTATGAGGCTGCTCACCCGAGGCTGCTCATCCTGCCCTGGGATCCTGGGGTGGAAGGGGACAGCACAGCACCGCTGTGTGGCAGGGTCTGTGCTGATTGCCACTCGCTGCACAGCTCCACCCTGGCTGCGCCACAGCTCCCACGGAACTACAGCATGGATGGGACCGTGTGTCCCTGCAGTGCCACCACAATGCGGCTGCCAAGGCGGAACATCACTTCCTGCCACTCCTGCTCCTGCAAAAGAGGGATAGAGGAAGAGGGGCGCAGTATGCACATCCTTAGGGTGCAATGGAGGGGGAAGTGGGGGCTTTAGCTCCCCCATGACCCGGGGACCTGCTGCAGGAGGGATGGGGGAGTCCTCTCCTGCACCATGATGGAGGCTTTAGGGCTACTTCCCTCCAGCACAGCCCCCAAGCTCTGCTCTCCCACCCTCACGCCTCAGTGCCCCCCATGAGGGGTTGGAAGGGCATTTGTTTTCTGCTGGCATTGGTCCATGCGGCTCCCGGCTGCCAGGCAGGGAGGGGAGGCGAGGCGAAGCCAAAAGCTGTAGAATAAGGCATGTGAAGCTCAAGGCTTAGCTGTCCTCATTCCCGTCCTTCTCCTCCCACCCCCATCCCCAGAGGATTCTGCCTTCCCCCTGTGTCGGGAGCAGAGCCAGAGCAAAGCAGCGGATGCGCCTGCCTGCAGCAGCCTCAGGCTCAGGAGCTGCACCAACGCCCCTCTGCTCTGGGGACAAAGGGAGGGCAGCCGGAGGCTCCAGGAGCCTTCCCAAACCCAGGCACCCCCAGTGTGCTGCTGCCCCAGCGTCCAGCTGTGTCCTCACCCAGACCCAGCCCTGCAAGGAGTGGGCACAGGCTGGGGCTGGGCCCTGGTGCAAGACATCACCCCTAGGAGGGAGATGCAGGACCCATCCTCGGTGCTGTGACCACAGAACACGTTCATCGCTGCTGCAGGTGTCAGTGGGACAGCATCCAATTCCCCTTTGTGAGGTGGGGGAAGCAGAAACTTTAGGGATACCTGGGAAACCCATGTCCCAGTTGGGGTGGGGGCAGGGTGGGACAGGTTGTAAGAAGAGCCATATCCCCCATCCAGCTGATTTCATCTCCTCCCAGTGCATCTCGAGGGTCCTGCCTGCCCATCACAGCTGGGGAAACTGACGCTTGGCAGGTGGGAACCTGTCCCAGCCTGGCCTCAGCCAGGTGCCACCAGCATCCCCCAGGCATCTGGGGATCTGGTGCCCTCACTGGGATGTGTCTGTCCATCCCTGTGGCATGCCAGTGTGGAGGTGGGATGTGACAGTCCTCTGCACAAAATCAACTCCTCTGGGGTTACTTCCATGCACTCAGTGATGGCTTCATTCCCCAGAGCCAGAGCCAGCAAATGCATCCACAGCAACCAGCACCTCTCCTCCATCACTGACTTCCCCATCCTGCAAACCCCCGGTGTGTCCACAGCCTTTTCCTTGAACAGACTTGCACCTATTTAATTAGAGGTGTGAAATGATCTCATTAAACCCGTGCTGGGCTCTTAGTCCAAACTGCTCCCACAGCTCACAAATGGCTTGATTCCACTCTGCTTCATCCTTTTCTTTTTCATTTTTTCCTTTCTTTTTTGGCTTGGTTTCCAAAGCACTCGAGGTTTCTGCACTCATGGTATGTGTGGGTATGTCTCTGTGTCCAGCTCTGTAACTGTCAAAGCCACCAGCCAATTTCAGCTGGAGTCAGTGGAGGTATGGAGAGTTCAGGGTTGCTCCATCTCCACGTGTCTTCTGGGAAGGGTGGGAGATGCTGCATCCCCAGCCCTGTTTACACCAGACACAGCAGGAGCCAGATGGGTTAAGTTACAAATCCCAGAGTCAGGGCTCACCCCCATCAATCCCAAGAACAGTTTGCTCTTTCCTACTGGAAATTTTGCCTTGATGCTGCCTGAGTTGATTCACTGCAAGGGGTCATTTTGACTGAAACATCAATTTTAAAATGCCCTTCCCATCTAATAATCACAGAATCTCCTGAGTGTGAAGAGATCCATCAGGATAATCCAGTCCAACTCCTGCACAGGCCAAATCCAACAATCCCACCCTGTGACTGAGAGTGCTGTCCAAACACTCCTGGAGCTCTGGCAGCCTTGGGGCCTAGGGAGTCTGTTCAGTGCCCAGCACCCTCTGGGGGAAGAACCTTTTCCTGATAACCACCTAAGATCCCCAGACACAGCTCTGATAATAACAACTGAGGAAGAGGAAAGGAAGAGCAGCGCAGCGTGAAACTTGTCCAGGGCACTGCCCAGGAGCTGTGTCAGGGCATAGAGCTCACACCAGTTTACCTAGCTAGGTTTAATCCCTACAGATTAATATTAAACCTTACCAATAATTCAGCTGTGGGGCTGCTTTCTCATACCATCAGGACCCGTCAGGCAGAGGGATGGCATTGCAAGGGGGTGAAGGTGACCTGACCACAGTTGGAAAGGCTGTGTGCCCTGCACTGCCACAGCAGAACCAGGCAGGGGCTACCCGGCACAACCAACGGGCAGCAGAAGTGCCACGGGCTCCCGGAGATGCTGACCCATCCCAGTCCGTGCCCTTGTGCCACTGCCCTCCACTGCAGTCCCTTCATGCCCTCCTCGCTCCCGCTCCCCACTCGGGCCCTCCCTCTCCCCCTTCTTGGCCGGGTGTTTGTCGGCACAGGTGCACTCTGGTCCCCCCCACCGCTGCCCTTTTTTTAATTAGCCGATAAAGAAAGCGTCCTTTTGAAGCAGGTAGGGGATTCCTCACATCCCTGGCATTGCTGGGCTGCCTGGCTGTAACCCTATTCCAGTTAAAAGGTTTCTGAGCCCGTCCATGGCCCCACACCTGCAGTCAGATTCTTGCAGGCTGCCCCCTTGGCCACTCGTGCAATTACCCAACGTGATGATTAACTGAGGGAGTGCAGGAGGGATGGGGACTTCCCCCTGCCAGCTGCCACTACCTTTACCCTTGGTGGGGGCAGGTGGGTCCCCCACTCTGGGCAGCCCAGCATCCAGTGCTGCCTCTGGAGAGATCTGCTGATGGTGGGTGCTGGGGGGACCTGGGACTCCTAATAATTGTCCCCTCCTCGTACTCATCTCAGGAACTGGGTGCCGTGGACATAGGGATGTTTGGCACGGAACCCAAAGCTGGGCTGGTGTCTCTGCTCTTCCCAACCTGGTGGGGAGAGAAAACCGAACGATGGGGAGTCCTATTCTGGGCAGGGTCTCTGTTCTCTGGCCTCAGGCAGCCTGGAGCCCTCAGGCGGATGGAGCACATCCTCCCGCACCCAGCGCGGTCAATCCTAATACACATTCTCACCTCAACCCCATGAATGCCCTCCTGTAGCCCAGTGCGTGCCCCACAACGCATGTCCCCCAGTGCACGCTCCCCCAGCTCACCCCCCGTGCATGTCCTCCCTGTGAGTGTCCCCCAGGCTCCAGGGTGTGCCGAGGCCGCCTGTCAGTGCCGCGCAGCTCCCATGTGCTGCCCATTATATTCCGGAACCAGTAAAAACTGCTCCGGCGTGTGCCTGTGTGGCCTGCAGCAGTGCTCCAGCCAGAGATAACCCAAGCAGAGGGAGCCCCAGGCTGGGCTTTAAATCTTCCCATCCTTTGCCAGCCACCCCCAAGTGCCCAACACCCTGTCCCGTGGCCAACATCTCTGCTCTGCAGCAGAGAGGTGCTCAGGGAGCCCAGCAGCCATCCCGGCGGTGAGAGCCAGCGCACCATGGCATTCAGATCCTGCTGTAAATCAATTGCTGTGCCCTGGCAGCTCTATTTCCACACTCCCATGTTATTCTTTCACTCAGTCATGGGGAGAATGACTCTGTTTTCCTGTGGCAGTTTTGCTTCTTTTTCTTCTTTTCTTTCTCTCTTCCTTTCTTTCTCAGGGCAAAGGATGGGGTCAGAGAGAATATTCATTTCCATGGTTCCAGCTCATTGAGAACAATAAGGGCAGTAAACAGAGGGCAGCATTGCTCAGGAATGTGAAGCATTTGCCTGCGGTTTAAAATTACTAATTTTTTTACAGGCAAGAATATATATATATACATATACATATATATTCTGCTTCCCCACATCGCCCTCTCCCCAGGATCCCTCAAATCCCCCCACTCCCTGGGTTTGTTGCAAACTGGCACTACATGTGAGAGGTGATGGAAGGCTGCATGAGCCAGGGGTCCTGGGGCAGCCTGGCCCTGGAGCAGGAGTGGAGGGGAGGGATACAGTCACTATTCAAAGCTGCAGAAGTGCCACCTGGCCCCTGAAGGTTTTGGAAAGGGGCACCAAACAGAAGTGCTGCTGCCAGTGCAGAAATGAAAATGAAATGTGTCCGGTGGTGGCACTGGGGAGAGGATGCCACCCTGGGCATCACTGGTGGTGGTCAGGGCTATGGACAGGGGAAGCTGCAGGACACACATGCCCTTCCCAGGGTGCTGCAGGGCAAAGCCAGGCTGTGCCCACACAGGGGTCACACACTGCTCTCAGGGCTGCTGTGGACAGCAGGGGACAGCAGGGCCACTGGCTGCAGGGGGGGGTGGGGATGCCCCAAGGTGCCCCAGGACAGCCACAGTCAGCTGCTCCTCGACTTGGTACCCAGCACTTTCCCAGCCCAGCTGGGACAATTCCTGCCTCCAGGAGTGGAGCAGGTGCTCAGAAGAGCTGTGCTCCACCACTGCCCCCAGTCCAGAGCTTCTCCCCACCATTCCCAGTGCCATTCCACCCCTTCTCCCTCACCATCATACAGCCCTACCACTGCTCCTCCTGCAACAGGAGCTGTTCTGGGAAGACCAAAGGGAAGGGATGTCTCCACTTTCCAACCTCAGGGGGTCATTGCACTTGAGAGGACCCAGCTTTAGGGCTGCTCAGCTGCCCAGAGCCACAGCCAGCACCCAGAGCCATGGGACTTGGCCTGGGGGCACCCGCCATGTGTGATGTGAAGGCACATGTGCTCCTGCTCAGCTGCACCAGTCCCCATGTCTCCGTCAGTTCCTCCCCTCAGAGGGGGCAGAAGGACCAGGAGAGTCAGCTGAGGACATTTGGGCTCATAGCTTCACTTCCGAACAAAACAGAGGAGGGAAACATTGTTTTATTGAGAGCAATTGCTTTCATAGCCTGGCCCCAGCAGACACCCAAGCATCCTGTGTCAGGCTGATTAGCTCCAGATCCACACACGCTGGGTGTGTGGGGATGGCTGCCTCCCACTCCCCGCTCCCACAGCCCCCCCAGCCCCGGGGCTGCCCCCTGCCAACCTTCCACCCCACATTCCCAAAGACATTCAGGCTCCACTTGCAGGGAGCAGATGCAGTTCCCCCCATCTGGATTCTCTTTGCAGATCCAGCTCCCAAACATTTTGCTGCTCACCCAGAGGCTGGATTGAAATATTTGAGCCCTTTCTCTTTGCTTGCCTTTTCCTCTTTGTGGCCACAAAACCTTCCCTGTGCCTTCTGCCATGGCATCAGGCCTCACCCTCAGCTTCTCTACCCTGTGGGGCATCAGGCAAAGGCCACTGCAGACCCCAAACTGGACTCTAAAACAGGATCAGAGCAGGCTAAGGGATGGATATGGAGTCCCCTGGCTGATGCAGCTTGCTTCCACAGGCCTTTTACAACAGTTGAACAACTTGAAGAGTCACAAAGCATGAAGGATTATAGCAAAAAGTCTATAAATCAAGTAAAAAGACGTGGACATAAAGCTGGGAAGACATTTGCCTTTTATTGTCTCTTCAGACAGACTTAGCATTTAAAGGCTTTCACCTCCCTCTTATGGCTTTTCAGTTGGGCTCCAAGCCAATAGGTACCTCTTGTCTTTATTCTGAATTACTTTACGGGCACTGGAGCCTGGGGAGCAGATCGCCCAGAGGATGCAGCCAGTGCACCCGTGCCTGCTGCCAGGAAGACTCACCTTGCCTGGGCCCTCCTCCCACTGGCTGTGGCAGCTCTCCTGCCCTGACAGCCTCAGCCTGTTGTCCAGCTTCAGCTGCTGGGAGGAACTGCTCTATCCACAACTTAAGTGATGCTTTGGAACGCGCCAAAGGGACCCCAACCCATCCAGAATTAGCCTGGATCAGACCCATGCCTGCTAAAAGCCTGGATCCCAGTGCTCAGATGATGGAGAGAAGTCCCAAAACCTCAAGGGTTTGTGCAAGCAGCTGGGGAAATCCCATCTTTCTTTCTAGCAAACAGTGCATCCTCCCTGCTCCCACTGCCAACAGAGCCCGCAAACCTGCAATGATCCAGCGGCACCCAGCTGATGTGGGAGCCCCACATACTCACAGAACTCCTACCCATGAGGTATGGTCAGGAAGGGGCAAGTGGCCAGAGGGAAGGAGTGGACTTGTTGCAGGAGAATCCCAGGGAAGGAGTGGACTTATTGCAGGAGAATCCCAGGGAAAACACTGCCTTGGCCAAAACACCCCCACAAACCAGCCAAGAGGCAGGAGCTCATGGTGAGCTCACAGCAGAGGGGAGGGCAGTGATGGCGAGGGTGCACAACCGCCCCAATCTGGCAAGCAGACCCCTCAGCAGGGTGACTGGCCCAGCTGCAGTGACCCACAGTTTCAGGACAGGCTGTTCGTGCCACAGAGCTGGGTTTGCTTAATAACAGGCATTGAATTGAATGTGCTTTTAGCACGGTTCCCTGCTGACACCAGACATTGGCTGTGTGATGAAAGACCTCTGCTCCTCCAGGCCAGCACCCCATGACTTCCTTCTCCAGACATTCCCCTGGAAAGGTTACTGACCCCCGCACAAGTTCCTGGGGAGGGCACAGGAAGAGTGAAGGTGGCCATTGCACCCCTGTCTCAGCCATCCCTGCAAGAGCTCTCCCAAAACAGGGTCATGGTCCCCAGAGGATCACGGCACTATGGATGTGGTCACGAGCAGGATGTGTAGCCAGGAGTCACCGTGCCAGGAGTGGGGCTGTGGGGGCTTGGTGGGCTGTGTCCCAGCAGATGCCTGCTCCTGCATCCCCTGGGGCCAGGCTGAGGGGGGGATGGACAGGAACCTCTGCATCTGCAAGAGGCTGCTCCCCCAAGAGCCACAGGTGCCTGAACCCTGCCTCTCTCTGCTCCCCCAGCTCTCCACTACCTAGGGTCTCTCCCATCACACCTGAGAGCCCTGAGAATGGGCTCTTGGTGGACCACACCTCCTTCTTCTGCACAGCTCGCATCTCCCAAGGGGCAAGGGGACCAAAACATGCGGCTAGCACATCTGTTCCTGCTGTGTTCAGCCTCCTTTCCCAGTCCCAGTGCTTGGCAGTAAACGGGCACCCTGGCTTTCCTCCACCATGGGTCTGCAACCTCCGCTGAAGCCCAAAGGCTTCTGGGGCTCAAGACACTCACTTAGATGCCCAAGCAGGATTTTTTTTTTTCCAAATCTTTTCCTGTGCTTGTAGCAGCAGGTCACTGTGTGGACAGGGGTGTAGGGATCCAGGCACAGCTGTGGGCAGTAGTCAGGAGGAAAGCTCCCAGTGGCTCCCAGCTGAGCTCCCAGTGCCCCCAGAGCAAGGACCATAAGGTCAGATGGAAGAACGAGCCTCAGCACCCTGTTCAAACCAAACATCTGGCTGCACATCAGCTGGAGGGACAGCCCGAGGCTGGCGAGGAGATGCTGCACTGGGAACACAGAGAGAGGAGCAAAGGGAAAGGATGTGGCATACAAAGGGTTAAAGGCGTCCTTCCCACCCAGCCTACGCTGTGTGCCAATACTCCCAGCCATGTGTTTGAAATCCTTTCTGCTATCTCCTGAAAATATTTACAGTACACGCAGATAAATTAGCTGTAGCGCTTATTACGTCTCCCTGAAAATATATACAGCAGTTAAAGATGTTTAAAAAAATAGTCAAAAGCCGTCTCTTTACTATATCTGGAAGATATTTCGCAGTGCGGGGAATTTACAGGGCTGGGTGGTGGGGAAAGTGCATTTATTTTCACTCGAGTAGAGAAAGTTAAAGGACCCTTCACTGGAGTTTATTTTCATCTCTACTTGTGAGACAAGGAGCCAAGGTTGGCTCGGGAGAGAGCCAGCACAGCAAGGCAGGGGCCAGGGCAGGTTGGGGTAGAGTGGGGATGGAGACCGGGAGCCTGGTGGCACCATGAGCTGCCTGACACGCATGGCTAGGGACCAGCTGCTGCAGGGCACGCTGCTGCCAGAGCTCCGGCTGTACCTCCAGGGAAAACAGGTGACGGGGAGGTTGGGGATGCCAGGTACCCACGGAGGTTCAGAAGATGGGACACCTCTGGTACTCCAAGCTGCCTGGTCCAGGGTGGAGGACTCCTTCTTCCAGGGGGACCTCAGCCACTCACACCTCACAGACCTTCTTCCACAAAAGATGTGTCTGTCCCTTTGCCCCAAGCAGACATTTCTGAGGGCTCTGAAATTGTCCAGAGTCCCCATGGTATCATCAGAAGAGCAATATCCTTCCCCTACACATCTCCTCAGTTAAACCAGCCCGAGAGGCTGCTCCCATTCCCAGTGCCAGCCCAAGTGAAGCAGCTCTGCCAGGACATGGTGATGGGGCATCATCACACCCAGTGGTTGCTTTGTGGGCTCTTTTTTGAAGGAGGAAAGTGATAACTGGAATCATCTCCATGAACAACTTTTTAAATAGCTTCCAGGTGAAAAACAAAGTGGTCTTTAAACTCACAGCAGAGGCATCAGCTGTCACACTTGCCCTCACAGGCATCCAGGCTGACTCTCCTCAAACATCCTTTCCAAAATCTCCCGGGTCTTCACGCTGGGGTGAAAGAGCTGTGGTAGAGTGCCACTTCTCCATCAGCTCCTGTAGCTGATGTTGTGTCCAGTGAAAGCTCATTGATGGAATCCTTCTCCTCGTGTCTTTTCTGGCTTCTCCCTTGGCTGAGGTTTCCCACGGTGAAGACACCTGCCAGCTCGGAGTCAAAGACCAAGGTCCTCAAATGCACTGGTTGACTCGCGGTCACTGACCCAACATGAGATGACAATGTCTTCTGGGCCACTGGCACTGAGATCTGGAATTGAGCTGCTGTCCCTGACGTAAAAGTCTTTGAGAAGCCATTTGCTAATTCCCCTGAGTCACCCGCTCCCTCTGGCTGTTTTGAAATTCATATCTAATGAGTGGTTTGGGTGAAGGAATTCTGCAAAGATGCAAACAATTCCTTAGCCAAAATAAATGGAGCCAGAGCCGGGCTTATAAACATATAAATCATTTCTAGTTTTTAGCTTGCAAACAATATACTTCTTTCTTGGTACAGATTTGGGGGAGAGTAGGAGGAGCAGGGTGGGGAGGAAGCCAGCTGAAGTTCCCCCCCAAAGGCAGCCCATGCCTTCCTTAGGGCACAACATGGGGCACCAGCCGCCCTCCAGAAAGCTTCCAGGAGAAAGGAGCTCCAGAAATCCTCCAGAAAGTCTCCAGGAGGCAGGAAAATCGGGCTTTATACCAACTTTTCTGGTTATTGGCTCCTCAAACAATAATCTGCAGCAAATTAACTCAACCAATTCCTAATTTTCTCTCCAAGTGAGGGATGACATGTCCTGGGCCAGGCAGGGAGGAGAAACATCCTTGCGGCTGCAGGACATTGCACAGGGGGCAATGTGACCACACTGCACAGGGCTGGCTAAACATGCCTGCTCTACTCTGCTTCACACAGGATTGCTACAGGACAGGAGAAAAAGAGTGTAAATCACCCAAAACACAGACAGAAAGAGGATGGCCCTGGAATGGCCCACAGAGGATGGAGCTCACTGGGCTGCAGCTCCCTCTGCCATTCCTCTGACCCCTGTGACACTAGTAGGGACATGGGTGGCCTTTGGCTTTGCCATTTGCCCAAGAGCTGGGAGGTGGCAACCTGTGCCCTGTGATGGGAGCTGCTCCCATGGAAGAGATTTGCACTAACCTTATGCTAACCACATTTTTTCCCAAATAAAGTGTTCTAGCGTGGTCAAATTTGAGCATATTCCAGGGACACAAGACAAAACTCAGCCTCTCCTCCCTCTCTACTTGCCAAATTGCTTCAAAGACAGAATTTTAAAACAAAAGAAGCACAAATCCTTTATTTTTCCCTTATCCTCATTCTTGGAAAGAGCCATGGTCTCCAGCTGAAATTTTCCCCAAATATTTAACCGGAGGTTGTAATCCACCCTGCACAAAATTGCCACCCACCCTGGAATGGTTTGGCAAAGTTGGCAGCAGCTGCAGGCAGGGTTTTCCAGCAGGAAGCACTGAACATCCTCAAAAGTCAGGGGCACCTCCAGGTCCCTGAGCACACGGAGTCCGTCTGCAGCACACTCGGAGCGCCGTCACTTTATTTATAGGACACCGAGGATGTGCCTCTCTCTTCCACGGGCTCTTTCCCCTGGTTTTTTTCCCAAGCCTGCGGAAGCCAGGCAGATATCCAAAGCCGTTCCTCACTTTCACAGCAGATAAGCTAATTGTCGGATGTGCCCTTTGAGATAAGCAGAGCCGGGGTTTATGAGGGAACATGTGTTCTTGGGAAAGCTGTCACCCAGCTGCAACGCAGGGGATAACCCAAGGTCGGGCAGGCTCCATCCCCAGGGATTCAGAGTGTTCCTCAGCCACGGGGGCTCAGGGGGGAGTTGCCTTGGGCCACAGCGATGTGGCTTTTTGGGAGCTCCTCACCTGCATCCCTGCTCCATCACTGCTGAGCAGGGGAGCTCTGCAGCACAGAACACTACCAAGTCCTCACAGAGAGAGACCCAGCTCTTCAGATGCTTTGCAATTCGGCCAAATACTTAGTGTTATTGAAAACCACAAAAAAATCAGTGAGGTTGGGCCAGGCTGTTGGCGATGGGGAGGATTCCCTGGCAGCACTGGTGAGTGCTGTGTCCCTGCCAGAAACACGAATGGAGGCAGGGGGGTATCTCCCCTCAGACCACGAATACCCGCACGGTTCCATCGCTGTGGCACTGGTCAGCACTGGGGGAAGCCAAGGCACTGAAGCTGAGGCTCAGGGCAGACAGAGCTGAGAAATGGGAAACTGTGGGTACCCCTGCAGACTTCAGGCTCCTCTCTTCTTGCTAAAAATCTCCAGAGGGGGCCTGCCACCCCTGCACAACCTCCAGACCAAGTCTGGGGCCAGATTTCCCAAATTTAATGGAAATGTCAGGGCTGAGGACCCCTCAGAGTGCCTTTAACGTGTTCCAGACTGCTTAGACTGCAACCAGACTGCCTTAGAGCAGCCAGATCCTCAGCTCTCTACTGATGGGGATGGCAGAAGCTGCCATGGCACAGCAAGGCTCACCCCTGTGTGCCAGCTGTGCTGTGCTGGAAGCCTGTGCTACCCAAGCGATTTGCACCAAAATCTCTCCCACACAGTCTTCCCTGTCACAGGGAGAGAGCTGCCATGCTCCCCAGGGCCACAGTCACATGCCAGGCGTGAAAGGCACCAGGGTGTTGTGAGGCAGTGTCACCAGTCCCAGACAGGATGCTGGGAGGGTGTGTGAGAGGGCTGGGAGAGAAGACCTGCTTCTCTGCCCCTCAGGGAGACTAACATTGACCGCCTGCCTGATCCCTGCTCGGACACCAGCCCTGCTGCCCTGACCGGGACCTCCCGGCCTGACTGTGAGGGAGTCACTGGGAATGGTCCAACCAGCGTGGCTCCTAGCACTGGGCATGTTCTGATCTTCTGTCCTATCTGGCTCCCGGGGCTGGGGATGGTCCATCCAGACCAGTTCTCAGCACTGGGAATGCTCAGTCCAGTCCAGCTCCCAGCACTGGAGATGCTCAGTTCAGCTGAGCTCAGAGCACTGTGGATGCTCATCCCACTCCGGCTTCCAGCACTGGAGATGCTCCATCCAGACCAGCTCCCAGCACCGGAAATTCTCCATCTGGTCCAGTTCACAGCACTGGGGATGCTCTGGTCAGTCCAGGTCCCGGTGCTAGGGATGCTCCTTCCAGTCCAGAGCTGGACAGCAGGGATGCTCCTTCCAGCCCACCTCCCAGTGCCACCCCGCACAGGTGCACAGGACCTGACAGCAAAGGCCCCCACACCTTGTGATCCCACAGTGCCCTTCCCCAGAGCCACGGCCAGGCTGCGCTCCCTCGCCCCGCCAACAGGCACGGCACCCTCGCTCCACTGTCCCTTCCCTCCCTCCCTTGAGCAGCCATCACTCACCGGGCTTTGATTATGGCCACAAAGGAGCCTTGGAGGAGCCACGGGAAGCTGGAGGGAGGCAGGCAGATGATGAAAGAGCTGTCAAATAGGATTAAACAGTAACCGTCTCCTCCACTGCTGGGCAGCGGGAAGGGGGACAGATTGTACTGGATTGTAATGCAGGAGCCTTCCCGCTGCCAGAGCCTGCCAGCCCCGTCCCCCATGGGCTGCGGCTGCTGTGCCTGCCAGTGGGCAGTGGGACAGTGGGACTGAGGGGCAGGGGGCCCTGGCAGGCGGTGGCAGGGGGCAATGCCCTGCAGAGAGCATCCACATCCACAGTGACACCCCTAAGCCCTGGGTGAGACCCACCTCTGTGTCCTCTCACAGAGCCACGATCACAGTTCCCAGGCACTGAGAGACGGAGGCTCTGCACACCCCCAGCCTGCAGCTGGTGATGTCCCCCTGTCCCCACCAGCACCTGTTGCTGCCAGGCCCTGGTGTCTCCTGCCAGCCAGTCCCCAAGGTGAGATGGTCTGGGAGGTGACACCTCACCTGAAGCGGTCTTGCCAGCACTTGAGTATTAACTCCCTTTTTCCTTGCCCGACCTTCAGGCAGAGGATCCCAGAGGTGGGGAAGGGGTAGGCAGATCCTTTCTCCCAGTGCAAGGACACACCAGAACCGTCCAGGGACTTTCTGCAACTCCCCAGTATTGTGGGTGATGCTCATTCTACCATGCAGAGCCCTGGGGGCAGGATGGGCATCAGGGATTCTGCCCATTCACACATCCTCCTGCCAAGCCCAAACTGCACAGCAAGCAGTTCACGGGGTACCACAAACTCTGGAGCTGTCCTGTGCATGGCATGGGCATCTCCAGGCTTTCCCAGGGGTGCATGTCATCAGGGTCTCAGCACTTGGTGATGAAACACAGGGGTGCAGGCAGGTCTCTTGGAATGCTGCACCACACTGCTGCTCATGTCCTGGTGCTCCCGCCCCTCCATTCTCTGCTGCCTTTACCCCTGGGACCAAGGGGTGCCTGTGGGCTTGGGCGTGCTGGGAGCCCCGTGGGGATGCTGTTGTCCATGATCCCAAAGAGCCACCCATCCTGGATGTAAAGACCAGCACTGCTGGGGCTGTCCCAGCATGGGAACAGGTCAGGGATCCAGCAAACCCATCCCCACCAAAACCGGACCTGCCCTGGCCTGGACAAGCATCTCCTTCTTCCTTCTGCCTCTCCCAGTGTTTGGATGCTCCAGCATCCCCAGGGCTGCTTTTCACCTCCAGTGGGTGATACAGCAGGGCACACCTTTCCTTCCTCTGCATGGAGCCCATTCTGGGTGTGCTGGGGTGGGCACTGCCAGGCTGTCTCCCCACAGGCAAGGGACAGGCAGGGAGACTACCGGGGGGGCCCTATCCTTGGCTTTCCAAGCCCCCAGACAGCAAAGCCCTTCGGATCCCACATCCCGCCGCCGCCTCCCCAGCCCAGTTCCATGTGGGAGCCACAGCCGGGCGCTCCAAGGCTGACCCCCTCCAGCCCCCCCCGGGCACCAAGTCCTCACCACCCACTCTGCCAGCAGCAGCTCCAGTTTCTCACAGCACCCTCTTTTCTGAGCCATTCGTCACGGCCCCCAGCACAAAAGCCAGGGAGAGAAAGAGACAAGGAGTAGGAAAAGGAAGGAAGGTTTAAAAAAAAAAAAAAAAAAAAAAAATTAGAGAAAGGGAGAAAGAAGGAAAGAAAGAGGGAGGACAAGGCGTGAAAAGAGCCAGGTCTGTCGCCGAGAGGGGAGGAGGGGAAATGATGAAATAAATGAAGCACCTCAGCAGTTCAGGGGACACTGGAAGACAGCCCGACCGCGGCTGAATTTTAAAAGCCTGCCACACAATCGGTCCCATTTTGCGAAGAGAGGAAGCTGTGTCCAAAGACCCTCATGTTTATTCATGAGGAGCCTCGCTGGCCCCTCCCACCCTATTGTCTGGGGGTATTTATTTGGGGGCATCTGTCTGGCCCGATGAATGGCAGAGGGGTAATAAATGGGCTGGTGGGGCCAGGGAGGGGAACCAGCCCAGCCCAGCCGGGCGGTGGGCTGCCCTGCCTCCCAACCCCCTTCCCGCTCCTCCTCTCAGCCCCCTGCCACCTGGGGGGTGCTCCTGCCCCCCACGCTGTCCCCAGCCCCCAGGGACAGCAGGCAGAGCTGCCCAAAGACCCACGGCTGCCCAAGGACGACAGGCCAGGAGGCGCAAAGTTGGGTGGTGCTGGAAGCACGGGCTGCTGCAGGCCAGGGGAGTGGCGGGTGGCCATCCCCAGGGTGCCAGCAGCCAGGGCACCGAGCATGGTGTGCCACTGAGAGCCGCTGGGGCAGATGGGGCTTCCAGGGAGCTTGCCTTGCCTGGGTGGGACGGTGACAGGCAGTGCCACGGGCAGCGAGGCAGGGCAGGCAGTGCCCAGGGACAGGCAGGCACGCTTCACAGAAAGGAGGTTCTTCTCATTCATCCACACAGAAGGGCAGGGGGCTCATCAGGGACAGTGAAGAGACCTGCATCCCATGTCTGCAGGGCCAGACCACCCTCTCCCACCTCTCCTGCTGGCAAGGAGCACCTTCCTCTGGTGGAAACTCCTCATCCTCCCATGGTGGGACATGTTCTTCATGGGGAGCAAGGAGGTGCTCAGCACCCAAACTCACTTTGGCCATGTCAAGGGGCTCAGACACTTCAAAGCCCAGAACCAAGACACTGGGATGTCCTGAGCACGTGGGGGCCCACAGGGCACAGCAGGTGCTGCCAACCTGGCTCACACCAGAGGAGCCCAGAAGATCTCCTATCCATGGGGCTGGTGAAGTGTGAGGAGAGAGTGGCTGAACTAGGGCAGGCAGCTTGGCTTTATCCATCCCAGCCTTTCCTTCCCCCTTGTGCTGCGGGAGTTGTGTCCGTCCTGACCCTCACCCATGCGGGATGCAGGAGTGACACTAATTTGCAAAGTCATTACAAGATCACCCATCTGGAAGCTGAAGCTCATCAAATTCGACCTTGAAATAGAAGCTGCAGCCTGGCAGCTGCCAAGGAGAGGAGCAAAGAAAGGAGGTGGCTTTTAATGGCACAAGAGACAGTGCACGCTATCACCCAGATGCTGGCAGGGGTGACATGATGCCAGGAGCAGACCGGGGCTGCTCGGTGGCCACTCCCACCTCAACAGCTAGAGCCCACATGGATTCTTCTGCCCAGGCACCAGGCACCTGAGGATTGTTGGGAGACAGCTGGGCAGGGACAGTCAGCCCGGCTGGCGGCTCAGGGAGCAGATGGTGCCATCAGCAGGGGAGCACAGACCCCTCCCCACACGGGCCGGGAGCCAGGGCAATGGTGTGGCTCCCCACCAGCACTCCCGGGCTCTGCTGGGACAGGGAACAGGCTCCCACAGCCAAAACACAGTGTCTGCTGTCCTGCGTGGGAGCCAGCGCTGCGTGGGCCACGCACACGCCCCGAGCGCTGCGGGCGGGATGAAGGCACAGGGAGCCATGCCTGGCTCCATCCCAGCCACTGGCACGAGCTGGCCCAGCAGTTTGCTTGCAAGTTCTGTCCAGGGAAGTATCTTTGGAAGGGCATTAAGTCATGGCCATAGGAGTCACCTCACCAACACCTCGCCAGGCACAGCTGCCAGCTGCACTTCCCTGATCTCTCCCATTCCCAAACGTTGGCAGAAAGCCCCCCTGCAGTCACAGCTGGTAGTCACCAGATCACTTTGGATCCTGCCTTGCCTCCTCCCCACACCCCAGCCCTGTGCCAGCTTGTATCCCACCTGAGACAAAGTCTCCAGCAAGTTTTGGGACTATGCAGGCTCCACACAGGTCTGTCTGGCGTAAGTCCCTCTGGGACAGCCACACCAGCGAGCAGATCTCCATGAGGCCGGGTGAGGGATATCCCCCAGCCACCAACCTCTCGGGACAGCACTAGGGACAGACCAGCCAGTGATGCTTCTGGAGATCCTACTTCCTCTAATTTTATGCGACACCTGTAACCTCCAGTCCCAGGACTCTGCTCCTAGACCTTCACCTGCTGGTTGGGGTGATGCTACACGCCCTGAGAGGAGGAGCTGGTGGGGAAAGAAAAGGATGGGAGATGCACCCTGTGCCTCAGCCAAACAAAATCAAACACCTCTTAAGCCAAAGCAGAACTGGGGAAATGATGTGATGAGCTGGAAGCCTTCAAAATCCCATCTCCTGTCCACTCAGGTGCCACAGGAGAAAAGACAGGGAAAATTACCAAGATAGAGAACATGGTGACCAGATACGCTCCTCACCATCTTGCTCACCAGCCAGCCCACATTCCTGTGCCTCTGGCAGAGTGTTTTCCAAACACTCTGTTTTGGAGACCTCACTCCCCACTAATGAGATGCTTCCTAGGTTGTAATTCGGACAAGTTGGCTTTGGTTACGAGAAACCAGAAGGAAAATCCTCCCAGTCCTTCTGGCTTCCGCAATTGGATGCGAATTGCTCAGTAAATATCTGCAGCCAAACACCCCTGTGGCCAAGCAGCGAGGAGGGAACGCTGAGCTCCAGAGGGGATGGATGGTGTCTACCAGGGGGTGAGCTTTCTGGCATGTGTGCTTGGCTCTTCATGACAAAGGGAGAGAGCTGGGGAGCATATCCCCAGCCAGCATCGGCTTTGCTTCACGGAGGTGCTGACAGGTTGGACAGCACATGTGCGGGAGGCTGTGATCCTCCCGCTGTCCATGGCTGCCTGTTGGCCCTGCCTGTTGGCCCTGTGCCTGCAGGGTCTGGGGGTCCCTGTGGCAATAACGGTTGGGTGAGGCAGGCATCGACCCAGCCAGGAGGGACGCTCCTTGGGATGGAGCTGGGTGGAGGCAGGGAGAGCAAGAGGGAAGAAACGTGGGAACAGAGAGTGCCACACAGACAATGCCTCGTCCTTCATGCACTCTTTGGGCAAGGAGGTGTCCCTTGAACCCTAGAGCCACTTGAGTGAGAGGAGTCACAGCCAGACTTGGGGCACGGCCCTGCCAGGGCCACAGCAGCTGCCAGCAACCCCTCACAGGACACCTCACTGCAAGTGACAGGGTCATTTCTGATGCTGCATCCAAGCCTCAGGGATATTCTGTCCCCCTTCCAT
The DNA here is from genome assembly GCA_013400915.1 of Pardalotus punctatus. Taxonomy (NCBI): domain Eukaryota; kingdom Metazoa; phylum Chordata; class Aves; order Passeriformes; family Pardalotidae; genus Pardalotus; species Pardalotus punctatus. The sequence continues at coordinate 22,412 of VZTX01007795.1, read as the reverse complement.
GGATGTGGGATGCAGGATAGTGTCCAGGTTGGACTCCACCTGCCCTTGGGGAGAGAGAATAGCCACAAGCAGAACTGGTCCCCACTGCCACCCATGCCCCATGGACAAACCCACCCTGTTCTGCACTGATCCATTCATTCCTTGGCCACCCATCCATCCCCAATCACTCAGCACATTCTGACAGTGGAAGAGGCATCTTCAACAGCCCAGCGTGACCCACAGACACTGTGCAAACTCTGCATGCGTGGAGAGCTGTGAACACCTCGTCATGCAGACACCGACACACACGATAAGATCCTCAGCTACACAAACTTGTTCCTGGGGAGATATTTAATCAGGCAAGGGGAACGGACCCAGATGCCCAAACCTGCTAACAGACAGATGCAAACATTGAGTGAGACACCCAGAGCCCAGGACATGTGCATACACACAGTCAGACACATCCGTACGCAATACCTCATTAAACATGGGCAGTGTACAGCCCCAGATTAGGGCTGGCTGGGCTGTGGGCACCCAGCCAGCCTGGGATAAGGGTTCAACTTCAGCTTTGACAAGTCCTGAAGTCTCACAAGCTGTTCTCGTGGGATTCCAGCACCCTGGTCTGTCAGCGGGCGCAGAGGGGCAGCCCCGGGCTGGAGCAGGGGGCAGAAATGCTAAAGCTTGAACAGTCCTAGAAGCAGATTCCGATCCCTGAGCCTGTGGTGAGTGTCCCTGGAGATGCCCCATCGCTGAGTGCTTGAGGTCAGGTCGGACAGGGACTGAGAAAGGTTTCCAGGAGGATGGACCAGACGTTCTTTAAAGAAGTGGACAAAACCACTCCCTACAGTCACGACCTAGAGATGGACTTGGCTCCAGCACGTGGGTCCCGCTCGTGGGACAACGGTGGGAGCAGACGCCGGGACGGGGGGACGCGCATCCCTCCCGGGCCGGGAGCCGGCACCCCGAGCCGCGGCCGCAGCTCCCCGCGACCCCCGTGCCAGGGCCTTTGCTGCCACCTCTCCGTGCTGCGGGGAAGGACAGCCCGGCCCCGGGGGATGCACAGCCCCGTCCTGACCCCGGCCCCGGTCCCGAGGCATGCACAGCCCGGGGGTCACAAAGCTTCCTGCTCCAAAAGGTCTCCTTGGCCTCACATCCAGACCCCTCCGGGTCAGCGATGTCAGCCTCGTGGGCTCCAGCCAAGTGTCCCAGGTGGAACCAGTGAGGTGCCTCCCCTGCTCCCACTCCCCACGTGCCCCACGCCAGCCCCACGTGCCCCTTGTGCCCCACATCAGCTGCGCTCCCAATCACATCATGCCCCACCTGTCCCACACCAGGTGCAGTCCCACTCCCCCATGCTCCTCATGTCCCATGCTGCCCATGTTCCTTCTCCCACTTCCAGCCCTGCTCTGGCCATATGCCCAAGACCCCCATGCCTGGCCCACCTTTCCATTGCAATGAAGTGGCCACCTTAAACCGGGAGAACTCCTGTGCTGCTCCAGGCCCAGAGCCACAGGCAGGTTGCCCTTGCTATGCTGCACTTCCCACCCCCAAGGGTTGCTGGGTGCTGCAACAAGGGGCAGGTTCCACAGAGGACAGGGCACGGGAGGTTCGGAATGAGTGAGGAGCCACAGGGGAGCAGCTGCCCGAAGCAGCCTCTGCCCACAGCGCAGTCTCACCCTCCCTTATGGAACACCACAGCTGCCCAGCCAGCAGCCGGTAGGACGGGACTAGGACAGGCCATGAGGTGGTTGTTCGGGGTCTGGAGGCCAACAGGCCTAGCAGGACATTCTATGTAGGTGCTGGGCACCCTCCATGACCAGGGGTGACTGCCCACCCTTTCCCATTGGAACAGGCAGTGGACTTAAGCAAGTGAGAGATGTCCTGAGAGATACCACAGGCACGGAGCAGTGCTTCCTTCTCAACATCACTTCTGAGCATGACCGTCAGCTTCAAGCAATGTCTCTCCTGCCAAATGCCAGATGGACTTCAAATCTCACATGGGCATCCTGGAGAGAGGGAAGGCCAGAATGTTGCCAAAACCAAAGCCCCAGAGCCCGGCCTCGGAAAGAGGAACGCTTCACATCTTCATTGTATCACCAAGTCCTCAGCAGTACATAGCAACAGGGAAACAATTATTGAGACAAATACAGCTGCCTCCCACATGAAAGAAACAGAACTGGTCCAAACCGGGGAGCTTGGGAGGAGGGAAGGAGAAAATTTTCATTTAAAACTCTTTTTTAATGACAGCAGGGCTGAATGTACATCGCGTGCACACACACACACACATTAAAAGCCCTGACACACATTGAGGTCCTCCAGTGTTGCCTTGAATTGGTTTGGGGGGGGGAGGGATGGGGGCTGGGAGGGCCTCCCTGCAATGCCACAATGCCACCACCTCAATGGATGCCCCCTCCTACACTGACAAAAGGCAGCGTCACACATGCCTGGAGAAACGGGTCTCAGAGCCCATTTGCTGTTCTTTCCATTGTTTTGCTTTAATGAGTTGCTAGCAAGGGATGACCTTTCCCCCTCCCTCCTCAACAAAGAAATGAATACAATTCTCAAAATCACAGGGGAAAAGAAAACATGTCAGGAAGCACGGTGGCCACAGAGCTACCAAACATACTGCAGACAAAGACCAAGAGAACCACAGCAAGTTGGCACAGCTGAAGAGCCGTGGGGACCAGAAGGCGTCAGGAGGGCTTCAAGAGAAGAGGATGCTCCTGTGACTTTGAGGCTGCACGTGCAAAGCACTCCGGGGGCTTGGGCTTTCACCAAGAGATGCACAAAGCAGGTTCCCAAGACTCCTCTGGGGTGGGACTCCATCACCCAGCCAGCAAAGGGACTCATGCCCATCCTGAATAGCTGGCACCTCAGAAAAGAACAGCACCAGACCATACCCACACACCAGAGTTGATGGGCTCCAGATTCACAGAGACCTCTCAACCCCCATGTTCCCCACCACCCCAATACCTCCTTTGGGTACAGCAGCAGGGCTTGGACCTCACTGACCCTGCCCAACTGGCATTTACCAAGTCCCTGTCCATCCCTTTGCCAGGGATAAGGCAAAATCATTAAACACTGAGGTCAGCACAGCCCTGTATGTGCCCTTCAGCCTGGATATATCCTGCTTGACTCCTTGCAGACCTCCAGAGGGGCCTTCATCACTTCAGAGGCTCCTTGCTTTGGTACAGCATGCACCACTACTCAGCTCTGGGACAACAGTGCTAAAGTCCTGGTTTCTGCTGACCTGGGGAGACCAAAACAGGCCTGTGACACTCACCCAGTATCAGCATCAGCTAGGCAGGCCATTCCTTCACTGAGCTGTGAAAAGCAAGTAACAGCTTTGGATATCTGCCTGGCTTCTGCAGGCTTGGGGAAAAAGCAGGGGAAAGAGCCTGTGGAAGAGCGAGGTATGTCCTTGGTGTCCTATAAATAAAGCGACTGTGCTCTGAGGTGTTGCCTCCATGGCTCAGTTATCCTTGACTGCCCAGGTGGCTGCTCCGGGGGCTCCAACAGAGAGTGACACAGCAGCAGTTAGGCCGGGGAGCAGCTAGTCTATTTTCATTTGCCTCTCCCACCCTTTCCATGGCATCTCCAAGTTTTGAGAGAAGACACAGCCCCAGCCATGCACTCTCCCATGACACCTACCCCAGGAGGGCTCCCTCCACTACCACGGGCTTTAGAGAAGGGGCAGGTTTTCCCTGGTACTTCCCACCCTTCCACCTGCTCTAAACCATGTTGTGTATTGGCAGCTCCACCCAAATCCCTGCCAACATCCAAACATCTGCAACTCCTTAGCATGTGGCATTCCCTTTCTTTGTTTCATTGGTGTTGCTGGAGTTAACCTCCCCAGTCCCCAGCTGTGGCTCCGCATCCACCACCCAGCATCTCTGCTGGCTGGGGTGGCTGCTTACGGGTGGGGGTGTCACTCCCAGCCCCACAAGCATTAACTCTGCTGAGCCATGGGCACAGGACATCAGCTCCTGCCCTGCCTCAGATTGTCTTTTTATTTTGGTGGGATATTTCCCCCTGAATTTTGGAGCTCTTGCAGAATATTTAAGCTGCTGGTGCTTAGCATGGAGAAGCACAGCCTCAGTCAGAACTGGTGGAAAGAGTTGAAAGACCTTCTCCCCATCTTCTGTGCTCCTAGTGGCAGCAGCCAGCTCTTCCTCTCCCTCCCATCTTACTGATGTCCACCTGTCCATGGAGGCTGGACGTCCTGTTGAAGAAATACAGCCACTGACCCTGCCGTGCTCCCCTGGAGGCAGCTATCCTTGGCCCCATGCACCATGCCGTGCTGTGCCCATAGCTAAGCTCCTACTCTCTCCTTTCCCACCACTTTTTCTCCACTAAGCAAACCCTCCTCAAAAAAAAAAATGACCCCTTTTGCCCTGTTTACACCTGTGGTGGCTTGGGGGAGGGCAGAGATGTGCTGCAGGTCATCCAGGCTGCCCCAGAGTGTGGCCAGATGCAGGGGCCAGCGTCTGTCCTCCCTGGACGCACAGCAAGAGCACGGAGTCAGAAAAAATTATGGGGGAGGTTTTCCGTTGGAGGACACTCCTTCCCTGTTCAGTGTTCAGGGCTGGAAAGCTCTCGGAAAGTGAAAGGGGTTGACACTTCTTCTGGCAGCAGAGTTCAGCAAGGGTCAGGGCTAATCCAAGCAGAGCCGACGGGAGGGGAGGGAGGTGGCGGGGGGAGCCGAGCGTTGACGCGCTGAGAGGTAAAAGCTGTGTCAGACACTCCCAGGAGGGAGGAAACAAATGTATAATCAAAACAAAACCGGCTGGGGCTCATGTGGTTGATGGTGGGTCTCCAGGGAGCTCAAATTTTATGTTCAGCGGCTGCAGGCGGCATGGAGGGAGAGCGGGGCTGGGAGTGCGGCTGTCAGGGGCCACAGTCGATGCCACCACCTTGCAAGCATCTGAGGATGCACCTGGCCTCAAAGCCATCAAGATTCCCAGTAGTCCTCGGATCAGCCCATGGTTTCTCAAGGCTTATCCCAGGCCCCATTTCCAAGGGGTGGCTGGGTGGAAGCTCAGGCTGACAGACACCCTGGCAACTGCGTTAGAACCCAAAAGACACTCCTGCTCCTCCATCCTGTGTTTGCACAAATCTCCAGACACTGGAAATACAGCCACCAAGCCAAGCTCCCCACCCCAGAAGGAGAAGAGATCGGGACAACTCAACAAAACCCAAGCTTTCACCCTGACAGCCATGTTATGCTGCTCCCGTCCCATCTGGAGACAGCATTTGAGCAGCCCTGCAGAGTCCTGGAGGTCCCAGGGCAACCACGCTGCTCTGTAAATCCAACATGCATTACCCAGGGCACCGCACATGTGTGGAGAACCAGCACAGATCCCGAGCTCAGGGGAGACCTTCACCTGCCAGCGCATGATTGACTCGGTGTTGAGCCTCAGGCACTCATCCAAGCCATGGGATGATACTAAGCAGTGTCTGATAATAAAATCAGCACCAGACAGCAGAGCCCATTTGTTTCAGATCAAGGGGATTACCAAGATTTTTACAGGTTTGCTAACAAACAGTGGGGTATTTGTGTGGAGATGTCTGGGCCAAATCCATCTTTCAGCCAGAAGTCTCCCCTCAGCTCTGACATGGGGAGCTGTGGGCAGAGCATCTCTGTTTTTCAAGCATGCTTTTTGTTCACCTTAACAGGGTGCAGGACTGAAAAACAAATCAAAGTCATCAAAATGCAGGGGTTTCTAGTGGTTTTGAATGTTTTGGGGGCTGAGTTTTTTAACTGTGAGGATTGAAGTGATTTATTTCCCAAAAAAGAGAGGAATGCATGGGCAAGGTGGTGTCAGGGGCATGCAGGTTCAGAAGGGCACTTGCATGTCCTGTTCCTTTGGTCCAGCAGGCTCTTCATCTGTTGGTGTTGGGATTGATGCTCCTCACTAAGCTTCCAGCCCTGACCCATCCATTAAACCAGTCTCCAGCCTTGAGGCAGAACTGGAAACCCCAGGAACTGAAACCCCAAAGGCAGGATTCCCTTCAGCAGCACCTGCTCATGGAAAATTAGCAATCTATGTTGGCAAAAATATGCATGAGCAAACAGGCTGCTTTCTGTATTTTTTAAAGCTCCTGAGTGTTCAGGCAATGCCAGTATCACATTTTCATGTTTTCTTCATGGTGATGGCTGCTCAAGCCCTCCCTTTCTTTGCCAAACCCCCTCAAAAGAGCAAAGTGGAAGCCCTCCAAGCACTCTGACTCCAAGATCCTGGCCCTTGGAGAAACATCTGGAATTGGGGAGGACAGCATGGCAGAGCTGCAGTGCAAAGTTGTGGCATCCAGCTCTCTGATGCATCAACTGCAGGAGACACAGAATGCACTAAAGGCTGCCTGAGTCACACCACCATCCTTTAAACCACTCCCTCTCCCAGTATGCCCAGCATGACTGATAAACCCAGGAGGAGATGACCTGTGGATTGGTACGTTGCCTGGAAGCAGCCCTGAATGGCCTCAGACCAGTGAAGATTGACAACTGCAATTTCTCCACCCAGACTGGCCTGGGTTTGAATCATAGCTGAGACTTTCACTGCAGCCATCCCCTCTCAGTCCCCCCAGGCAGCAGGAGGTGATTGTGCCTGTTTGACAGGCAGGGAGTGAAGGCACCAGCAGGTCCCAATCCCAGCAGGAACCTTTGTGCACTCAGCAGTAGGACACATTGGGACAATGGGGTGCTTCAGTGGAGCAGGGCCTGGCTGGGACCCAACACAGGAGAAGCACCCCCCCACGAGGGCTAGAGGGGGTCATGATGAGGGGCTGCTCATTCACCAGCTTGCTGCCTTGCCAGGGCCTGACACCCTTTCAAGGACACTTCTACAGAAATAGTACAGCCTCTCCCACTTTCCCCGCAGAACACTGGTGTGGCGTAGTGCTGTCCCTGTCCCCCAAAGCCCAAATGGACAGAGGCTCCCTCAGCACAGTTCTTAGGGAAACCCCCAGCCAGCATAAGCCCATTCCCCTCCAATAGTCTGGCAAAGCCAAGCCCCTCTGACTGCATGGCATTGGAGGGGTTAAGAAAACTGAACCTGCCACAAGAGATTTGAGTAGAAACTCCACTAGAGACCTTGAAATCCTGTTAATTGATGCCACACATGTGCTGCATTTAACCTTTGCCCTTTGCTGTAATAGTTTACACAAGTGGCACGAAGGCTGATGCTCAGGGGCAGTCTGCACGAGCCCGAGCCTGTGATGATCACACCCAGGCATCCTCTGAGCCAGGGTCACCTTCTCGGTGCCAGGCTCCTCCATCACATAGGCACTAGTGAGCCCTCTGATGGGAATTTGGGGTCATGAGCCCTCGCACAGGAATCAGCAGCTATTTGTGGGCAAGTCCCAGGCAAAGAAAGAGTAATTATTCCATTATTTGCAATAAAACCCTTGCCGCAGTCTCTGGGGAAGTGCAGCCCTGCCAGCTGGTGCCCAGGCAGGCGGTGTCCCCATCCTGTTGGGTCTCACCCAGGGATGCAGAGAGAAGCTACTGCTGCTTGTGGTTAACACCAAGGGTGTGGGACAACATTTTCCCAGCCCTGCCAATTGGAGATTTGCTCTTTATCACACAGGAAAAAACTGTGGAGTCAAGACTGAAAAAAAAGATCACAGTTATGGTCATTGTTAGCCCCTATTATAGCCAGGCAAAGGACAGAGCAAATGAGTCTTCATGATTTTATCCATCTTAAAATCGCCTGAGTAGGTGAAATATAAAAATATAATTTTGTAACTTCTACCTGATAGGGGTCGTGCTTCAAACCAGCTTGTTTCTTCCACTGTGCAGGCTTCAGGGTTGGACACAAGAGGGGCATGCTCTGGTAGCAGGGCACCAGGAGGAATGAGGATATGATCTCCAGGGAAAACTAGGAGAAACCAGGATTTGTCACCACTTGGGACTTGCATGGTTACCTGTGATGATGCCCTTCATGCTGCTCCTCAGCCCCAGGAGCTGATACCTTACCCACCATGGCAGTGCCCAGGTCACAAGTGAGCAGCTGGACCCAATTCCCAGCTGGGATGTTGGCAGATGTGGCAGATCCACCAGATTCCTCATGCTGGGTCGGTCAAGACGCAGCACTCTTGGGTCTCTGGGCTCATGAGCACCAAGAGCAGCCCATCAGCCCCCAGCCATGGATGGTGCTTGTTGTGCCCCTAGTGCAGTGTAGGCAGCCATGAGCTGCTCTTGGACAGCCCAGAGGTGGATTTACACCCTGTGCTTTGTCACAGCTGCTGTTATTACCATCCTGTCTTCGCCACTCAAGGCCTGCAGAGCCATGACCACGGTCTCAGCTGAAGAAGGAACTGACACTGCTCTCTCTGTATATTCAAGTGGAATAGCAGCCCTCAAGGTTGGGTGCTGTGGAGGCAAGAGCTTCGGGGTGTGGGAGAGCAAGTATTGTTATCCACAACCATTCCTAGTTCTACAACTCCCAGGAAAATCCCTTCTGGTAAAAACACAGGGCAAGGAGAAGCACCTCATGTTGTGGATCTGACTGCCAGAGTCACTTCAACTCCCAAGTGCCTCTCATTCAGAAACTGCTCCATCAAAAACAACTCCCAAAGGTTTCCCTTCAAGTTCACACCAAAAGATGCAAATAAAAGGTCAGTTCAAATGTGTCCATTTCTCTTCCTCCTGGGAAGATTTAAATGAGATATCAGAGTTCCTTTCACTGTTTTTGCCTTCTCTCCACAGACTGTGGGGGAACTGGTATGGAGAACCCTGATGCTGGTGCAAAGACATGCTTCAGGAGAGACACGACCCCTCTGGATTCTTCCAACCAGCTGCAATTTTAAATCCAGTGACACAGAAGGTCCTGATGTATTTCAAAATATTGGTGACCAACCAAGCACCTGTCAATCTAAACACCTGGGGGGATAAGACTGTACTGGGGGAAGCAGTGGATGTGACACACAGTGGGATAGCCCAAGGGCTTCTCAGAGACGCTTTGGACCACAATTCTGACAAATCCAGATCTCCAAGAGACGAGCCCCAATACAATTAAAGTCTTCAGCAGCTCCTGCTTGGAAATGTGTGACCCAAGTTTTTGGCAGTGGTGGTGTGGGGACTGACGGGGTCCCAGAGAACAGGGAACTCCTGCCAGCCCCATCCCTGTGTGGGAAACCCATAAGAGCAACTGCCAGTGCCACTTGCCTTTGGCATCAGGAGAGGGAGACAAGGCGGAGAACTTCATGCAGGCTAATCAGCCAGGCCCTTGTTCTATCTCCAAATGTTCCTGACACAGCCATTAGAGCTGCCCAGCCAACATCCCAGGGACGATTCCCTTTGAACAGCCGCTTTGTCTGGTAACTTTATTTACACTTTTGATGCCAATGTTTATCCACTCTTTAAAAAGCTATTCAGAGCGTCTCCCAAATTAACTTCAGATGTGAGAGCAAGAGGAACATTCCCTACATCATATTTCATACACTTTCATGTTATTTAATTCTTGGAAACTCTTTTTTTTTTAAATATAAAAATATTTTTTAAAAAATCTCCAAGGTTTTGGAGAGTATAACCTCTCCCTGTGTGGTCTGTAAAATCTGTCTGTAAAGCTCTTTCCTAAAGTTCACAAACTCCATTATAAATCGTCCCCTTATCTTGCTTATTGGGTTTCTGCTTTCACTGACACACATCCTGGATAAGGAACACCTCCAAGTGGCCTCCACCACCAACAGGCCGGTGCCCCTTGTGAGAGCAGCTCCGTCTGGGGATGGCTGGCATGGATGTCCACAGGAGATGGGGATGAAGTGGAGTGGGATGGAATAGGGTGGGATGGCACGGAAGAGAAAAGGTGTGTGGGGGAATGGGGTGAGTGGAATAGGATGGGTGAGATCAGATGAGACAGAGTGGGATGGAATAGGGTAAGATGGGACAGGAAGGGTAGAAAATGGAGTGGGATGGGGTGGGTGAAATGGGATGGGTGGGGTGGCATAGAATGGAGTGGGGTGGGATAGAGTGGGATAGGATAGGGTAAGATGGAATGAGATGTAGTGTAATAGGGAATAAAGTAAATGGACTGGTATGGATGGCATGGAGTATGATGGGATGGGATAAAGAGATGAGATGATGAAATGAGATGAGATGAGATGAGATGAGATGAGATGAGATGAGATGAGATGAGATGAGATGAGATGGAGACCAAACCAGACCAGACAAGAGCATTTGCTTTTCCCCATTTCACCACAAACCTTCCCTCAGATTCCAATCTTTTTCCTCAAGATGCCTTAGAAGAATGAAGCTGAGGAAAAAGAAGCCCAGGGCAGCCTGATACTCACAGGGCACACTGAAGACCCACAGCTGAATCCCTGGAGGGTAGGAGCACGTCACCAGCTCTGCTGTACAGAGAAGCAGATGCAGCAGCCCAGCAGACTTGAGCTTCATGTTCCAGATCCCTGGGACCAGGCTGCACCATCAGCACCTGGATCCAACCAAAGTGCCCATTTTTGCATTTATTCTCCCAGCAATGACCAGCTGGAACTGGAAGAAGGCATCACCTACACCCAGGGTTAACCTCCCCTTTCCCAGCTGGCATCACTGCTGGCTCCCAGGCAAAAGGCATCACTTTGACTAGTCAGGCTGTGTCTTTCCAGCTCTGAAGGAAGTTAAAAGACTTCTTATCAGGGGGGCAATTTTCAGAAAAATGCAGTAGGTAGCTTGAGACAACCGCCAAAACCATCCATCAGAGCCCAAAATCCTGCTCAGATGCAGCAGCTGTCTGGCTGTCCTACATCAGCAAGCTCTTCTGCCCACAGCCCAGAATGTCCAGCAGAGGAAACCAAACAGTCAAAGGACCTGGAGGAGATCTTGGAAGGCAGACTGTTCCCACTGCTGGGCCAAGCCAGAACACTGTCAGGTGAAAATCACTCCATCTCCTGGGAACCTGCGTCGGCAAAGAAACCTCTGGACAAGAATAAAGAGGACCTGATGACGGCAAAGGGCTTGGACAGGGAAGAGGGAATCTGAAACACTGGTTTTTTTGGATTCAGCAAGCAAGAGTTCCATGCAGTTAACACCCACCTTGCCCCAGCACCAGGGCCCAGTGTTCCAGAGAAATCCATCCCTGACCAAAAAATGGGGTCTGGGGACATGGGGAGTGGCTTTTTGTGGACCCTGCAGCTCTGATGATGGAGGACAGCTACGACGATGCCTTGCAGGGACTTTCCAGGTGGGAGGTGAGGCTGCAGTCCATGTTCCAGGCTGCAGGGCAGCATCCCATCAGCTTAGATGGGAGCTGCTCGTTCCTGAGCACTTCAGCCCAGACACTCCAGCAAGGACAGAGATGTCCATGGAGGCGGCTGGGGTGGGAGGGCAGCCAAGAGGGATGCAGGGGAGGCTACAGCACTAATCCGGGCATGGTCAGGCATCCAGGTGAGATGTGGGAAGGGTTTATCACCTTCCCTGGGCGGCAGGGGCATGGAGGGGTGGTACTGCAGCCTCCTGGCAGGCTCCAAGACATCTGTTTACAGAGCACTTGGGGATGCTCAGAAGCGAGGCGCCACACAAGCACGAAATGTCATTACAAAAGATATGATTTAAGGCCAGGCAGGACCAGGAGGGAGGAGATCCAGTTTGCTTGGAAGACTATACAAAATAAATCCTGTCCGAAAGGCTTCCCGCCTCCACAGCAGAAAGTGGAGCTGTATCAGACGGTCTGTCTCTGCCGTGTGCTCCTTCTTCCTTTTACAGGCATAAGGAGATTTTTTTTTTGCTCATCTTTGCTGCAAGCCTTGCTGGGTCCTGCCAGCTGATCCATGGCCAAGGGGAATGGCAAGAGAGGAGGGAAAATAAAGGGACCCAGATCCCCTCCGTGGTGGGACATCCATGGCCATGTCCAGCTGGGCAACCTGCAGGGTCACCAGAGGGATGCGGGCACCAGAGGGACACAGCACTAACATCGCTGGCCACATGCACGGGCCCGGAGAGGCTGCAGAAGAAGCAAAGCTGGTGAGCCAGAAGCCACAACCCCAGCATGGCAGCACTTCCCTCCTGCCAGCAGAACAGGCTCAGGGCTCCTCTCCCCTCGCCCCAGGTGCCCATGGACACACATCTGCTGCTGCTGCTCCCAGCCCGGGCCTCTGCTGAAGCGATCACCCTGCTCAAGTGACCCAACCTGCTCTCGCCTTCCCACCTGCAGTGACGGCCCCCATCCACACTGCTGGCACTGTTCACAGCGCACAGAGTGGTGGCACACAGAGCCAGCTGCATCCCGCCATCCTGCCATCCCACCACTGCGAGAAGAGCTCCAGAGAAGCTGCAGGGAGAGCATCACTCAAGCCCCGAGCCATCATGGATGTGCAGACATGGTCAGGAAGACCTGGGCAGGATCCAGCCATTTGAAGGGACGTGATGGAGAGAGCCAGGCTGGTGTTTCTCCCTCTCACTCCTCTGCCCGCAGCGATGCTCAGGCAGACGTGGCTGGTGCAGCTGAGCACGTGTCCAGGTGCCCACCCTGCCTGTCAGCCAGGGGCTGGCAGCCCAATGTGCCTGTCCTTCACCAAGGCTCCATGGCGGCCAGGTGACCGTCCTGGGGCAGCAGCAGGGTGCTCAGGGCTCACCAGCCCATGTCCTGGCCCCACTGTCACTGGAACAGGAACAAACCAAAACAGGGCTCCAGTCAGCAGGAATCCCCCTGAGACTTGTCTCCAGGGCTGCAAATGGAACAAAAGGAAATTGTGGCCAGAAGGATTTGCCAAAAGTGCTGCTTCTTTTATTTTTAGGGAAATTTCCTGGGAAATTAGGGAATTAGGGAAAATTCCTGATTTTCAGCTTTGCTGTGAATTTTTCCCTCTTTCCCCACACAGGGCAGGTAAGAAGCCAAAATCTATTTCCATGGAAAACGAAACATTACCCTCTCCCCTTTCCTGCACATTTTCTAGGAAGGAGAAGAAAATCTCAATAAAGCTAGAGGAAGGTGAAGCCCATTGAAATAAAACAGCCATCAGCAAAGTCATTGGGAAATGTTAAATGAACAAATGAGTGTTTTGTTGCTCTTAAATTTCAGACCAAACTGGTTCTGCAGAGCACCTGGCTCTCCATCCCTGCTGAAACTCAGGCAGGAGGAGAGAGGGCTCTCTTTAGCTTCTCTTGGTGATGCCTCTTAAAGCCTCTCGTGCTCCTTCATTCAGCTGTGTAGTTTCCCTCTTCTGCCACAGAGAAGAGGAACCCGTTTCCCAAGAGAGCTGCCTCAAGGTCTGGATCATTTTCTTCATCCATTGGCTCTGAAGGAGGGCAAGGAGATACAGCTCCAAGCCTGGATACCTCTCTGATTTGGTCTTAACTCAAGCAAGACAAACCCTGGCCTGCAGGCAGATTTAACAAGGAATTTGCAACCCTAATTAGAAAAATAAGGGCATATTCATGCAACGTATAAATATAAAACAAAGGTTGAGTTGAAAGATTCAAGGTCTAGAGAGGACAAAAACCAAAGAGGCCCCAAAGTTTCTGTGTTCCTGTTGGCTTTGGAGAGAGGTCCACGCCTGGGGAAGTTCAAGCTTCTCCAGATCTCCAGGGTCTGCAAAACCTGTGCTGAGGCTCTCCAGCAAACAGGCTTGCTCCCACGGTTTCCGGCATTTCCTAGTGCGGGAAGGTCTGGGAAGCACTGCAAGAACAGCCTTTTGCAAAGCATTTTGGCACCCTTGCTTCCAACTGGGATGCAGAAAGTACTAAGGCTGGAAAACCTGAAAAAAAAAATAGGGGAAGGGGGGCTAAGTGGAGATTTTAAGCATTAGCAAGTTTGACTTGGGGGTGGTTCAAACTGGAGGTGAAAGTTCGGGCGAGGTGCTCATTCTCCATGAGTCAGAGCATCCGGAGCGGCAGGAAGCTGAGGATCAAGAGGTGCCTGTCAGGGGCAGAGACTTTTACCAGGCTCAGCCCCTGGGGCTGAGTGCTCTGCCTGGCCAGGGCGGCCCGGGGCTGGGAGCTGAGCTTAGCCCGTGCGAGGCGTCAGCGCAGGGACAGGGGAGGCAGCCCAAGCAGCACGTGGGACACCTTGATGTGGGCACGGCATTCAGGCACCCGCTGTCAGGGTTGCCTCTGTGCTTCAGCAGCTGGAGATGGGCCCAGGATGACCCGGTTTCCTCTGAACCTCTGGCAACCTGCCTTCACCCACCGCGGAGCCAGACACACCCGCTGAGGTGCGGCTGATGGCCCCGGGTGACCCCGCAGCGCTGTCGGGGAAGCCCCTGAGCCCCGAGCGTGGCACTCGGACTCACTGGAGAGAGGGGCAGCAGAGCGGGGCAAAGGGTGGGGACTGGATGCTGCGCTCACAGCTGGCACCGTCACCCTCTGAGCAACTCTAGGGACTTTTGAAATTCTTCAACAATGGAAAATTCCTTCCTCTCCCTAAGGAAAAAAAAAAGGGGGGGGGGGAATAAATCCCCAACCAAAACCAATAAAACAAACAGCAAGGAAAAAACCCTTCAATATGGGCAAATGGAACCATTTTTGCTCTGATTCTGACTTCCCTTGATGTTGACTTTTCCATTTTGCCTTAGAAAACATCATGAAACAGCAGATTACAAAGTGCCATTTTTTTCCTAACCTGCCCTGGAAATGGCCTGTCCTGAATCTGCTGAAAGAACATGTTCTGATACTGCCAGGAAAAAAAAATAGGTTTCAAACTGAAATCCGTGCAGTTTCCCAGAGGCTCAGCTATGCCATACTGCTTGACACCACATCCTCCCGTTAGCATTTTGCTGACCAGCCACACATGCAGCACTTCTTTTCTGCTGGAACACCACGTCAGCATCCCTTGTTCTGCTGTTCAGCCAGAGCCTGTACTCCAACCTCCTCCACATCCCCTAATACTGGGTGTCTTACGCTTTATGCTCACAGAGTTTTGGGAAACAGGATTGCAGATGTGTAACAGATGCTTGACAGAGCTCGGAGCCTGTGTGAGGGCAGAACCAGCACTCTCATTTTGCAGGCAGCAAGACAAGCCAAGGATGAGGCTGCTGGTGGCTGGCGTGGCTGCCCCAGCACTTCCACCTGACTGGAAATGGCTGCAGACAAGTGTGGCAGTGGGCCATACCAATTCTAACACTGCAGGACCTCGCTGGTGGAAAACCTCCTGNTGCCAGGGCTATCCGGCTCACTGGGTGAGTGAGAACTGTGCCTGACACCGGCTCGGGTGTGAGAAAAGCCTTTCTGTACAGCACCAGAGCAGTGCTGGCTGCAGTGATCTCTCACAGCCATAGAGACACTTTGGGTAAATGCAGAGGCTTCTTCCACCCCTCCTCACCCTCGGCATTAGACAAAGCTGCAGGCTTTCCAAGGTCCCAAGTGGAAGCTGCAGCTGAGCCTGGTAAAGGCCTTTCCCACAAGCCCCAAGGTGGCCCCACGATGGTCCAGGCTGGAGCCCATTCTGAAACCCTCAGCCCATCCTGAAGAGTTACTTTCCACCACGTTCAAACCCAATGCAAGCTGGAGACACCTGAGCATCCCTAAAAAACCTGTAGACTGGAAAGAGCTTCTCCCAGTCTGCCCTGCTCATCAGACCCAGTGCCAGTGCCTGCCTGACCAGCAGCACCCATTTCTTGGGAAGGCTTTGAACAGGGAAGAAAACAACATATGCAGCTCAGTTTACAAAAACATAGCAGCTCAGTTTACAAAAACATATCCCAAACAAAGGCCATAAAATCTAATAATTAACAGAGCAAATAAGCTGAAGGCCCATTAGGTTGCACGTATTAGGTAATGACAAGTAGTTTGCAATAACCACTTCTGAATGGACTTCACCCAATATGCATTTAATTAGGGTTTAATAAAGCAACAGCATGTTCTTAAAGGCCAATTAGAAACATATTCACTGAGGTTTAGAAGCTATGTAATAGATGCCTGTAGGAACCAGATATGTGCTGATTACATAGCTATTAATCCTCAATAAAGGGTCTAATAATCATTTTGTTCTTCAGGAGCAGGCAGCTGCTTTATTAAATCTTAATGAAATGCATACTCAGGAGCTTTCCTTCAAAGCCAGTCTGTGTTAGGAAGATGGGCTTAGAAGTGGCAATCTGCTGAGAGAAAGGACCCCCTCCTCATCACCACCTCTGCCACCATGGCAGCAGGTTTGAGGCCAGCTCTGCTCCCAGAGCAGGCTGTTGATTCCTGCAGTCACAGAAATGAGAGATCACTGGGTCTAAGAGCACCATGAGACTTTTCATCCTGCGCTGAACATTTCCTTGCACAGGGAAATGTCTCCAGGAACCAGATATCCATCTGATTCATGGCTCTACATCCAGAGGATCCCTGTGCAACTCACATTAGGAGGGGAGCAAGGCCCTGGGGTCAGTGAAGTGGTGCCACATTCAGAGAGAATCAGCTCAGCCACTTCTCCAGAAATTCACCTCCTGCCTGTATTCATGGCTGTCCAAAAAGGAGTGACTGAAGTGAGCTCCCTTCCACCATCACCCAAAGAGGAGCTGGTTTGATTGAGGGTCAGGGCCAGTCAGGTGGTGGCTTCTTGTCTTACATCTAGGATTGGAAAATGATCTAAAACCTGGCAAGCCATTATTAAGTTCCCGTGGACACACATCCAAACAAGCCATGCCCACACCTTGCCACCACAACTCCATCAGAAAGACAGCAAAACACCGTTGCAGGCTTAAAAACTGACACATTTTAAAAACTTTTCATAAACACTCATCTGTGTCTTCACCTGCTGTTTTTCCACCTATCTAGCTCATGGGCTTGGGTTTTCAATGGTGGCTGAAAACTTCAACAATTGCGGTTGGGATGAAGCCACACTTCACCTGAAGATGAAGATGTGCCTGGTCCTCACCCTGGGACCGGAGACCACCCCAAAACAGCAGCCAAGTTTCAGCTTAGATCTGCCAGCTCATCCTCCTCTGCTGCCCAGGAGGATGAAGGCACAGCCAGCCAGAGCTGGTGCAAAAGGGCCAGAACCAGCTGGCAGCAGCCTGGATGGATCCAGCCCATGCAGCTGGAAGTGGCACCATCCAGCAGCACAAGGCTCTGCCCACCAGTTCAGAGTGGGGCCGAGAGGTTCATGTCCCCGTGTGCTCCCAAGCCTGGCTCCCAGCCAGCAGCCCTTGCCAGCCCATCAGGACTCCAACCCTGCTGCGACTGGCGGTGCAGCCACACGGATGCCATGGCACTGTAGGGGCCCCGATCGCTCCTGCAGCTCCACCAGGCTGGGTGCAGGTCCCAGCCTGGGCAGTGGGTGCCCAGTGCTGAACTTCACAGAGGATCAGTCAGGGCAAGTCATGGGAAGAGCAGCCCAGGGCAAGAGGCCATGAGAATGGGAGAGGGCGGGTGGTGGGGTGGCCCTTGCAGCCCTGAATTTCACCTCTCTGCTGGGCTACTCTGGAGAGGGAATGAGTAAAGCAGGGAAAAAATCCAGGATACAAGTGACATCCCAAATACACCGGCCTTTGGATGCTCTCAGTGGTCCTACACTCTAATTAGCCCAATTAAGCAGAGCTCTGCCTGCTGCTCCCATGCCAGGCATGAGGTCTGGCTCACCCTGGCTGGGCAAAGTGTCTCCAAGTCCTTCTGGCTGTAGGGCTTTGCATCCAGGAGAGCAGCTTGGAGGGGCAGTGCCCCACCTGCCCACAGCTATGGGACTGAGGAGGGCACCCCCAGAGACCTCCCATCTCCACAGCAGGACTGCCTCCACCTGCTCTCCTGTCCCTGAGGATCACGCACTCCTCCCTGCCCAGGCTCATGCAGAGAACCCTCCACCCCAGGGTACCTGGGTCCCCCCTTCACACAGACCCTACATCACCACCCCAGCCCCGTGTGGGCATCTCTTACAATGCCCTGCTGCAACCAGAGCAGGTGTCCCCCAAGGACAGCGCCCAAACATCCTGGGTCAGGCTTGCACACCCTCATGGGTGCCTGAACCCCCAGGATCCACATCCCCCAAAATGGGGAGACAGTACCCTCCCATATCAACAACTTCCCTGGTCAAACATCTCCAGAAAAGGAGTCATGATTAGCCCTAAGCAGGATGCTGGGGCTGTCTGTGGGCAGCTCTGGGCCTGGGAGCTGCTGGTTCATGTTAGGTGCTGTTGGGCCTCACTGCAGGTAACATCATCTCCTGTGATATTAATTCATGTTTTTTCACAGAAAAGGGTTATCACTTCTTTCCAACCTCAAGGAGATCATCTGCTGCACAAATTGGCCCTACCAATAGCCCAAGCCAGGACAGGAGCCAGCAAGGACAGCCAGCCCCAGGGGAAATAAAGGAATGAGGCATTTCGTTATTCTTGTTCCTCTCAGTAAAGAAAATATAGACCTGACCAAGGTTCCCATCTGTCTCTCTGCATGCCCTTCCAGCTTGGCATCCCACTGCCTTGTGGGCACAGAGAGCCTCAGCAGTGGTTCCTGGTGAGACCCCGCATGTGAGAGCACTCATGGGACTGGGAGCTCCTCTCTTCCAACCAGTGAAATACTGCCTTACCCAGAGACACACACTTCTAAGCATTTGCTCTGGGGGATGTGGCAGGAGGGGGATACTCCATGTGTCCACTGTGGACTCTGGTTACCTCTATCAGCAACCTTCAGGTGATCCTTCCTACCCAGCCACAGGTGGCTGAATTCCACACTGCTCTGTTCATGAGCTCACAGCAGAGACCCCTTGGGTGGGCACAGGTGCCCAGACCTTTGCAGGCTGGCTTGTCCCCTCTTTTGGGACATCCTGCTCTTCTTGTTCAGCCAGGCCTCACTTGCCTGCAGCGCTGGTGGTCAGCAGTTTTCTGGTGGAACACACGACTACTGCTAAAGTAATGCTTTCCCTCCAGGACAGTTCTGGTTTTCTCCCAAAGACCAAGCCTCAGACTTGTTTAGCCAAACCTGAGCAGTTTGACATCACCTTGACATGAAACCTCCTGTGATGCATCACAGGTGGCTGTCATGTATCCCAAGTCCCACCACAGCAGCCCAGGCCCCTGTGAAACTCAGTCCAGGGAGAAGAGTGGTGCCCCACCAGCCCCAGAAGGTACAGGCTGGTGTGTGGGAACTGAGAATGAGGTTTTCAGAACTGAGCATCACTACCCTCTTCATTTTTTTCTTTTTCTTTTTGGAAATTTCCAGCCCAGGGGAGATTTTGAAAAGTTGATTTTTCCACCCTCTTGAGGACAGGTACAAATACAGAAATACCACAATTTCCTCAAGGACAAAACTCCTGATTTTCAGCCACTTTCTCCCAGGGCCTCTCCAGGAGGCCCCAGCCACACACACAGAAGATGCCTCACACGTATACACGGATATGTCTGGGTTGCAGCCAGGGCCCTTGGGAGTTCCATGAGGCACAAGCCCACAGCATGGTCAGCTCTCCCAGCGTGGCCCCAGGACTGGAGCTGAGCACTGGTGCCATCCCCACCAGCCCCTGCTGAACCACCAAGGAGGTGGAAACATGGGAACCAGGGGGTGCACAAGGTAGGAAGAAGGACAATCATGCATGTTTGGGACACCCTGAAGATTGTGACATCAGAAAAAAATATGGAAGCAACAGGGTTATATTTAATGAAGATACTCAAGGGAAGGATAATTTTTTAGACAGAAGAGCCCCCAAAACACCTGTCTGGACGTCAAGCCTGATCTTGAGCCACAATAGAGAGCACAAGGCAGGAGTCTTCAGCAAAGGTGCTCCCAGTCAGGATCTGCCTTGCCTGATATCCCTCCCTGTGCCCCATCTCCTGGTTTGTTGGGTCCTACATTCAGAAAGAATGATAAGAAAATGCAAGAAAATAATAATTTTGTTGGGAGCTCACAAGGGTGCATTTAGAGACACCCCACAAGGTTGCACCAAAAGGACGGGAGCTGTGTATCCAGCCCTGACAGATCAGAGAAGAACTCACATGAGACCTTCCCAGGAACAGTCAGCTACTTAGGGACATCCAAATCACTGCCTTCAACAGCCACCAACACACCAATATTTCTCTCATGCCTTTTTTGAATCAAACATGGTCAACTGGTAGTGTAAAACAAGCCTCTGTTGGTTAACTCTGAATGAAAGCTGCAGCTGAGGCACCATAGATCACCACAAGGTGGTCCCTGTCCTGCAGAGGCTGCTTGCAAGAATCAAGAAGGTTTTGTCACAATGGCAATTAACTGCAAGGAATCCCCCAAAACCTCCAAAGCTGCTGCTCACAGCCTCTGGCCTTTGCAATAAACTTACCACTGCTCACTGTTTCAGCAGGCAGCTGGTCCTCATTTCTAGACCTGTTTCCTTTCTACTAATTAATCAGCTCCAAATGCGTCTCTGCCAGAACATGTAGCCAGAAACACATCAGGACACACTCTTTGAGACCGAGTCATGCTGCATGTGAGGGGCCAGGAGTGCCAGCAGCAGAGCTGGGATGACCCTGTGTGGCCACCTATGTGGCCACCCTGCTGCTGCACACAGCCAGACCCTGCCCTGCTGCAGGTCCAGGGCACAGGCAGCCCTCGGCAGGGACAGTGGATGGAGCAGATTGATGAAGATCAGCCCATTGTGCTGACTTCTGACCCCAGCACCCCACAGAGGGAGGCAAGAGTTGGCCCCATATTCACATGCAACTGCAGCTCTCCTCCATGCAAAGCTGGGGCTGAAGTCTCAGGGTTAAAAATTGGGCCTGGGAGACAAAAGAAAAGCAAAGGGTGGATGAAGAACTCTGCAGAGCAGGCCCAACAAAGTCAGCTTGCCTTATTACACACAGCTGACACACCCTGAGCAGAGCTGTCTGCACAGGGAGCCAGCTGTGGGGAAACAAGAACAGGGACTCATGTCCAGGATACCAGAGCCAGTGGCCATCCCAGTTCTGAGCAGAGGAGCTGGGATCAGAGACCAGTCCAACACCCTGGGCTCTGCTGCTTCAGCTCATGGTCAGGCTCCCTTCCTCTTGGAACAGCTGGAAGGAACCAAAGTTTTTCTTTTATTATCATGGATGAGACTTGCATGCTGAAGGTACTCCAAGGCCGCCTGTGCCAGGACATTTACAGGGTTTCACAGCAGAACAATGAAGCAAAATGAGGGGAAGCTCTTTGATCTTTATGTGCCTGACACTCTGAGGAAGCAGCAAGCATGAAGTTGCCCTTCCCATCCAGGTTTGTGATCATTCCTCATGGCCATGGCCTCAGGCAGCAGCACCAAGCCTCTTCTCTGCTGCAGCAGGGCAGACCAGAGAGGAGTGCTGCAGACCTAAATCTCTGCAGATAAAGGATGCCAGCTGATCAACAGCCTTTTTGATATTTAGTCCCTTCTTAACCAGAAAGGTCACGTGGGAAATTGTATTTTGAAGATTTTATAGAACCAAGGGGGATTTTGTGCTATGTTTGTCCAGCTCTGCTTCCAAACCCCATCTATCCTCATAAGCAGTTGTGGTTAACCTCCAGAAAGGGAAAGGTTGAAATTCGCAAGCTGATGGCCAGTCCCAGAGATGGTAAGTCCTTGGTACGAGGCTGTAAAATGTAATGTGCCTTGGGTTTCTGCAAGTGAAAGGACTGTGGGGGGGCAGGACAGTCCCCATGGTAGGATCATTATCCTTTAGGGTCTCAGATTACCTGGTGTAGCTCAAGTTTGCAGTACTCACCTGGAAACTGGGTGATAAACAGACTTGAGTGAGACTTCCAGCATCCCCTGCTTCCAGGCCCGCTGGGGATTTGGGGGTCTTCCTGGAAGAGCAGAGGAAGAGCAAACCAGAGCCACAGTAACATCCACAGCGACACAGGCAGGAATGAGCTGGTTGGGCTGGCCAAGTCACAAGAGCCAGGTCTTGGTTTTGTTGGGACAGTGATGATTCCTATCCCTTGCCAGGATAGAAGCCACGGGGTTATTGTCCCCTGAGCAAAATATACCTTCTCATTCAGCTCCCAGAGGTTACATAGTGCAAGGACTGTTTCCCTCATGCTGCTGAAGGAGGATCCCAAAAAGTACATACCTGTCAGTCATGCTTCAGTGCCCTGTAAAGTCCTGGAAGATTATTCTGGGAAGTACTGAATAACACCTGCAGGACTATGCTGGCATCAATCACAGCCCGCACAACTTCATGAGAAGAAAATAGTGCTTATTGAACTGGATTTCTTTCTAAAGCAGGGTAACCCAACTTGCTTGATCCAGGAAAGGCGCTAGATATGATATTTTGGGACTTCAGCAAAGGTTTTGATACTGTCTCTCCCAGGATCCTTCTGGACAAACTGTCCAGCCCACAGGTGGCTCACAGGTCAGGCACAAGGGGAATAGTGACTGGGGTGACATCAGACTGCTGCTCTGCCACTACTGGGGTTCTGCAGGGCTCCATCCTCAACCCAGTTCTCTTCAACAAATTCATTAATGGCTTGGATGCAGGACTTAAAGGAATACTAAGGAAGTTTGCTTCCTTAAGGAAGAGACCTGGAGGTCCTGGTCGATGGTCAGTTGAACATGAGTCAGCAGTGTCCTGGAGCCAGGAAGGCCATCCCTATGGTTTGCTTTTCT